>JAOTRH010000022.1:15871734-15885342 GCA_034768845.1 Heliamphora exappendiculata
ATAATTTATCAGTTACTATGATATATTTATCATTATCATAAACAATAGTAAAATACTTTGTATTCATTTTAATATATTTTATACATTGATGCAAAGCATAAACAATTTCTCATGTATAAGCAGTGTCGAAAAAAATGCTTACATCAATATTTTATTATTATTTTTTCAAAAGGGAAATGTCTCAAATTTTGACGTGACATTTATATGTAATTTATCGGTGAACAGAGTTTGAAACAATTAACAATTTCAATTGTATTTATATTAAAAAAAGTAATTTATGCATTTCGAATCGAATAAAAAAATGACTTGAGTAGTTGTGTAATCACAACAAAACAATAACTCTTTTTTTTTTATGGTGGTGTTCGAATTTTTCTCGGTACTCTTGATATTTTAGCTTGTTATTTTACTTAATAGTTTTTTTTATTAATATCGAAGTTAATTGAGGTTGAGATTCTTTTTATTATTTTTTTATATGAATTATTCTTTAAAAAACTAATTTATAATTAAATATTAAAATACATTAATAATCTTTTTTAAAAAATAGTAAAAGTAACTTTAGTTATCCCAAGTGTTATAGACCATTTCATCTTTAAATTATTCATTCTCTGATTGAATGTTCTACTGAATGAAAACATCAAAATGCGTTTAATTTGAATTTATGAAGTTGTTTGTATAAGAAAATAAAAGATAAGAAAAGAAGAAGTCTGCTAAGTTTTTTTTTTCTTTTTTTCTTTTTTTTTCTTTTTTCATCCACAAATTTTGACACAAATTTTTATAAATATCGAAATATTAGTACTTCATGTCGGTACTGACAGAACTAGCATTTGACATTAATTCGAGGGGACCAAGACATGAATATTTTTGTTTATCATTTAACTTAAAATACTATATTTTAAATCATAATTTCAAAATAAATGAGGATTTATAACCAAATCAACATATAAAAAAAAAGAGGTAGATGTTAAGAGTAAAGAATATAATAATCTTAATTATTGATAATGTGTTAGAAGATATATTAGATTGTTGTTTAGTAATTTGTAAAAAAAAAAAACCTGATGATATAAGAAAATATAGTATTACAGTTAATTTACTTTATTAAACAGACCACACCAAAGAAAATAAAAATTAAATTCTCTTTAGAAAATTGCTATTTAAGAGTTTTTGTTTATTTTTTGTGCAAAAAAATAAATACACTGTAAAAATTATTTATTTTTGTGCACCGCAATTTTATTGAGTTTTTGTTTATTTTCGTATATCACAATGACATTATGTGTTTTTAGTTATTTTTTATACAAAAAAATAACACTCTAAAAAGTAATCATTTTGGTTGAACGCGATGACATTATGAAATCTAGATTTTTAATTGATACTTTTTTGAACAATCCTTATTATTCATGGGTATTTCCTTTAACATGAATTTACACACTTGAAAGAATTCCTAAATACTTGCATGTTTTTTCATATTTATTTATGGATACTTAAGTGTAAGGATTATGTTTGATATTTCTATGTCATCATCATCATATTCAACAATAACATAAATTGAGTTTTCAAATATATATATATATAAATTGAGAACCATAGGTTCAAAATGTATCCTTAATTCAAGTGAGTTAAAATAAAAAACTGAGTTAGTTATTTAAAGTTATATTTATTAAATAAAAATAGTGATTCCATCAATTTACCTCTTTTATTTCACTTCACACAATAACTTGTTGGAGAAGATATGAGTTTAAAGATCACTAAATATGGTGAATCCAATAATGCATCTTAAGCTATTTTATAAGGTGGCATACTATTATATAATAAATTAAAATATAAAATATATTAAAATAAATACCATTTTTTTTTCCTGAACAGAGGGGTCATGCCCCCATGGTCCCCTCCTAGTTCTATTCCTATAAATAGGAGATTAATAATCAAATTCGGTAAATTAAACTTGAAGATAGTAATACAATGTGACAAAATTTGAAAGTGTGAATTCACATTTTTTTTTTAGTTCATTCCAATTGCCCTTAATCTGGCATAACAAACATGGTATAAACTTCTTGGTTCATATTTGATTGATTGGATTATATATAATATTGTACTATAAATTCTACAAAATTATAGTTTTCTTCTTTGAAAAGATTATATATTTATTAAATAATTAATCCCAATAATATAAAATATATATAATACAAAGGAGAACATAATATTAGTAATTTTCTTTCTACTAATAATCTTTATAAGATTATTTATTCCGTAATATTACATAATTTTATTATTAATTTGATCAATTAAACAGGTATTTATATTTTTATTATGTTACAAGGCTAATGTCTCTAACTACATTTATGCATTGTGTATGTATCATTTCGTCGTGTGTGTGTACACAAAGCTTTGGGGGGTGTTTGGCAAAATTTTCTAGCGCAAATTTTAGTTTTTTATTATTAAATTTAGTTATAAGGTACAATCTATTTTAAACAATCACAACTTCTGTTATAATTTATGATTTTTTTTTTAATTACAAATTATAATAATTACCAAATACTCACAACTTTTTTTATAAGTTATAATCTATAAACTACTAATTTCAATTATGCTAACCTCCACCTTCGTGCTCTTTTTTTCAATTACGAGTGTAATTTTGGTCCAACCCGGTCGGTCACCTTGTTGGCGTAACACAAGTTCGTCTCACTAAAATTTGAACCGATTTGAATTTTTTTTTTTTTTTTTTTGGAGGGAAGGGTTAGGCCCGTCCTATAGTTTTGCAGGCTCAACTCTAAGACCTCGGACGAGGACAGCAGGCCATGGGCTTTAGGCTCAAGCTTTGTTATTCTTTTTGGCAAATATGCCATATAAATTTGGAATAACTTTATTCAATTTTTAAAATAATTTATTTTTCACCACTTCTATAAATAAAAAATAATAATATACTGTCTTTTTAATATTTATTAGTTTATAGTAAACTAATAAAAATTATTTTTTTACTATTATTTAATTTTTGTACATTTATTTTTTATATATAATAAAAAATAAAAAATAAAAAATATAATAAAATTAAATATTTAAAGTGATTAAGTGTATGATATAAATATTATTTTTTTTAAATTTTTGCAGAGGCTGAATCTTGGGCTTGGGCCACTGGCCGAATTTTGGCCCCACAACCAATGCACAGTCCCAACCCAAATGTGTTCAAACCATGGCCGAGCTGCTGCAGTACCAAAATTGGGCTTAGTAGCCCACGGACTTCGAGCTCATTTTACACTCGGTATTTTCTTATTTTTTTGTCGGTTGATTAGGCATAAGTTTTGGTAAAAACGAAGTGAAGTATTTCTTTTTTTTTTCTTTTTTTAAGAAAAGTCATTTTTTACCGATTTGTTCTTTGTAATTTTTTCGTTGAAGTATAATTTTTTCCTAACCTTAACCACTTTTTTTCTTTCCACATTATCCAAAACATTTTTTTTTTAAAAGATATTAGGATTTATCCCTTTCGCAAAATTACCGTTACCTGTTTGATTGTTTAAAAAAATTGACAAATATAAAATGCTATTAAGTATAGAAATAGATATGAAATTCAATAGTTATATAATCCTTGATTATATATATATATATACTATGTTTTTTTTATAATAATTAGATATAAATATCGAGACGCAAAGTTAAAATAGAAATTTTCTATTTGTAATCTCATAAAAACCCACTAATACAAATCCCAAATCTCTCGTTCTTGTGTATGGCCTTGTTTAGGCTTAAATTTTATAATTTTGTTTATTTTTGTTTTTATGAGTTTTTTTTAAGCTTTTAATTAAATTTTTTATTTTTTCAAATTGTCCTAATGAGATGAATAAAAAATTTTAAATTCTTTGATCAAAAAATTTTAAAAATTTACTTAAAACAAAAATAAATAATTTTAAATTTATCTTATTGACTTATTTTTACTTATTTTTATCTTTTTAAATTTTTTTATATTTTAATAAAAAATTTATTTTTTAACTTATCTCGATAGAAATAGTAAAAAATATAATAATTTAATTAATAATGATAAAAGTTTATTAAAATATAAATAAATTAAACAAAATAAACAAATAAATAATTATTCCAAACTGAGACCTATGCAAATTATCATTTGTATAAATAAAACAAGCCTTATAAACATATTTATTAATAAAAAATAGTTTACATAGTGTGTTTGTTTGTGTGAGAGAGAGAGAGAGAGCAATTGGGCAACAAGTTTACTTCTTTGGTAATTTTAGGTAGAGAGCATTTGTATTGTTAAAATTAATAATTTATAAATTATAATTTAAAATAAAAATTATAATTTATAACTGAAATAGAAAAAATATTTAATTATAACTTGTAATAAAAATTATAAATTTTTAAAAAAAAATTATAACTTATAACTAAAATTAATTATAAAAAATTAAAAACTACTAAAAATAACTTTTTTAAACAGTCCCCAAATAATCTTTTAAAAGAAGAGAATACATAATGACCCCATTTAGCATAACTTACTTATTTGCTTATTTTACTTATAAATTCAGTGGTTTAACATTTTTGCTTATTTTTGTTTTTTCTAAATTTTTTTTATATTTTAATTATATTTTTTTATTTTTTCGACTCATCTCAATGATATGAGTCTAAAAAGTATAAAAATTTAATTAAATAATAAAAAAATTCACTAAAAACAAAAAAATTAACTTCTTCAACTTAGTCAAATTTGCTTATAAGCAAGTTTTAAGCAAGTTTGCCATACGGGCCTACGTCTCCTCCCAAATATATATAATCCAAGAGTATAGCATCAGTTTGGATGGTAAATTCAAACCTGTTTGTTTAGCCAAGCACCAGATATATAGGCCCCACGAGAGAATATATATATCTAAGAGCCTGTTTGATTCTTCAAAAATAAATTAACGAATATAAAATAATTTTAAATATATAAATAGATATAAAATACAACAAATATAATTTTGAATATGTATTACTTGACAGTATTATATACCTTGTTTGTTTAAAATTGAATGAGTGGACATTGATAGAAAAATAAAAAATAAAACAAAATTTTCCTTATTTACCCTCACACAAACCACGTCTTGCCTTTCTCAACAAACTCGTGCAAATTATTGGCAAATCCAGATTTTAATTTGTCAAAATGACAAAGCAAGATTCCACCTCCTGTAGTTGGCCACACTCATTTTCCAAATCATCTTGAGGTTTAATCTCTCTCTCTCTCTCTCTCTGAAACACACAAATTTCAATTTCACATCCTCTAAACTAATGGGCCTTAAAAGACAATAAAACCCTAAAATTCAAAGCCAAGACTTATCTCCTAACGAATCCACTCCCTCTTCCTCAACCACGCCACTGCCACATCGCCACCTCTTCCTGCCACCACCAACCTATGGCCCCGCCAATCCAACCTCTCCTCCACCTCCAGCCCTCCTCGCTGCCCCTTCCCGCTATCTCTAGCCCCTCACCCCCCACCTTGCAATCCCACACATACATCTCGTGCTGCCCTTGCCTCCCTCCCCAACTCCCACCCCAGCTCCTCCCTTCGGTCTCCCACCACCCTGCCACCTCTCTCCACTCCCTTTGAAACCCTTTCGTTCCACCTTTCAACCCTTTCAAAACCCTAAACCTGCTACCCCTTCCCCAAGTCTTCAAAATTTTTAAATTCGTAACCACCCCTCCCCCTCCTCCACTATAATCTTGATCGTTGGCAGTGGATGGAGTAAAAAGAGGGAGGAGAGAGCAAGAGGCAAGGAACGTGAGAAGGGTGGCGAACTTAGGGATGAGGATGGGCATTAAAGAAATATGGTTGTGCTACTTTGTCTAGACTCTAGAGATAAGATCAAAAGGAAGCTTAATGAGAGGATTCATAGTTATAGTTTGCTCGGACAAAACAAAACAAATATTGCAACAAATATTTCAAATAAAATCCAAACGAAGTTGATCTTAAAATTTTCTAACAAGAATAGAATTTTGAAGAACCAAGAGCAAGGAGGCAAGGGATAAAAAAAATCTATATGTGCACATAGCCTCTCCAATCATGAGAGGTTTTCTTATGATGCTTTCTTTAGTGCTGAGTTTGACATGGTTTGTGTTTTGGGGTTCTAGTTTTGTCTCCGTTCAGAGATTGTGTGGCCTCTTTCAGCTTTGTCTCCGGTAAGACTCTGTATATCTTCTATTTTATAGTAAAAATCTTGTCACATTTTTTTTGAAAAACAAGCCAATGCTAAAAACAAAAAATAGAAGGGCAAATTAGTGTCTTGCCATTTGAAAAAAATTATAACTAGTCATAATAGTCCCATAACTTCGAAAGAGTTCAAAGAATGGGTGTTTCCTCACGAAGGTGATCACAGTGACCAAGCCCAAGGATCTCTTTACCAACAATACAAATCTCCACAAAATCGTAAGACCATATATGGGGCTGACGCTTGCCCAATGCAAAAAAATCAAAAAAGTTTGTGACTTGATGACAGAAGGGCCGGTGACCAGAGCCCCAGTGAGTGGTTATTATAACTATAACGGTTCTAAGATGGCAAAATTCCTTGTGGGGTAGAAATGTGTAACAATCTGAACACTATCAAAGAAGGGCACGATGAAATAAAAATGTCTGTGAAAAGGCAAACTACCTGCACCTTAATAAAAAGACCCAGTTTCTACTCATTCACATAAAACACAATTCTTATTTTCATTTCCTTTTTTCCTCATCATAACACCAGCCAAATAGGAGTATTATAGGTCACCACATCCATAGGGTACCGATCATTTGTTCTAAAAATTATTTGTGCTAGTCTAGGAAGTACGGATACGGATACGAATACAAAATACGAATACAATACGGATACAATGATATGAAAAAATTAAAAAAAGTAAGATACGAATACGACTAGGATACGTTTGTAAAAAAAATATTTTTTATAGTTTGTAGTATTATATTATTTTTAAAACTAAACTAAAAGTAAGAGTTATTAATTTTATTCTTATTTTGAAACGTTCAATAACTATCAAAATCAAGAATAACTAAATAAGTAATAAATAAAAAAGTTTCCATTAAACATAAAAAATATCTAAGTGATAATACAATCATAACAATAAAACCAAAAAATCAACTAAATAAAAAAATAATTTTAAAAAAATTAAAACGTATCAAAAAAATATTCTGCCTATATTCAAAACGTATCCCGTGCATATCCTCCCCATATCCCGGGCGTATCTAAAACGTATTCAAAATTGAAAAAATAAAATTTTATTTTTGGATACTTTTTAGGCGTATCCGATACGTATTCCCACGTATCGGGCGAGTATCGATATCCGATACGTGTACGGCAGTATTTTCAAAGTATCTGTGCTTCATAGGTGCTAGTGTTTCAATGTTTTAAAAGCCCACAAATTTTTGTTACATGAAATTTTTACATAATTTAACAACCTCCTTGAGCAGAAAAGTAGAAACATTTTTGGAACAGAAGCTACATAGACCATTCGGAGAGGGTGTTTGATGTAGTTGAAATTATAAATTTATAAATTATAACTGAAAAGATGTAATTATGATTTTATGCAAAAGTTACAAGTGTTTGTTTTTCAAGTAATAAAAGTAGCATTTGTTGATTAGAATCAGAAAGCTATATAGCTAATAAAAGTACACATGTTTGAATTTTTTTAAAAACTTTTTGTTGGACTATAAACTAAAAGAAAAAAAAAAAAAGCTCAAGCAAACACCCTCAGAGTCAATAGAGGGGGAAAAAGTTCCAACCACTGAAGAAAAAAATAAGGGTAACACTAATTAGGGGATATATTCAATATTTGACACACAAGAAATCCCACAAGTCAAACAGAATCCCTGCAACACAGTTGAAAGACAGTAGGAAAATCCAGAAGCCATGGGGAGAGGTGATAGGAGAAGCGGTTTTAAAGCACTCCCCTGATGGTTTTAACTTCTGATAGTATTGACCCATCAGTACTATAAATTGCATACAATATATAAATATATATATAATATGCAATATGATCCCATCAAATCTCTACATTAATCCTCAGCAACTAGAAATAGGTACCTTCGGGAGGTTGCACAAGCTTCCGGTTATGGGGAGCTGCCATCTCCTTCTTCAGCTGCGTCAGTATATCTTCCATGGTGTACTCCCGCTGCCAATTTGCCAGGATCCCAAACTTCTTTGGTTCCACCTGTATCAATTAGACGACATTAGATTTTCTCAAACGTTTTGATTAAAGCAGAAGAAATTACTAAACGGCAATCATTAAATTTGTTCAATTGATGAAAGGAAAAAAAATAACCATTTTATTTTCTTGCATGCATGATCAATTGTAGCAGAAAAATGTAAGACCACGATAACATTTTTCTTGCAAAAAATATTTTCCCACAGAACAAATACCAGTAAAAAGCATAAGATTTTACATCACCAGAAAAATGAAAATTAAATTTTCTATTAACTTTCTCGCAAACTAAACATGTGATAGAAATTAATTCCTTTATTTTCCTTTACTTCATTTTTCTTGTGATTAATTTTCCCGTATGGTTTTTCATAGTCTCTAAAATAAAATTAGAAGTACACACGATAACATAGAGTACCTCCTGACTTTATGAATGCCATTTATTGATCATCTCATCATTTGTATAATTTGATTCATTGTTCTACATCATCTAAATACCTTCATGCATGACCCTCGACCCTGGTGACAAATTTGGAATTCAGGTCATTCAAGAAAATACCAGTAGTAGTTCCGGGGAGGTGGGGGAAAAAAAAGAAGAGATAAAGCGTTGATTAAGAAAAAGGCAACATATATTATTCCAAAAAAAAAAAAAATTTGACGCGGTTATTGTTCTATAGTCATCTTGAATAAATCAGAAATTTGGGAAATGCATAAATTATTCGTAATATTCAAGAAATTCATGAATAATTAGAGAATTACAAAGATATTTGAGATAGATTCAGAATTTGTTTGTTGACGACAGTATCAAATAAAGCCGGTAGATGTTCCAAAAAGATGGAGAATTTTGTCTATAATAGATAGCAAAAAACAAACAATAGCTTCAACATTCAGCGTCCATAATTTCTAAACTTATTTTTACGGTGACTTCCATTAAGATAAATTCCCACCTTTTCAGCTTAGAAACAATCATATTTTGAACAGCATGGCTATAAGCCAGGAGAATTTCCACACCACGTAGCAATAAGAAAATTCCACGAATAAGGAATACACATACCAAAGTTCATAGGTACCACGTAACAATTTACAGGAAAAAGGGGGGGGGAGTTGGTGGTGGAAGGAATATAATAACAAGAGTGATGTATATTAACAAGAGTGATGAAAGCAATAGTAAAAATAATAAACCATATCAATTTGATAGTACTAGAATTGTGGCTAGCGCTCGTCGCATGCAATATATTTTATTGTAATTTTACAATTTTAGATACTTCAAAATATAAAAAATAAAAAATAAAATAATGTAAGAAGTGGAAAATTACATGAGTAATGGGAAGTTATGCGCAGTTATTTTAAGTTTATATATTTACCCTTTATTGATTAAATGGAAAAGATAGTAGGAAAAGCAGTGTGCAATAGCTTCACCAAATTTTAGTATTACTCCTAGTGTTTCTTTATTATAATAGGATTGATTATAACCACAGTTGTTTCTAACATGAAAACTCCTGAAATATACATTGCCATGGTGCCAAGCTGGACATGGCAAGATCCTGAGAGTAATTCCATGAATAATCTCATAAATCTTGGTGCCTATACAGAGGATAGGAGAGGGCATAGAATAGAAAAAATTGAAGATGTGGGTCATACTATGCTTTATCCATTGACAGTTGGAAAACAAAAAAACTCAATCTAGCAAATATAGTTCCATGACATCAGCTTGAAATATAAAGTGATTACAGTCGTACCACTCCAGTTTCATGGTTGACACAAGTCATGTTGATCCGAGAATGGAAACGAACACTTGGTGGCTTCTCTGGGTAATCTTTGTCACAGAAAAGCTTCAGCTGATAAATACGACCTTCGTGCACCGACTGAAACAGGAAAGAAAAAGTTGCTCCACACATAATAAAATATTCTGTGCATGCGTGTGCATTCAAATGCAAAATAAATTTTAAAAGACCATATAATTGATAATTCAATAATTGGCTTTCATTTACCCCACATTTATGGGCTTCCACACATCTCACTAAAAATTACATTTTCCCTCCAGATTTTGAAACAGATTTTATGAAGTCAAAAAAATAAGAAGTAGCTCTTGATATTTCTGCACTCTTTAGAATTAAGCAGAAAACATCGTGATTTGATGACATGTATAACATCAGAGAAAGTTCAGAAGCCATATAAGAAGACATGGAAAACTACATTACTCAACTTCTTGAAAGCAACAAATTCTATAACTTATTTCAAATGTCCTCCACTTGTAATATAACTTTTTTAAACATTTACAACTTTGCAAGTCAAACAAGACCTAGTAATGTGCCAATTCGGTTAGTATGAGCAATTTTGACTCTTTTTATTAGGGAGTGGGACGTGATTAACCCACCATTGTCTAATGCTAGGTTTACTTGGTCCAACCTTCAATCTAGGCTGGTGTGTTGCCATGTGGATAAGTTTTTGTTCTCTTTAGATTGGGAGAAGAGATATCCAAACATTAGACACAAAGTGCTTTCCGGAGAGCTATTGTTCTGTTGTTTTAGAGAGTTGCCTTTCAAGGGGGGTCCATCACCTTTTAGGTTTGAGAATATGTAGAGCATCATTTTTTTGGAATATTTTTAAGGGATAGTGGAATAGTTGTATGTGTACTGGGTGGGAGAGTTTCAAGTTCATGAGAAAATTGAGATTGATCAAGGAAAGTTTGAAGGTTTGGAATAGAGAGGTTTTTGGTAATTTAACTGAAGTTAAAAAGGATATTACTAAAGGGATTGAAGAGTTGGATAATCTTAAGGTCAGAGGGGTCTTGATGAGAGCTTGAGAAGAACAAGAGTTGAACTGAAAGCAAAGTTGGACGAGGTTGTGTTTAGAGAAAATACTTTTTGGAGGCAAAAAGCTAAGATAAAGTAAATGAAGGAGGGCAACTGCAATTCTAGATTGTTTCATAGGGTGGCAGAAGGTAAGAGAAAAAAAAATCATCAAAATATTGGAGGTGGGTCCGAGGTGTTTTTGGATAATAAGATCAAGTTATTAACGAAATATTTAAGTTTTATTCGGAATTTTATTCAGATGGGGGTTGTTAAACCAATAATTGAGAGTTTGGAATGGATGCCAATTGACGCAACGAAATCCGGATGGATGGAGACACCTTTTCGTGAGATGGAAATTAGAGAAGCAATTTTTTACTATGAGAGGGATAAATCATCAAGTTCAGATAGTTTGTCTATGGGTGTAATTCAAGATTGTTTGGACATTGTGAAGGGAGATTTCGTAAGACTGTTAGACGAATTTTTTGAAGAACGGGTGGTTAATGCATGCACAAATGCTTCTTCTATTTGTCTCATAGCTAAGACAAAAAGATCTCTGAGAATCAGTTATTTTAGGCCCATAAGTTGGATTACATCTTGGTACAAAATTTTGGAAAAAGTTCTATCGAAAAGGTTATCTGCGTATTGGGAGATACCATCTCCTGGGCGCAAGGTGCTTTTGTGGAAGGTACACAAATTTTAGATGTGGTGTTAATTGCAAATGAAATGATAGAAGAGTACAAAGGGGCGAGAAAAGAGTGTAATATTAAAAGTGGATTTTGAAAAAGTTTACGATCATATGGTTCGGAGCTTCTTGGATTTTGTGTTGGAAAGAAAATATTTTGGAGATAGGTGGAGGAAATGAATTTGAGGGTGTTTCGTTTCAAGCAAGATATCAATTATAGTAAGCCTCTGTTTGGCCTAGCTTTTTTGTAAAGCTTTTTGCTTAAAAGCCTCTTAAAAAGCTTACTTGTTTAGTATTCCACTGTAATCAATTGGCTTTTTCATATCTTTTCAAATCTACTATTTTACAAAAAAGCCAAAAAGCCTAAAAAAAAAAAAGGCCAAACACAAGCTAAATGGAAGGCGTGATCTTGTTTTAAGGTGTCTAGAGGTCTAACGGAAGGTGATCCTTTGTCCCTATTCCTTTTTACCTTGGTGGTCGATATTTTGAGTAGGTTGATTGATAGGGCTACAGATGTGAATATTGTGGATGGCTTTGGGGTTGGGTCGAATATATTTTGTGCCTCATTTATAGAATGCAGATGAGGCTATCTTTTTTGCTTATGAGAAGGAAGCTAAGATAGTTAATTTGGCCTTTGATTATTACAATTTTTGAGATGGTTCCTGGTAATAAAAGTACATTTACAGGCATTAACATTCACCAGGATATAATTTAGAGATTGGCGGGTATTTTAAAGTGTCCCATTGCGCATCTCCCTCTTATATATCTTGGCCTACCATTAGGGATAACCCGATATATGTTATCTTTTTGGCCTCCAGTGCTTGAGAAAATAGGTAAGAGATTGGAGGGTTAGAAGAGAGCATTGTTTTCTAGAGGGGATAGATACACTTCAGCAAAGTTAGTTTTGAGCAGTATCCATATTTACTATTTGTCCTTATTTAGAATTCCTATTGGGATTGCAAATGAAATAGAGTAAATGATGAGATTTTTTATGGAAAGGGTAGGACGAGGGGAAAGAAAATCATTTGGTAAGTTGGGAGGTTGTTCTTCCGAAAGAAAAGGGAGGTTAACTATTGGAAATATTGTGGCAAGGGATATAACTCTCCTAGGTTAGTGGTTGTGGGGATTTCTTAGAGAACAAAGCCCTTTATGGTATTAATGTTATTAGAAGTAAATATGAGGTTAAAGCAGAAAGGACGCTCCTATGGTTTGTAGGGGTAATTGTCGCTCTCCATGGAAATCCATTTCACATATTTTCCCTCTTTTCACACGTTTTCTTTCAATAAAGGTGGGTTATGCCATAATGGTGAGTGTGTTAGGTATTGGGAAGACATTTGGTTGAGAGATTCTTCTTTTGATGAATTGTTTCGTCATTTGTATCGCCTAATTCTTTCTCAAAATATTTCTATTGCTTCTATGGTCTGTTCACATTTGGCTCCAATTACACGGAATTTCAATTTCTTTAGAAATATTAATGACTAGGAAACAATTGAGTTGACGTCATTATAGGCTATCCATGATTCTTTTTCGTTGAGGCTAATTTCTAGAGATAAATGGACATGATCACTCCATCTGTCCGGTCTCTTTTCAAGTAAATCATTCTTCTTGAGAGTTATTGAGAGTCCCATTATCCCATTTTTTCCTTATCATAAACAGATTTGAGAAGCAATTGTACCTCTTAAGTTTAAGGTGTTTATGTAGTCTTTGGACTTAGGAAGTCTCATAACTAATGACATGTTGCGAAAAAGAAGACCTAATTGCAATCTTTGTCCTTCATGGTGCATCATGTGTAGGAAAAATAAAAAATCTTTGAATCATCTATTTTTGCATTGTCCCTTATCTTCAACTTTGTGGTGGTGGTTGTTTCAGATGGTGTATTCTTATTTGGTGGCCCCCAGGTTCATGTGTCATGTGTCATGTGTCATGTGTCATGTGTGCAAATGTTGTTGATTGATTTTAGGGGTTTTGGTGGTAGTA
>JAOTRH010000022.1:15888629-15932640 GCA_034768845.1 Heliamphora exappendiculata
TATATAACAGATTATTTGATTGAAAGACTATTTGTATTTGGGTAATTAGTATATTCAAATTATAAGTATCAAAATTAGTGTAGTATTTTTTATACAGATGATATTTTATTGACAATAGAATAACTTAAAAGATACATAATATGTTCTTTGATTTGAAATGATTTTGACAAAATTATTATAAAATTATAAAAAGAACTATAATAATAATAGTCTCCACACTTCTAAACACATTTGGATGGTGAAATAGTAACAATTCCAAGATGGGGATACTTATGGTAGTTAAAGAGAGTTAATTAAATAGTCTAATATCCAAAATTTGAAAAACTAAATAAGAGAGGGTATGAGATTATTCCTATATACTCCAATCTCATCCTCTTAACTCTCAAACAAATCCTCAATGTTTATAAAAATAAAAAGAATAAAAAAACCCACGGACTTTGCACTTGCCACTTGATGGCAAATGCAAAATATTTAAAATTATTCTTACATAGTCTAATCTCATTCTTTTAAATCACAAACAAACAAGGCCTAAATGTTTATAAAAATCAAAAGAATAAAAAAACCCACGTAAGTGCAAAATAGTGGCAAGTGCAAAATATTTAAAATTATTCTTACATAGTTTAATCTCATTCCTTTAAATCACAAACAAACAAGGCCTAATAAAAATCGAAAGAATAAAAAACCCACGTAAGTGCAAAATAAATAAAATTATTCCTATATAATCAAATCTCATTCCCTTAACCCTCAAATAAACAGGATCGAAATGTCTATGAAAATTAAAAAGAATAAGAAAAACCAACGTACTTTGCACATGGTGTCCAATTGATTTTGGCATGGTTGTCTGCTAATTGGGCCTTGGTACAACTTTTCTGGTCATGGCAGCCGTGATCTATGTGGGTTAGGCCCAGGAGTTAACAGGCCAGATTGGTCCTTGAAATATAACTGCCGTGTCAAGTGGGCCAACCCATAGTTCAATGGGGCCCAAACTTGCAACATTACCTTCTAGCATGACTGTTTAAATTACTCACCATAGCATGTTTTATATGTTTTTTTTGTCTTTTTAGTGAAATTTTTTTATATTAGTTTAAACGACGATATTTTTTAGATCTCTTGTTATAAGAAATTAAAAAAGTAAAAAAAATTAAACAAAAATTTAAAAAAAATTCAGATAAGACGAAAAAAGTGACTTTAAAGCTTTTGAGGCTTTTTTTGGGGTCTTTTTTCAACTTTTTTTCAAAATTATTATATTTTTTAATTTATTTTATTACGATGAATCGAAAAAGTAAAAAAAAATTAGCACAAAAAATCAAAAAATTCATAAAAAATTAAAAAGAAAGCAAAAACATTTTACAGAAAAAGCTAAATCAAACAAAAACATAGTCACGTGATGTCTCAAAATTTTTGAGAGATATAATTATGAAAACTCTCTACGTTTAAGAATTAATTTCACTAATCATGTGGCTCTCAATGATTTAGGTACCATGCACATGGGGCACCAAATAACTACTCTTTCTCAAGAGCCACTTTTTTATTTTATTTTATTATTATTCTTTTTGTATTTTTATTTGGTTTTTCAATCTCTCATGTTTATCAGCTAATTGAGTCTCAACTTCCCAAGCAACCCGCCCTGATGTGGCATGATGTGATTGGACTTGAGCAATGAAGATGAAAGGCAGAAACTGCCCAACATTGATTGGAAAATTTGGGCAGTTGCAGTTAGCCCATGTACATTGTCTTTGTGCTTAAGGGGGAAGACACCTAAACCCATCAACATCACTCTTTGTACCCATATTGCCCTTACCCTATAGATTAATTGAAATTACCAAAAAAAAAATAGAAATAAAATGAAAATAGAGAAAAAAATACCCATACAGATAGCATTATTCAAGCTCCATTTTTTTTCCTATGCATATTTTAAATGCAAAAAATAAAGGGGAGCTCAAATAACACAACTTAAAAATTAGCAAAAAAGAAAAGAAAAGAAAAGAAAGGAAAGCTAATATAAAACATAGTCATGATAGAGTTTGAAACTTTCCACTGGATAGGTTTAGCTCTTTCTTATTTTCTTGGCGGCAACAGTGGTAGCAGTGGTAGTGGTAGTGACAGTAGAATTTTCATGAAAGACGTCAAGCAGAACTGTGCTCTTGCATTTAGGACATCGGGGATCCTCCTCGGCAAGCATGACATACATGAGACACCGAGGGCAGCCAACAAGCATCATCGAGGTAGCTTCCGGGCTGGTCGAGTAACAGAGAGTCTCGTCTTGGTTGAGCTCCGACGACACACATGAACTCGGTGGCGATGTCGGCGACACCGTGGCCAATCGGCTTGTTGACTCGGTTTGTGGATTTTCCCTTGGTGGCGACAAATTCAGCTTCAAGTCTAGCTTTGGACCACTCGGACGACTCATTTTTTTTCGTGTGTCTTCCAAGTACCTATTTACCGCACTCTATAGAAAAATATTTCACTGCTTTAGGAACAAGAACAACAAATACAAAAAAAAAAAATAAAATATATAAACTTTATAACATAAAATGTATTTTCTCTCTCTCTCTCTCTCTCTCTCTCTATATATATATATATATATATATATATATATTGGTTTGATCATACAAAGTAAAGAAACTAATATGTACAAAAAAACTAAGAGAGGACGACATGCACATGCTACATATTAGGGTTTTAAATTATAGTATCAAAACATTATGATATGATTATGTATTGCATGGAAATATCAACCAATACAACGGTAAAAATACATCAGCATGCAAATTCTCAAATCTCGTTACTCATCAAACGATACAATAGGAAACCGGATATTTAAAATCTCGCTAAACATGTAGATATACCTTGAGATTGAGGAGGTTTTGGAAAACCTAAAGGAAAGAGGAGGGTCTTCTAATTGTATTTGTGATCAAGAGTTGCTGGTATTGGAAGAGAAGAAGAGTGACGTACATACATATATATATGTATATATATATATACATATATATATATATGTATGGGGAGGGATTTCCGACAACGGAGGGGCGGCTCTTGGACCGGGTGGCTACAGATTGGTGGCGATGAGGCCCATGACAACCATTAGTAGCTCCGCCATGAACACGGTGCTGTTCAAGTGGTTGTGGTGGTTGGGTTTGAAGCTGTAAGGCCATTTATATAGGAGGACTCGAGGGAGAAAGTTGGGTTCTCTTTAAAGCTTAATTTAATTAGGGGGGAGAGAGGTGGAGGGTGAAGAAGTGTATAGAAAGAGAGAGACAGAAAAGGAGAGAGAGTTTAAATGAATTCAATTGAATTGAAGGATGGTAGTAGACGAGAGAGTGTAAATTGAGGGGAAGGAAATGTATTAATTGTTGGAAAAAATCCCAAGATGGGTGCAGGAAAAGGGAAAATAGAAGTAAATATTGCAACTACATGAGTGCAGGAAGCATTCATTCATTGCTTAGAGATCAGTCGGTGTTATATATATATATATATATATATATATATATATTGTATATTTTGTAGTTTAGATAGAAGAATAAAAGCAAGCATTAACACACATGAAAAGACCAATGGCTTTTAAAGCCAAACCGAATTTCTAACAAATCCAACTACACCCCTATGATTCTTAATTGGTATCATAATTTCTAGTACGTCGTCTTCGCTTTCCATGTGAAATTAAAGAGTTATAATTACAAGCCTCATTTATTGGCATGCAAAAAGTGTAAATTTTTTTGAATTTTACCCACCATTCCTTCCTTCTTTCCATCATAAGGTTATATATATATATATATATATATATATGTATGTATTTGATGTTGATTAGGGTCGCTTAATGAGACAATATCTTAAATGATTTAATGTCGGTAACATCGACCATTTTATCGTGATTCCACTAATGAAAGTTGATTAAGTCACGACACCGATTTATTATTTGTTTCACGTAGAAACACGGCACATTAAGTAAAAGATAAAAATAGCTTTGTAGAGTAAACATCACAAACCATGATGTTTTTTAAAAACATGACTTGTCAAGTATTAAGTACTATTCTAAAAGAAAGGTCCATGGTGCTTAAAATACTTGTGTTTTGCAATTTTCTCACTCTTCAAATTAAGGAGGAAGAAAATTGATACAAGCAACTTTAATTGAGCAAATGGACACCCTCTTGTGCTGAAATGTCAACACTCAAGTTGTGTCTTGTTTAAAGCCAGTGTTAATCTTGACTACGCAATTTTAAGAGATACTCTAGCTTCCATGAAAGTTTCAAGTTTTAGTGGGGGTGCCAGACTTTAGCACCAAATCATTGCCACAGACATGTTCTGGGAAAATTATTAGACACTCTAGAGTATCACGTGATTTGTTTGAGTAATATTTTTTTTGTAAATAAAAATATTTAATACATATTAAATGAGTCACTATTATTTCTCACATACTTAAAAAAAATGAACTAATATTGTTTCACATTGTTAAAACAAAACTCCAACTAATGCACTATTCGCTGTTATACCTACAATAGAAGTCTGGTGAATCACCAAAATCTTGTAAATCTCAAATCCATGTTTATCTTACTAGAATCACTTATGTCAAATGTTATTCTAAATATAGTACTCCCTCATAACCTACGAGTGTAAGAATACATTTTGTATCAAAGATTATTCTAATAAATTCAAGTTGGCATCAGATCTTTGGCATCCTCTATTCGTGCTTCTCCCTCCAACACTATCTCTCTTCCTTAGATCTTTTTCCCACTCCCCTGTTCATGGAGTGGGTAACACATGCATCCTTAAAAGGGATGATAGATTGGTGGATCGGAACCTTTAAGGATTTCGAAGGCCAATTGTGAAAAGCTCTATTTTTCATGGTAATTTCACTACTACAAAAATAGATAAAGATCTTGCTTTAAAAAATAGAAAAATCTCAATTTTTATTAAAACGTGATTAAAAAAAATAAGCAAGAATTTTCATTTGTGCTCATATGCTACATTTTACTCTTTTTGTTTATAATCTCTTCCCTCTCCTCCCCCTCAAAACTTTCATTTCAGAGCAGAAATGCATTTACCGAACATTCTAAGGCAAGCATTGATCATTTATAGGGTAATTTTATTCTGCCCTTGAATTTTCATTTATGCTTCCTCATTTCCAAGTGGTTAATCCTTTTTCATCAATTTGGAAGTAGCTTATACAATAACCTAGTTTTTCATCACAGGCTCTAGGATTCCAAATGCCTTACTTTGTACATTTTTCTTTAATTCTTGCACCTGATCGGAGCAAACATTCTAAACGGCACGGTGCTACTTCAGTGGGTCAGGTTGTGAACAGTTACTTTAGTCACAAAGATATATTACCATGTTTCAGTATCTATGAGGGCTTTTCTTGTCCATTAGGTAGTATAAACAGTTTTTTGGGATTGTTCTCGACAGTTCAGGTAGATAGGATATCTTCCTCAGACAATGGTGAATTTGAAAAAGTGACGAATGTTTTCACAGGTTTTCTTGTCCTTTAGTTGTTGATATGATTTCATAAATTACTATGCTTATTCTACTAATAATTAATTTTCTTATTTACTAGTCATCTCCATTAGGTTATTAAAGCATCTAATTTAGAGAGAAAGTTTCTGTTTATGAACTCCCATGCCATTAGTGGGGGAACCAAGCTCGGTATAAGTTCAAAATCTGCATTGGTTGCAATGAGATTAGATGATACCAAGAATGATTAACTATTTTTTGTTCTGCATAATATTGAACAACTATCTTACTTCTAGCATTTGAACTTATATGTGTGACTTGTCAATTTTAGGTACCATTGGATATTGTGATCCCTTGTAGTTTAATAAAAAACAAATATACATGAAAACTGAACTTGATGAAGTACGAGTTGAGTGGATCAATTTTTTTTTTACAAAATATGTGATTGAACTGCTCTGCAACTAGAGATGTAAGTTTTATTTTTCAACTACTATCATTAAAATGCATGCGATTATTTTAGCTTTGATTATTATTATCAATATTTGTTTATTTCATATGTTAGAGGGTTGAATTTGTTCATAATTATAATCATAAAGTTCAATCTCACAAGTATTATTTTATAACCTTGGTGGAATCCATGTAAAACTTAAAACTGTGTATTTAAAACTATTGCAAGTAGAGAAAAAACAATGGAGCATCAGGGAGCATGGATTAATTTGGAACTCTATTGAGATTGACGAATTTTAGTTAACTATTTTTAACTGTAGTTATTGTTCTGAAATTGATGCATACTATTTTTAGATTGATAAATTTAAAATGAGTAGTTTTGAATTAATTTGAGACGAGTAGTATTTTTTGGTCAGAGTTAGCTATTTTTAGATTGATAAATTTGAAATGCGTTGCTTTATTTGTTAGAGTTATTTTAAAAAATTGTGCACTGTTTTGAGATTGAATTTGAGCTATTTTGTTATATTGTGCGTTGTTGAGATGCTTTGATACATTGAACTTGAGATGTATGGTTGTATTGTTGATATTGTGATTAAAAAGTTGGGTAGTAGTAAATATATTTTCAATTAATAAAAGTAAGTACTGATAGCTACCTAGGTTCATTAAGAATAAATAGTATTAAAAAAATTAATTTTTTAAGTTTTCATCTCGGTTATTAACCGTGATTAAAAGTATACCAAAATTTCAGCTTTTAAATTTTTGCATCTCGCTTACTAACCGAGATTAAAAGTATATCATCTAAGGTTTTTACTACTTCTCATATCGGTTATTAAACGGAATTGTTTCTATGTTTTTATCTTGCTTAATACTTGAGATTAAAAGTATACTATCTCAGTTTTTTTTCGCTTTCATCTCGGTTAATAATAGAGATTGTTGTTATGTTTTCATCTCGTTTACTAACAGAGATTAAAAGTGTACCATCTCGATTTTGATTTTTTTTCATCTCGGCTAATAATCGAGAAGAGCGGTATACAATCTCGGTTTTGCATTAATTTTTATTTTAGTTAATAACCGAGATTGTTTGTGGGATCTTTTAATCATGCCCCGATACAGCTTGGTTTAAGAACTGAGATGGTATGCTTTTAATCTCGGTTATTGACTGAGATTGTTTGCGATTTTTGTAGTAGTGTTTGGTCGATCTGGATGGAACGAAATACAGTTTTATTAAAAAAAAATCCAGGCGGATTGGAGTAGTATGATGGATCTCATAAAAATGCAGATGGCCTTTTGGATTAAGACGAAGTGTGGAAGGAAGGATATCACAACCGAACAGTGCATCTACAAGATTCGTGAAGTTAAGGCTTTGAAATTCGAGAGAAGACAAAGCAGAAGAAGAATTAGAGGTCGATAGTTTCGTCTCCACAGAGTATCAAGATAAAAAGAGAGGCGATTGCAGAAAATGCAATTAGTGAAGCCAATGAAGATCAAAGGAGGAGAAATCCTCGGCAACGAGAAGAACGAAGACGAAAACTGTTTAATGTATTCGTATGTTTTAGTTATGAGGTTAGGATGTGTTTGGTTGTATGTTCAGGTTATGATGTTATGACGTGTTTGGTTCCTTACTAAACTTTCATGACTTATGTATCTTTAAAGGTATTTTTCTTAATAAAATTCCTTATTGGTCCCAACATGGTACCAATAAGGCTTTGTTTGCTGTTAAAATAATAATAATAATAGTGCCCATCATTTTATCTTCCTGAAATTAACCACCAATAATTTTATTTATTGAAAAATTTAACTTTTTCCTTACCTTCGTGGCCAAAACCTCATCGACTATATTGATGGTTCTCTTTTGCGTCATACACTGATCCTAGTAAATCCACTTGGATTCAACAAGATCAATTAATCAAGAGTCTTTTAATCGCTTCTTTTTTTGAAGATGTTCTTGTTGGAGGCAAACTGTTAAGATCAATGATTTGAGTATGATTTTTTTCGATAAAAAAACTGAACGAAAAATCGCCGAAACATGCTCCAGTTTAAAACTTTTTGATGTCGAATGATCAAAATAAAAATCGTACTCCCAAAGTTAGATTCTGGATTATACCTTTTGAAATCTGGTAGAATAATTTTAGTTACTGCAATAACTATGGATCTGAATCCTTCGAGTTGAAGTCCCAATCATGCATTCTACTGTATTCCTGATATGTATCACGAATATAGGGTGAGCTACGATCCTTCATGAATTAGAACATGCTAAATTAATCAACTTTAGGTTTATTTAGAAATCTTAATCTTGAAAGATGACCTATGATTAGGGTTTAGCATAACCGCATATATATAGTATTACAGCAAGGACCTGTTGAGTAAATATGACTTGGATTTTTAATGTAATTATGAAAATTCGCCTACCCCTGAGGTAATTTTATAAAAACATAAATTACAATTCATGCCACTAAAGAATTGTAATTACACTCGCAGCCACATTCTCAAAATCGATTATTCGAGCTCCTGTTATTTAATGCTTAACTCATCTCCCCACGTTAAGATTCCCGTTACCCGCCAATTAAATTTAATTACTGACAATTTAATTTTATTAGCATCTTTAAAATTTTTTAAACCCTTTCACTTAACTTATTTGACGGCCGGATAATTAAATCTACCTATTAGGTTAAGCCCGGTAAAAATTTATAAGCTTTTTTAAGAGAGGTATCGTCAATCCGAACAATCGGGATGTGAATTCTACCAATAATTAATATTCATCATATAATTAATACTGCTATCCAACTCACTGGGACTATTGACCCATAAAAGATCGTACCATCTAATAAATCAAAATAACGAATGTCAAATATACGCAAATAATAAATTATTTCAGGATTAAGAGTATAAGCACTCATAATAACCTTGTTGTGTTAATTAATTTATATAACAAGTATAAAACTAATTATCCCAATGTGGTTCTGTTCAATACACACAAAATGTACTAGCACAGCGAGTCGAAACAATAAACGACACTATTATCTGTTTCCCGTAATTAAGATAGGCCTACTAAAATTCTGTACAACAGTTGTATCGATGGCTTGTCCAATTCCATTTAAACTGTGAACTAAAATTTATATTCTGCAAGAACATATAATCTAGTTTTCTGTGTGCAAACCGTACTCTACATACTAGATTAAATACTGTACAGAATAAAGGACATTCATGCATAACATTTAAAGAAATGATATTGCATTCATAACTCATTAAAATTCTTATAAAATGAAAAAATAATTTTCTTAAAAATAAAATTAAATACTAAAACAAATAAAATTCATGATTTTTAATATACAACCCTGATAGTTCTTTCTCTTGTCGTTGGCACCAATACTTCTCATGAGATCTGGGATGTTCTTAAACAAGCTATTGCATCTGCTTCTTAAACCCATCTCCTCCATCTTCATTAGAGTCTCCAAATGCTCTGACAACAAGATCATCTAGTGACTAGGGGTGGGCATGGGTTGGTTTGAAACTTAACCAAGAATTGACCAGTTCAAGGTCAGTTCTACAATATTGAATTTGGAACTGAATTATCTATACATTAGAACCAACCCAACCCAACCCGAATAAACTCGGATTGGTTCAGATTGGAACCGCAGTTTAATTAAATCAAATATATTTTTTTAGTAAAATATTCTAAAGTAATACTATATGCTTTATGTATGAGCAACTCATTTTTTTGTTTTGTATAAAATGTTAATTGAGCGACTTAAATTTCACTGTTTTTATTTTTAATTTACATATTTTTAACAATTACTAAGGGTACAAATAATATAAATAATAATTATATGGGATTTATAAATCTACTTTCGAGTATCGGGTTAGGTCGGTTTAAAAAAATTTTGACCCAAGAATTGGACCGATTACGTCAGTTTAATATTTTTAAGACCCGAGATCAATCCATTACTTGAGTTGAACCAAGAAGAGAGTTGAACCAACCAAACCCATGGAGGTCAGGTTAGGTTGGTTCATGAATTTTCGGATCTCCTAGACACCCCTACCAGTGACTACCTTTCTCCTTGAAGCCAAATCTTTAGCTGATGAACTTGCTGCTGTTGGCAAACCACTCTCTTCTGCCGAGTTCAATCTATAGGTGTGAGATCTCGTTTCTTTTTGTTTTGTTATGTATATATGTAATGTGTTGGTTATTGTTTTAATTGTAATAGAAAAGCATATTTTTTTGTGTTTTATGCATGGGTTGGCTTAGAGTGCATGTGGGTTTCAATCCCGATCCTGTCGAGCATTACAGCAGAAAATAAAAAAAAATTTATGGGCACAACCGACCGATCGATCAGTCTATCTACGTAGGTTATATATATAGAAGCTAGTAACCTTGGGTTTTGAACCGAAACTTGCTCAACAAGCTTCCTTTCTTCCCTGTTCAGAGATAGACCAAACTCTCTGCCTTTTCTCTAGCTTTTTGCTTGGTTCGGGCTCAGTTCTTGGCATTGGGATAGTCGATCCTTGTTGTACACGTGATTTTTGCGTTCATCCGAATGGAATCTCATTTTGTCAACCTTGGTTTCTTGCCAGTGTTTAAAGCGTCGAGTTTTTTTTAACTCTTGGTGGTAGGATTCTAGATTATCTTTTTTTAAAAGGGTACTACATGTGATTTATACTCGTTTTTACCATTTTTAAATGTCATAATTGTTTAACTTTATATTTAAACCATGTTTGGTTGGTTAAAAGGCATGTTATGCTTTTTTTGTGGTTTATTACAAAGTTGGTGAACGTGTGTGTTTGTGATTTTCGAAAAGATGAGTTTTGAAAAGTAGAAGGGTTTGTGTATATATTGCGAAAATATAGTTTTGGAAGTTTAGAGCTAACCCTTGGGGTTGAACCTTAGTTTTTTAAACGATTCGGTTGAAATGGTAGAAATATTTTAAAAATGTTGGTCTATCTCCATGGTTTTATGGATGACGTGGCTGGATGCCGTTGGACGTTTGTTCATGGCTGTGTGTATTTACAAATGTGTTCGTAGTTGAGCTGTGTTCCTTTTGAATGATTCTATAGATGTGCCGTAACAATGCGTGTGTACGTGGGGTTCCATTGCTACTCGGTGAAAATTTAAAAATTTTACACAAGTAGGTACTCAGTTCCTTTGGGTTAGTCTCCATAAATGAAGTAGTTGCCCCAGTAGGAGGCGCTTATTGTTGTAACTCCATATAGAACTTGTCATTACCTAGCGAGTCATTGGATGCCCCGGACCTAGGCTAATGGGCGAGAGTCTATGGTTGTTACCTTTGTATTTAGTCCGACGTAGTCGGTATATAGGAATCATTGTGGGTTGTAAAATTTTGGTTGGAAAATAACGTGTTGTTTATGTTTATTAAACTGTTGAATGTTTTCGAATTATATGAAAACTTGTAGTTTTAAGGATGGAAAACCGTTATGAGACTCTTGTAGTCGAGTTGTTCATATAGTTCGTGATTGCATGTTATACTTTTAATTCATATTAGTCTTTCTTATTAGACTTCGGCTGACGTTGTGAGATTTTAAAACTTTCAGGTGAATTTAATCATGCGAGTTGATCTAGAGGATCTCCAGAGGTGGCGGAAGACTAAATTTCTTAGTTTTTGTTGTTGTTAGATCATGTAAATGACGTTCCATATTTTGGACTTATAGCATATGTTTTGTAAGCCTTGAGGCTATGTTAACAATGCATGTATGCTGTATAATTATGAGAAGAACCTTGGGTTGGTTGTATGTTTTTATAATTGTATGAAATGGTTATCGATTTTGGTTGGTTTTATGCTTATATCAACTCTTTTGCTTTGAGGGAGGATTTTGAACCTTATTTTAACATGTTTTAGATGGCTTGATTACGTTTTAAAAGCTTTCAAAAATGTTAAAAAATGGTTAAGTGTTGATGGTGAAAGTTGAATTTTGAAAAAGTGGTCCAAAACCAAATTGTTCAATGGATCAATCAATCGATCTTGTGTGAGCCTCTATTTTTTCATAGGCATGGAAAAAATAGTGAACTGTTAAAAATCGCTTGATCAATCTGGGCAATTTTCTAAAAATTTTATTTGTTTATTTTAAAAGCTTGGCTCTTGGGGACCGTAACCTTATTCTTTTGGGTTGTTCTTTTACATAAAATAAATATTTGGATGCGTGTTTTTCAAAGGTTTTAACCTCATTTTCATTTATGTTCTTGGACCCGTGTGGGCTCGAGTAGTGTTGATGGAACTTGAAATCATAAAACGGATTTTTTTTGGGTGATTCACATGACCCGAATTTTGGAGCGTGACAACTTGGTATCAAAACTCTAGGTTTAATACCTAAGAGCCGTGGAAGAGGTCTCATCACCTTATGAGGATGGTTACGTGTGCCTGATTCATGTGTTTAAATGCTTTGATAACATGAGAATGATAACCTGTTGAGCATGAGGATATTGTGTATACATGAGGATAGAGGTTGGACCTTATGATTGATTAGTTTTGCCTTCGGGCGTATGGATTAACAGACTTAGAAGCCGAGTTAGAATTGCATTTGGTCGACATACTTTTTAGTAGGGAATCGAAGTAGGTTACCCAAATTGACTCATCACTCTTGATGGTACTCCTCGATATGTGAAACTTGTTTACATGGTCTTAAATGACTAAGTGTTAGCATGATTATGTGACTTATATCTATAATAACATGATGATTGAATCTTATGTTGTTATACTCTATATCTATAATAACAAGGTTGTGATTGAGGCCGTGGCTGTGGTCGTGGTTTAGGCTAAGGGGATGTGCCAATCCCTGATACTAGGGATGCTAATGCTCCCCAAGGACCTGTAGACGGGGTAGGGTTGGTACGTGAGAATGTGGGTTCCATTCGTCAGCTAGCCGAGGCTGTTAGGGGAGGGGCGAGAGTACTTGAGCCAATGGCGACTGTTGCGATGCTTGAGTTTTGATGTCTTGTTCCTCCTACCTTTGTTGGGGATCCCAAACCCAATGTGGCCACAGAATGGTTGGAGCTTGTGACGAGAATTCTGGATACACTGCAGATAGTTGAGGATGACTTGAAGGTTACGTTTGCCACATTTCAACAGAGGGGTGACGCCCATGAATGGTGAAAATTTTCCAAAACTATCGTGGAAGGTACATGGGCAGCTTTTGCTAAAATATTTTTGGAGAAATACTTTCATAAGTCCTCTAGAGACCTATACCAGGAGGAATTTCTTTCTCTCACTGAAGGAGTTATGAATGTGGTTCAGTACGAGACGAAATTCACTAGCTTGTCCCGTTTTGCATAGAAAGTTACAGCTACAGACGAATTACGTGTAAAGAGGTTTGAGAGGGGTTTGAGACCTGCGATCAGAGATTGAGTGGCAGCATTAAAGATGCGCGTATTTACAGACTTGGTGGAGTCAGCCATCACTGTGGAAAATACCTTGAACGAAACACGCAGAGCTAAAGAGAGCAAAACCCAGCAGGGTGGAGGAGGTGCATAGTTTTGAGGGGTGCATGAATAAGTGACAGAGGTCATTCGGTCCACATTCTCATCCTACAGGATCATATCAGCAGCATTCAGTACCAGCACCCTCAGTGGCTTCATCAAGAAGGCTAGAACAGAGGGAGCTCATTTGTTATCGGTGCAAGCAACCAAGGCATCGTGCGTCAAATTGCCAGCAAAAGAGACAGTTCCAGAGTTCAGTACATGTTTAGTCTCAAGGGAAAGAGCCACTAGTCTATTTTGGGTATGGCCAGCCAAGGCATTTTTATAGGAGCTACCCTCAGTGAGGAAGTGTACAGAGCACGACAGGTGCACTAATCATTCAGTTTGCATAGGGACGACAGACTTATCGGCAGCCACAACAGCAGCCAGGAGCTCAGAATTCTAGGGTAATGGAAGGGGGTGCCTCTGCCCAGTTAGTGCGGCAGCCCATATCATAGAGCTCTGGTGGGTAGACCAGGGGGCTACAGGGCTAAGTGTATGCCCTGATAAATCCCAGGTCCTCCAAGGCACCGATTGTGACTGATGCTATGCGACTACCTCAATTATTAGAGGTACTCTCTTAGTGTACAGATCATGGGCGAGTGTTCTCGTCTACACGGAAGCATCACATCCTTTTATCTCATTTGCTTTTGCATCTGCTTTGGGGTTAGAGATAGACTCATTGGGTAGCACGCTGTGTGTTGAGACCCCGATTAGTGGGAACGTGGCGTTGGGACGAGTCTGTAGATCCTGTGAGTTAGAGGTCGCCTGCTGTTGTTTAGAGTTTGATTTCATTATTCTCGATATGACCACGTTTGATATTATCCTAGGGATGGATTGGTTGACAACCTATTGTGCTTGTATGAACTGCGATTGATGGAGGGTATCGATTTGTACACCCGAGGGTGATTATTTTTATTTTGTGGGTGATCGGGACGATGATTCGGTGCCCATACCCGGCGTTGTGCGAAACTGAGGAAACCTTAGTTTCCTTTTTTCTGCTCTCATGTTGGATAAGGCTAATGGGGTTCGAGGAGAGTTTTTTCGTATGGTTCGTGACTCTCTAGATGTCTTCCCTAATGAACTATTTGAGTTGCCACCGAGTCGTGAGGTAAAATTTTCTATCGATCTTATTTCGAGAGTCGCTCCTATTTTGATGCCATCTTACCATTTTGCACCAGTAGAGTTACGAGAGCTTAGGGTACAGCTTCAAGAGTTTTTAGATAAGGGGTTCGTACGCTCAATTATGTCGCTATGGGGGGCCCCATCTTTGTTTGCCAAGAAGAAGGATGGGTCCTTGAGATTGTGTATTGATTATCAGAAGCTAAATTAGGTAACGGTGAAAAACAAGTATCCTATGCCAAGGATTGATGACTTGTTTGATCAGTTAAAGGGTTTATGCTATTTCTCTAAGATTAATTTGAGATCGGGATATGATCAGTTAAGGATCAGGGAGGAAGATATAGCGAAGACTGTCTTCCGAACTCGTTACGGTCACTACGAGTTTTTAGTTATGCCATTCAATTTGACGAATGCTCTCATGACGTTCATGGACTTGATGAACTGCATATTCCATCTATATCTTGACAGTTTTGTGGTTGTATTCGTAGACGACATTGACTGTATGAAAATTTTGAAAAGTGTGAATTCTAAATGCTGAAGGTGATCATCGACATGTGGTATCAGGGGATGGAGTATATGTGGATTCTTGAAAGACTGGCATTGTGATGAGTTGGGAATAACCAAAAAGTGTGTTTGAGATTTGTAGCCTTTTGGGTTTGGAAAGCTATTATCGACGATTTGTGAAGGATTTTTCTCGACTTGCCGGGCTGATGACACGCCTTAAATGGAAGGGAATCAAGTTTGTTTGGGGTGAGTCATGTGAGTTGACTGTTTAGGAACTCAAGAAGAGATTAACGAGTGCACCAGCGTTAGTTATTCCAGAACGACGTTTGGGTTACACAGTGTATTGTGATGCATTACATGGCGGCTTGAGGTGTATCTTGATGCAGGAAGATAAGGTTGTGGCTTATGGATCTCGGCAATTAAAGATGCACGAACAGAATTATTCGACACATGATTTGGAGTTGGTAGCTGTGG
The DNA here is from genome assembly GCA_034768845.1 of Heliamphora exappendiculata. Lineage (NCBI taxonomy): Eukaryota > Viridiplantae > Streptophyta > Magnoliopsida > Ericales > Sarraceniaceae > Heliamphora > Heliamphora exappendiculata. The sequence goes on from JAOTRH010000022.1 coordinate 15,904,090, forward strand.
TTTTTGCCTTAAAGGCATGGCGGCACTATCTGCATAGTGAGCATTTTGAGATTTTCTTGGATCACAAGAGTTTAAAATACTTATTTTCTCATAAAGACCTGAATCTATGCCAGTGATGGTGGATAAAGTTTATGAAGGATTATGACTTTGATCTCCAGTATCACCCTAGGAAGGCCAATGTCGTGGTTGACACTTTTAGCAGGAGATCTCATGGTTCGTTGGCTTCTATTGCCATGCGAGAGTGGGATGTGCTTGAGGAGATTGGAGAGTTTGATTTGTGTCTTGGAGAGACAGAGGAGGGTGTGACCTTATTTTTAGTAGTTTCGCGACCCATGTTGATTACCCATGTTTTGGAGGCTCAACAGACAAATCAGGAAGCACAGATGTTTCAAGATCGTGTTACCAATAAGGGAGACACCAAGGGATGGGTTGTGAGTTTGGATAAGAGTTTGAGATTTGTTGAGAGAGTATTTGTGCCAGAATTGTGCTGCGATGATGTGTTACGGGACTTCCATCATTCTCGTCTTGAAGTATACCCGGGAGGCACGAAGATATATCATGATATGCGCCGTTAGTTCTGGTTGAAGGGAATGAAGAGGAATGTGATTTAGTTTGTTTCCCGGTACCTTACTTGTTAACAAGTGAAGCCAGAACATCAGAGGCCCATAGGGTTGTTACAACCGTTGACAATATCGAAATGGAAGTGGAAAAACATCACAATGAATTTTGTGTTTGGACTTCCTAGATTACCTAAGGGGTATGATGCTATTTGGGTTGTGGTTGATAAACTGACAAAGTCTGCGCACTTTTTTCCCTTTCATGTGAAGGATTTCGTGGACAAGCTGAGTAGGTTGTATGCTAGTGAGATTATTTGGTTACACGGAATACCTGTAGCTATTATTTTCTATCGAGAACCGCATTTTACAACACGTTTTTAGTAGAGTCTTCAGGTAGCTTTGGGGACGAATTTAAATTTCAGCACTGCTTTTCATCCTTAGACGGACGGTCAGTCCGAGCATACTATACCAATTTTGGAGGACATACTGAGAGCTTGTATGCTCAATTTTTGGGGTTCTTGGGACGATCATTTTCCATTGGTAGAGTCTGTGTATAATAATAGCTATCAGTCTAGCATTGAGATGTCGCCTTTCGAGGCTTTATATGGAAGGCCATGCAGATTACCTGTGTGTTGGGTAGATGCAGGAGAAGCCGAGGTTTTGGGACCCAACTTGGTGCGGAAAACGATAAAGAAGATCACTATGATTTGTCAACGCTTGGTGACGGGCCAGAGTCGTTAGAAGAATTATGCTGATTAAAAAAGGAGGTCTTTAGAGTTTAGGGTGGGGGACCACGCATTTTTGAAGGTTTTGCCACGCCGAGGTTTGATGAGATTTGGCCGTAGCAGGAAGCTGTCGCTGCGTTTTATCAGACCATTTGAAATCCTTAAGAGGATTAGAGAGGTGGTATACCATCTGGCCTTGCCCCCTCAGTTGTTGTCAGTGTACAACATGTTTCATGTTTTCATACTTCGAAAATACGAGCTTGACCCGTCATATATCTTGGATTGGGCTGAGTTGCAGGTGGATGAGGATGTTTCTTTTGAGGAACAACCTGTGAGGATTTTGAATACAAAGAAACAAGTGTTAAGAGGGAAAACCATTGCCTACGTTAAGGTTCTGTGGCTTTATCACGGTGTCGAGGAAGATACATGGGAGCTTGAGTCCGAAGTTCGTGCTAGGTATCCAGAGCTGTTTTCTTCTTAACCTCGTAGCAAATTTCGAGGGAAAATTTCCTTAAGGGAGAAGGGTTATGAGACATGGTTCCTTTTTGTTTTGTTTTATATATATATATATATATATATATATGTAACGTGTTGGTTAATGTTTTAATCGTAATAGAAAATGATGTTTCTATGTGTTTTATGCATGGGTTGGCTTAGAGTGCATGTGGGTTTTAATGCCGGTCTTGTCGAGTATCACAGCAGAAAGTTTGGAAAACTTTTCTGGGCAGGACCGATCGGTCTGTCTGCATGGGTTATATATATGCTAGCTAGTAGCCGTGGGTTTTGAACTGAAACTTTCTTAACAAGCTTCCTTTCTTGTTTGGAGATAGACCAAACCCTCTGCATTCTCTCTAGCTTTTTGCTTGCTTCGGGCTCTGTTCTTGGCGTTGGGATAGTCGATCCTTGTACGCGCCGTGGGCTTCGCGTTCATCCGAACGAAATCTCATTTTGGCAACCTTAGTTTCTCACCGGTGTTTAAAGCGTCGAATTTTTTTAACTCTTGATGATAGGATTCAAGACTATCTTGCTTTAAAAGGGTGCTACCTAATTGCCTACGAGTGTAAGAATACATTTTTCATCAAAGATTGCTCTAGTAAATTCAAGTCACCTAGAGTATTTTTTATTGCATTATTAAATAAGAGCACCACGTGGACAATATTATATGATATTTCAAGAATATTGATTAATTAGTCCATGTTTTGATGCCCTTTTCCTCTAATTTTGGCATTACTAGACACAACATATGAAATAAGGCAAATTAATAGGTATGCTCGGAGTACCATGTAGGCGAAGTCACGTGCTATTTTTAACAAATAAATAATCATAATCTACAGAATGTGGGTCATCCTTTGTCTCATAATCACCCAACAAAAGTGAATCATCATGTCCCTAACGTAAAATTTGTTACCGCCATATTGGGTACGAGTACCACGTGGACTTGCCACATGGTACTCCGGGAGCACTGAATAATTACTCATGAAATAGATATGAAGGTGTTTGACATTGCTAAAACTAGTAGTTTATAGATTGTAACTTGTAACAGAAGTTTATGAGTGTTTAGTAAGGATTGTAACTTATAGGTAAAATAAAAAAAATTAGTTATAACTTGTAGTAGAAGTTGTAGGTGTTTGAAAAAGATTGTAATTTATATTTAAAATTAGTAGTAAAAAATAAAAAATTACCAGCAATAGTTTTACCAAACAGCTCATAATAGTTTGTGACGTAATTATATGGTTGAAAACTAGGATTCATGTCTAGTCATCTATTGATCATAATAAACTAAAAAAGAAGAATAAGAAGAAACATTTAACAAATTACTATGATCATCGCTATTATTTTCATCAAAATTGAAAATATGAATACATATTGGATTGTACATCGAGTTTTAAAAATTATCTTATTTCAACAAAATTAAGATATACGAAGTGTTCGAATGTTATATAAACAAATAATTGCGCACAGTGCCCCACCACCCTTCCACTTTGCAATAAACATAATAAATCTCAGAGTTTCAATACAATATAAATTTGGGGCGGGGCAGGACATAGATAGGAATGTGATGCTCATTGCCTTCCCTATTTCTTATCGGATGGGGTGGGGACAGACTGAGGTAAGTCAAGAAAGTGAGGTAGGATGGAAGTGGGGATATAGAGGAGTTTTTTTGTCAACCTTAAGAGAATAAGAAAATAAAACAAAGTAAGAGAGGATATGATATTATAAAATAAAATAAAAACTTGATGAATGTTTCCGATTAAGAAGGTAGCATATAAAAATAAGAAGTGAAAAATGAAAAATAAAGATAATATTTTCATATTTTAATTTTATTACATTCTTAATATTTTTTTGTATGTATTTGCGTAAAGATATATATAATAATATAATTTGGTTGAGCCTTGTTGTGTTGCTATTCTGTGTAGTTTTGTTGCTTTTATTATTGCGCTTCTTTTGCTTGGTTGCTAGTATATTCATAACTTATACACTATATAATGATTCAATAGAAAAAAGGTAATCATATGCGGAAGCTAAATCTTCAATATGCAGAGTCACGTTGAAGAATTAGATAATCATAAGGGTGAAGGTAAGAGAATAACTCAAATGGAATACATTCAAAATTCAATTTCAGTACTTTTCTATTTGCCAAGTTTAGTTATCAAACCCCAGAATATGCGTCACCTTTTGCAGAAAATTCTTTTACCTGATGAAAAGGCTCCTCATGAAACTTAAGTTCTATAAAATCTACAAGGAGAAAAGATGATTTTCATCCCAATACCAACGAACACGCACTCCAAACCAAAAATAAAACTAGGGAAATTTTCACTTTGCCCTTTTGGTATAGACTACATCTAGATTACTCCTTTACGTTTAGAAATAAGCACATGACTCCCTAGTTTGTGAACTAAAGTCTAAAATGCAATGTCAATTTTTTTTTAATCCAACTTAGCGGGAATTATAATTCAAAATCCCCATAGGGAGAGTAAACCATTTTTGAAGACACAAATACCCTTTATAAATCTTTAAAATTTAAGGCGACTCTTAAACACTCAATATATAGTTTCTCTTTTACTTTCTTCTCCCCCGCCCTCCACAATCATCAATTAATTGTTGGTTGAAAAACTTTTGCCTAAAAAATTCTTGTAACTCTGCTTAATTCCTAAACAAATTTAGTTACTATATGATCAAAATTCTACTTTTGATTCAAACTAATTCTCTTAGTAAAAAGATCGAATTGTTTAAATACAGGAGGAAGAAAAAAGGTTTGCACCGAACTGAGCACAGCTATATATAGTAACTCATACGAAGAAAGATGGGACACTGGCTAATGAAACAACATCAGAGAACATTATAAGTGTTCATCCATTCTTTCTCATTAGAAAATAGTATGTTTCTTACTAACTACTCACATTTCCATTTAGTTTTCATTAATTCAATTAAAATTATGACTTTTAGAGAAAAATGGACGAATTGTTGAGATCACAACTAAATAGCTCGGAAGAGAGTTCTCATGGTTGCATAGTTTAGTTGGCAAATGACATTTATTCTCAAGTAATTCATAAGCTTGAGCGTAATGGTCGTGTTCATGGTTTGGGATTTGGACCCATTCGTAAAAGTAGCGACTCAGCTTATGGAAAATTTGAAAGATAAGAGTGGCTTCTGAGAAAGAGAGAGCAAGAAACGAAGAAACGAAGAAACGATCAGTGAGCTACAAGAAAAGTTACAAGCACAAGAAGATAAATTGCAAACTCAATCGGGTGAAGTAAGCACATCGAAAGAGCAAATGGCATTCTTGCTTAGGCAGTTGTATGGTTCTACTAGCTCACAGGTTATGATTGTTTTTACTTTAAAATTTTTTTATAATGCATGATTCTACTTAATTGCTTAAGTTTTTTCTTAAACTTCATAAAGATTTGTTGGTATATTTATTTAAGTTACTTATAGTTTAACTCAGGTTCAAGACGAGGCTGGTGTCCCACTTGATCAGACTTCTCCGCAACAACGCCAAAGATCATCTTATAGGAGTCATGAAATGGAATGTTGCAGTCAAGGTACATTCTTTTCAATAATTTTGTTGCATCGAAGTTTGAATGATTGAATGTTTTATATATTGTGAATATTTACTTTATTCATTCATCTTTGTTGTAAAAAAATTAATATAAATTAATTTATATTATTTTTATTTATGACAAATTTCAGGTGTATTAGGAAGTCTTTTGTGTTTAGGATACTGTGTGAGTTTAGGAAACATGTGATTAGGTAGCTTTTTAGATATGATAAGATTGAATCCTAAAGGGTTTTAGAATTCTTATTTTGTGGCTTATCTAAATTAGAATCCTATCAAAAGACCTAGTCTGTAGTTGTCACGCCCCAAACACCAGGGTCACGCGAAAGCCCACCCAAACACCGTTTTAGAAAATAAGATTTGCAGTTAAAAAACCATCAACTCAAAAATATACATCATTTGGATAAAAATTTTCACTGTTCAACTCTCATAAACTGTAAACATGCAATCTCATATATGAATAAGTATATCGCCTTAAGGCGTACAAAATCAGCCTTCTAAAACATGCATCACATGTATAAGTATATGTCCAAAACATAAAAACTACAACTAGTCTTCTACCACCACAGGAATCTAGGTCAACTCCTCACGCTCACCTGAAAAGGTTTTACAGCAAAATTCCACACCGTGAGTCGAAACCCAATAGAAAATAAATAGTAAAGCTATAAAGCAAGCTATGCAATCACAAGCATACGGGCTTAATCACAGGAGCCAAAAAAATATTCTTCCAAAACCACAAGTTTTTTCATCATACTAACACAAGTGTCAAAAGGTTTTATCTCATAAAATCTCACATTTTTCATCCTTCAAACTATGCATATCATCCTAACAGATATCATGCCACAGTTAAAGAAAAGCTGTAAATAAACAATAAGCTCCACTCAGGCCACACAGCCGAGGAGAAAAGATATAAATGCAATCTTATGTACCGACTCTGCCACACCGACAAAGGTAACAACTATAGACTCTCGTCTATTATCCTAGACCCACATGCTTAATAATGACAAGTTCTATACGGAGTCACAACAACGACGCCATTAACGGAGACACCCGAACTGCTCAATTTACGGGAGATAACCGAAGGTACAGAGCACCTACTACTTAATTTACGGGACCTGAGCTCGATGGACTAACCCGAAGGTACATAGCACCTACGCTGCACACGTTTTTAGACTTCAATCGAGGAGTAATAGAAGCTCAACTCAACACATCTACTGTCACGGTACTTCTATGAAAAATATTTGAAAATCCACCGTAACTCAACTACGAAAACCCACAAAATAGTTTATACAACACATGTATAAAAGAGATCCAATCCATCAACTTGGAGATCTAAAACTATTTTCAACAAAACGTTTAAAGGGTGAGGCTCAACACCGCGAGTTAGCTCCAAACCTCCAAAAAGACGTTTTTCACCATTTCCACAAAATACCACGTTTTCAAACCTTCTTTTGAAAACTACGGATACCACATACCCGAAAGATGTATACAACCAAGAAAAGGCATAAAAACTTACTTTTACCCAAAACCAAGGTTTACACATGAAAATCACATTTGATATATTTTTTACCCGGTAAAAACACATATAATCACATATATCGCCCTTATATAGCAATATGATCTAGAATCCTACCTCGGAGAGTCAAGAACTCGACGTCTCAAAATTGAACGGCGTCAGAACGAGAATCCGACCAAACGGATGCGAAGCTCTCGGCCTCAATAGCAAGGATCCACAAAGGAACCAACCCAAAACCAAGCCTCGAGCCCTCAAAGCTAGAGAGAAGGCAGAGAAAAGGAAAAACTTAGCCTGGAAGAAAGGTTTTAATAAATATCTCCAGCCCCTGGGATATTTATATACACGGAAAAAAGGTTCTGTCCAGTCGACCGAACCCAAATTTTTTGGTCCAGTCGACTGGGCCAAGCCCTCCAGTTGACTGAACTACTAGGCAGTGTGTTTTTCGACGTAAAACTGAGTTTTTTGTCCAAACACAAGCCAAACAAGCCTCTACCAAACCCCAGAAAGCATATAACACATTTATACATGCTGTTTGTCAACTTTAAAGCATAACTCATGCATCGAGGCTATTCATATACTGAAAGAAACATGTCATGTATGTAAAAACAACTCAAAATGCAAAGGTTCAGGGTCTCACAACTCTCCTCCTTAAGGAATTATGCCCTCAAAATTCGCAACAAGATCACGAGGTAAACAGGTCTGGGTATCTAGCACGGATCCCAGACTTGAGCTCCCATGTCGCTTCTTCAACCCCGCGATGAAGCTATAGGACCTTGACATAAGCAATCGTTCTCCCCCACAACACCTGCTCTTTTATATCTAAAACCCTCACTAGACGCTCCTCATAGGTGGCATCCTCATCAACCCGCAGTTCAACCCAATCTAGCACATGTGAAGGATTAGGCTCATACCTTTGAAGCATAGAAACGTGGAACACGTTGTGCACAGATGCTAACTGAGGTGGCAAAGCCAAATGATTTGCGACCTCTCCAACTCTGTCGAGGATCTCAAATGGTCCGATGAAGCGCGGTGATAGCTTCCCGCTACGACTAAACCTCATCAAATCTCTATGTGGCGAGACCTTCAGAAACACATGATCCTCCACTGCAAACTCTAAAGGTCGCTTCCTCTGATCTACATAACTCTTATGACAAATCTACGCTGTCATAAGGCATAGGCAAATCATGGTAACTTTCTCTATCGTCTCCCATACCATGTCGGGTCCCAAGACTATGGTCTCTCCCACATCTGTCCAACACACGAGTGATCTACACGGTCTACCACACAAAGCCTCATACGGTGCTATCCCAATACTGGACAGATAGCTGTTGTTGTATGCAAACTCTGTCAGCGATAGATGATCCTCCCAAGAACCTCTTAAGTTAAGGACATAAGCCCTCAACATATCCTCCAGAATCTGTATGGTCCTCTCTGACTGACCATCCGTCTAGGGGTGAAAAGCAGTACTGAACATCAAGTTTATCCCCAAAGCCTCCTAAAGACTCTACTAAAAGCGCGATGTGAAGCGCGATTCTCGGTCAGAAACAATAGATACTGGTACTCTATGCAACTGGACTATCTCTCTGACATACAAGCTACTCGATCATTCTATCGAATCCTTCACTCGAATGGGGAAAAATTGTGCAGATTTCGTCAACCTATCAACCAAGACCCATACGGCGTTGTGTCCCCTAGGCGATCGAGGACGTCCTAACACAACATTCATCGTGACATGCTCCCACTTCCACTATGATATAGGCAACAACTGTAGTAGTCATGCCGGTCTCTAGTGTTTCGCCTTCACCTTTTGACAGGTAAGGCACCGAGAAACAATCTGGATCATATTCCTCTTCATTCCCATCTAACAGAACTGACGACGTAGGTCATGGTACATCTTTGTGCCTCCAGGATGCACTGTAAGGCGAGAATGATGACACTCACATAGTAGATTAGGTCGGCATGACTCTGGCACAAACAATGTCCCAGCTAACCTCAAACTCTGATCTGAACCCACAATCCATCCGGCTGTATCCTCTCCACTAGCAACGCGATCTCGTATCATCTGAGCATCCTGGTCCGTCTGCTGAACCTCTAGTACACATGCTATCAACGCTGGTCGAAAAACTACTGAAAATAAGGTGGCACCCATCGCTGTCTCCCTGAGACACAGATCAAACTCTCTAATCTCTCCAAGCATGTCCCACTCACGTATAGCTACAGAAGCTAACAACCCATGCGATCTCCTACTTAGTGCGTCTGCCACAACATTGGCCTTCCTTGGATGGTACTGCAAGTCAAAATCATAATCCTCTAATAACTCCATCCATCGTGGTTAGCGCAAATTCAGGTCCTTCTGCGAAAACAAGTATTTCAAACTCTTATGATAGGAGAAAACCTCGAAGTGCTCACCATAAAGATAGTGACGCCATGCCTTCAAGGCAAAGACCAGGCTGCCAACTCCAGTTCGTGTGTCGGGTAATTCTTCTCGTGCGTCTTCAACTATTGAGAACCATAGGCTACAACCTTACCCCCTGCATCAGAACACATCCAGCACCGTCATGTGATGCATCACAGTATACTATATACCCCAAGTCTCGCTCTGGAATAATCAACACTGGCGCGCTAGTCAACCTCGTCTTTAGCTCCTGGAATGCCGACTCATAGGACTCACTCCAACAAAATACAACTCCCTTCCACGTCAGACGCGTCATCGGTGCAGCAAGTCTCGTAAAATCCTTCACAAATCGCCGATAATAACCTGTCAAACCCAGAAAACTACGAATCTCAAAGACGCTCTTCGATCGCTCCCAACCTTTCACAACATCAGTCTTCAACGAATCCACAACTACTTCATCTATCGACACTACGTGTCCAAGAAACCTCAGCTCAAACATCTAGAACTCGCACTTTTCGAACTTCGCGTACAAGCGATGCTCTCCCAAAGTCTGTAGCACGATCCACATGTGATCCTCGTGTGCCTCTCTAGTGGGTGAATATATCATAATATCATCCACAAATACCACTACAAAATTGTCCAAATAAGGATGGAAGATACGGTTCATCAAACTTATGAACGTAGCAGGAGCGTTCGTAGCAGGAGCGTTCGTCAGACCAAATGACATAACCAGAAACTTGTAGTGACCATAGCGAGTCCGAAAGGCGGTCTTCGCCATGTCCTCGTCCCTAATCCTCAACTGGTGGTACTCCAACCTCAAGTCAATCTTCGAGAAGCAGCTCGAACCCTTCAGTTGATCAAATAAGTTATCTATCCTCGGCATCGGGTACTTGTTCTTCACCGTCACCTGATTCAGCTTTCGGTAGTCGATACACAATCGTAAGGATCCATCCTTCTTTTTAGCAAAAAGAGCAGGAGCTCCCTACGACAAAGTACTCGGGCGTATAAACCCTTTGTCTAGCAACTCCTGAAGCTGTACCTTGAGTTTACGTAACTCAGCAGGTGCAAAACGATAGGACCGTATAGATATGGGAGCAACTCCGGGAATTAGATCAATGGAGAATTCTACCTCACGACTCGGTGGTAACTCAAACAGATCATCAGGAAAAATATCTGAGTAGTCGCAAACTACTAGAGGTAACTTTCCTCGAACTCTAACTACCTCATCCAACATAAGGGCTGAAAAAAAGAAACCTAGGTTGCCCTAGTTTCGCACAGCATTGGGCATAGACATCAAACCCTCATCCTGGTCTCCCACGAAGAAAAAACAATCTCCCGCTAGTATACAAATCGTTACTCTTCGTCAATTATAATCGATAAAGGCACGATAGGTGGTCAGCCAATCCATCCCTAGGATGACATCAAGCGCGGTCATGTCTAGAATAATGGAGTCAAACTCTAAACAACGACCGACGACCTCCAACACGAAGGATCTACAAATAAGACTCAATGTCACACTCCCATTGACTAGGGTCTCTACGCTCAAAGTATTACCCAACCAGTCCATTTTTAGCCCTAAAGTAGATGCAAAAGCAGATGATATAAGTGAATGTGATGCTCTGGTGTCGGTAAGAACACTGGCCCATGATCTATAGACTAGAAAAGTACCTCTGATCATGGAGGTGGCAGCAGCTGCATCGGGTACGACCAGTGCTCTGGATGAACTAGGGTATGCAAGAACATAAGCTCTGGCCTGTCCACTATGGCCTTATACTACAGACTATCTGCCTGACTGTACTGATGCGCCCCTTCTGCGAATCTAGATGGCTGGCATCCCTAAGAAGATGGAGTAAAAGGTGCTCAAGCTATACTCCGCACACTCTCTCCTCTAGGGCAATCCCTCCGGATGTGCCTAGACTGGCCGCACTCAAAATATATTACTGGCCCGCTCCCCTGTGCCTGCGACTGCGACTGTGCCTGAACAGGTGCTGGATCTCTGGTATTCTGCTGCATGATGCCCTGGCCGTTGGTATCTATGACATACAAGCTCCCTTTGCTCCGACCTTCCTGTTAAAGCTATGGGAGTCCTAGATGTAGAAGACTATGGCGGATACGGCCCCACAGAATGAGAACTCAGACTAGACATCTGTCGACGCTTGTTCTCCTTGCGTCCCTGGGACTGAGCCCGTCCCCCGTCTTGCTGACTCCTACTGTCGCTGTCTCTGCGCGTCTCATTCAGAGTATCTTCCACTTTCATGGCCATCTGTACCAACTCTGTAAAGACCTATGTTTGAAATGCTACCACTATGTCTCGGATAGCGGGCCTCAAACCCCTCTCGAATCGCTTCGCACGGAGCTCATCAGTAGGTACGATCTCCTCTACAAACCGGGACAGGCTAGTAAACTCAACCTCATACTCAACCACTGACATCGTCCCTTGAGTCAGGAAAAGAAAGTCCTCTCTGTAGCAATCCCTCAAAGTCGTTGGAAAGTATTTCTTTAGAAATACCTTCGTGAATGCCTCCTAAGTGCCTCCCACTGTGTTCTTGGAAAACTTCCACCACATGTGAGCACTCCCCCTCAATTGGAAGGCAGCATATGAAACCCGCATATCATCCTCCTCAATCTGAAGGGTATCCAGAATCCTGGTAACCAGCTCCAGCCATTCAGTGGCCACCGTGGGGTTGAGATCCCCAAAAAAGGTAGGAGGGTCCAGACGGCAAAACTCACGCATCGCGAATGTTATCATCGGCTTAGGTACGTTCTCTCTCCCCCTAGAGGCCTCAGCCAACTGCCAGATGGAGCTTACCATCTCACGCATCAGGTCTTCGTCAACAGGTCCTTGGGGTGCAGTAGCATCCCCAATATCTGGGACTAGAACGTCCCTTCAGCCAGAACCACGACCACGGCCTCGACCATGGCCTCGTCCTCCCCGCGTGGACATGATTCTACGCAAAAGAAACATAACAAGGTAAGCATGCATACAACATGTTATTGCTAACGTAAAAGACATATCACACAATAGCATGCTAAAACATAGCCACTTAGATCATGTCATCACATCTCATATACCGAGGAGAATCAACAAGAATGACTCGTCCCTCTGGATAACCCACTTAAATTCCTAGCTAAAATCATGTCCGCAAAATGCGTCCCTAACATGGCTCCCAAGTCTGTTAACCCAAATGCCCGAAGACAAGACTAATTAACCCTAAGGTCTAACCTCCATACCCACGTATACACCACAAGCTAAACAGGCTATCATGCTTATGTAAGAAAACTTTTGAACACATGCAATCAAGCACACATACATCCTTACAAGGTGATGTACCCTCTTTTTCATGGCTCATAGGTATTCGAACCCAAAGCCTGATACCAAGTTGTCTTGCCCCAAACACTAGGGTCACGCAAAAGCCCACCCAAACATCATTTTAGAAAATAAGATTTGTAGTTAGAAAACTATCAACTCAAAAATATACATCATTTGGATAAAAATTCCCACAGTTTAACTCTCATAAACTGTAAACATGCAATCTCATACATGAACAAATATATCGCCTCAAGGCGTACAAAACCAGCCTTCTGAAATAGGTATCGCATGTAGAAGTACATGTCTAAAATAGAAAAACTACAACTAGTCTTCCACCACCACAGGAATCTAGGTCAACTCCTCGTGCTCACCTGAAAAGGTTTTACAGTAAAATCCCACACCATGAGCCAATGCCAAATAGAAAATAGACAATAAAGTTATAAAGCAGGTTATGTAATCACAAGCATATGGGCTCAATTACAGGAGCCAAAAAGGTTTTTCTTCTAAAATCTCAAGTTTTTCCATCAGACTAACACAAGTCTCAAATGGTTTTATCTCATAAAACCCCACATTTTTCATCCTTCAAACTATGCATATCATCCTAACAGATATCATGCTATAGTTAAGGAAAAGCTGTAAATAAATAATAAGCTCTACTCCGGCCACACAGTCGAGGAGAAAAGATATAAATACAATCCTATGTACCGACTTTGCCACACCGACAAATGTAACAACTATAGACACTTGTCCATTACCCTAGACCCATAGGCTTAGGAATGACAAGTTCCATACGGAGTCACGACAACGACGCCATTAACAGAGGCACCCAAACTGCACAATTTACGGGAGATAACCGAAGGTACAGAGCACCTACTACTTAATTAACGGGACCTAAGCCCGAAGTTACAAAGCACCGACACACACTCAATTTACGAGGCCTAACCTGAAGGTACAAAGCACCTATGCTGCGCACATTTTTGAACCTTCACTGAGGAGCAATAGAAGCCCAACTCAACACATCTACTGTCATGGTACATCTATGAAAAACATTTAAAAACCCACCGTAGCTCAACTATGAAAATCCACAAAATAGTTTATACAACACATGTATAAAAGAGATCTAAAATCATATCCAACAAAACGTTTAAAGGGTAAGGCTCAACCCCGCGGGTAGTGCTCCAAACCTCCAAAAAGACGTTTTTCACCATTTTATAAAACACCATGTTTTCAAACCTCTTTTTGAAAATTACAGATACCACGTACCCAAAACATGTATACAACCAAGAAAAGGCGCAAAAATCTATTTTTACCCAAAATCAAGGTTTACACATGAAAATCACACTTGGTGTATTTTCTACCCGGCAAAATACATATAATCATATATATCACTCTTATACAGCAGTATGGTCTAAAATTCTACCTCGGAGAGTAAAAAACTCGGCGTCTCAAAATTGAACGGCGTTAGAATGAGAATTCGACCGGATGGATGCAAAACCCTCGGCCCCGATAGCAAGGATCCACAAAGGAATCAACCCAAAACTAAGTCCCAGGCCCGCAAAGCTAGAGAGAAGGTAGAGAAAAGGAAAAACTTAGCCTGGAAGAAAGGTATTAATAAATATCTCCAGCCCCTTGAATATTTATATACACAGCAAAAAAGTTCTGTCTAGTCGACCGAACCCCTAAGTTCAGTCGACCAAACCCAAATTTTTTGGTACAGCCGATTGGGCCAAGCCCTCTAATGGTATGCACAGATGTATATAAAAACAACTCAAAATGTAAAGGTTCAAGGTCTCACAGTGGTACGCACAGATAAGCATATGGTATAAGAAGTTAAAGCATGTGTTGTCAGTGAGTATCAACCACATGACCGCTCGAGCATCCAACCGTCCGCTCGAATGGTGCCCAGGCTGTTTTAATTGTTTCTTAATTTTACTGCCTGAAGATTGGTGATCTATATAAATAGATCATGGGTGGTGCACGAAATTTTTTTTCCTGAGACGTAATTCTACTGAGCATCAAGATCATTCAAGATTCAATTTTTGCATCACAAACATTGAAGATTGTTCGTAAAAAAGCTTAGATGGCGTTCTAAGTTTCGACGGATGATTCTACCGAAGAAGACTATTATGAGGATTCGTTGCAGTAGGAAGCAAGAGGAGAACAGTTAACAAGGATTCGGCGTACAAGTTTAGGACTAGAAGATGGAGGAGTCGATCTAATAAAGTCTGTAAGTTGTATTATTTTTGTTCACAGTTAGTACTTGTTTCTTAAATTTGGTAGTCCCGTGATTTTTTACCCTTTGCATTTTTCACGTAAAAATATCTGCGTTGTAGGTTCTTCTCTTGGTTGATTTGTGTGGATGTGATTGATGGCTAATAAGTAAAAATATTATTTTTCACAATTAAAGGGCAAATCATATTTTTCAATTGGTATTAGAGCGAGTTCTTTTAGTTCACGAAGTTTTTGATCCTAATCAAACACATTCATGGAGTTTTCTGGAGAAGAAAACTCAACTGTTCGACCCCCATTGCTATATGGAGGAAAGTATCCCTATTGGAAAGCTTGTATGAGGGCGTTTCTCAAATCTATTGACGAGAGGGTGTGGATGCCTGTTGTTATTAGCTATACCCCACCTACTGTTAAATTTGGTACATATACTATTTTAAAACCCACTGAACAATTGGAGAAAAAGGATTTAGACGAAGCAGGTTGGAATAGTAAGGCCATCAATGCTATTTTTAGCGGTGTCACACGTAAAGAATTTAGACGTATATGTACGTGTGAAATAGCTAAAGAAACATGGGATATCCTTGAAACCACACACGAAGGCACATCAACTGTCAAAATTTTTAAACTTCAAAGGCTCACCACTAGTTTTAAAACTCTTCGTATGGAAGATCACGAGAACTTTGATGAATTTTACGCTAAGTTGAGTGACATCGTTAATTCTAGTTTTATCCTTGGTAAAAAAATTCCTAATTCTCGCATTGTTCAAAAAATCTTACGATCACTACCTGAACGGTTTCAACCAAAAGTTACTGCTATCGAAGAAAAATAAAGATATTAATTCTCTTAAAATATAACAATTGGTTGGAAACCTTCAGACATTTGAATCTAATCTACGACAACCTTAAAAATCAAAATGTGTTGCTTTAAAAACTTCTATGGTTGAGTTAGAGTCTTAGATGATGAAACTGATATTGGTTATGAAGTTATGGCTTTTATCGTTAAAAAATTTAAAAAGTTTATTTTAAATAAAAAACCTAATCTCAAATCAAAATCTAGACATTTTGGTGACAAAAGTAAGAACGTGGTTAAGTTTGTAAAGAAAAAAGCTAAAGTTCAAAACCAGAATATATAGTACTTTGAATGTCAAGGGTATGGACATATTGCACAAAATTGTCCAAACAAATAGAAAAGAAAATAAAAAGTGTTCACTGTGACATGGGATGATGATATTGAATCATCTCACAAAGGAAACGAGTCAGAACTAGAGAATGATGAGGGTAAGTTCATTGCCTTTGCTGCTTCCATAAGATTAGGTAAGTCTGAATTGTCTGATCATGAATCTCGTGCTTCTCACAGTGATTCTGGTTTAGGTTCTGAATCTGATGAGGAGAATGAAAAATATCTTCAGTGGGCTTATGATAAATTTCATTGAGAAAGCTACAAAATGATGAAAGTTATCACTAAGCTGACACTGAAGGTTAAAATGATGGAAAAAGAAAATAATTGTCTAAAGTCTGAACTAACTAAGTCTCAAAATTTGATTTCACAGTTATAACTCTTTAAAACCAAAATGACTGAGAAACTGGTTAGTTTTGACAAATAGAGAAATGAACTCATTGAATCCTGTGATGCTCTCAAACTAAATATTTCTAAATTGAAATTACAAGATGTTGTGAAGTTCAAATCTCTGTTTGAGGCTACTAAAGATAGAGTTCAATTATTGGAAGCTGAGTTGGCAACTACTAATACCATTTTAAAGAAATAAAATGCAGGGTCTCTAAGCTTAGATGAAATCTTAAGCGTGCAAAAAGTGGCGACGGATCGAACTGGTTTAGGATACGTGGCAAGTATGTCTGAATCAAAGACCACAGGTAAAATCAACATTGTAAAAGCTGTCAGCATGTCTACAGGTAAGGATAAGATTTTGAAAAAGCCTAATCTAATCAAGACTGAATTATCGGGAAAAACCGTTCAAAAATGTTTACCAAAATCAACTGCTTTTCAAAAATATGTTCCAACCTGTCACTTTTGTCATTTTCTTGGACATATTAGACCTTTCTGTAGAAAAATAAAAATGCCGTCTACATATAGCATGAAAGAAAACCAAAAAAATTGCATGATCAAATTAGACAGCTGTAGAACAAAACCCTCGGCCAGGTGAGTGCTCGAGCGGGCTATATGCGGGCTCAAGCGGACAAGAGGCAGAGAGAGATGGGAAAGCTTACTGGCAGTCATGCGCTCAAGTGGTCAACATGACTGTTCGAGCGGACAATTGGCAAAGACCTTCCTTTGGCTCGAAACCGAGTACTCAAACTAATTTTTTTCCAAAAATACATGCTGTCTAGGTTCAAAAATCTGATTTGACATGCAATGTTGTTCACACGGCTTTAAAAGCTCAAAATTCATTCATGTAGTATTTGGACAGTGGGTGTTCCTGACATATGTTGGGAGATAAGTCCTTGTTCTCGAATATTGATCCATACAATGGTGGTCTTGTCACTTTTGGAGATAGAAACTCATCCAAGATTATTGGAAGAGGATCCATTACTTCTCCAAGTCTTCCCAAATTAGACAATATGCTTCTTGTTGACGGTTTAAAAGCAAATTTACTCAGCGTTAGTTAGATGTGTGACACACACCATGAAGTTCATTTCACTAAAACTGAATTCTGATTTTGGATAAAAATGAAAAAATTGTTATTCATGGTGTTTGAACTTTCGATAACTACTATAGAAATTTTCCTAAAATCTATCAAATATGTCATTCTGCTAAAATTGATGAAACTGAATTGTGGCATCATCGTTTGGGTCATATCAATTATAAGGATCTTTCTCGGCTTGCAAATTCTGAATTAGTCAAAGGTATTCCAAAACTTAAGAGCAATATCAAAGTTATGTTTGAACCATGCCAACTAGGTAAACAAATTAAAGTCCCTCACAAGAAAATAAATCAGCTTGCAACCCAATATCCTTTGCGACTACTCCATATGGATCTTATGGGTCCTACTAGAACAGAGAGTATATGTGGTAAGAAATATATTTTTCTTGTAGTTGATGACTTTTTTAGGTTTACATGGGTGAATTATCTGTGGAAAAAATCTAATACTTTTGCTGTTTTCAAGTCTCTATGTCTAAGATTGAACAATGAATAGGAAGAAAAAAATTAACATATCACAAAAATCAGATCAGATCACGGTAAGGAATTTAAGAACTCAGAATTCTCAAACTTTTGTGACGAACAGGGAATTCAACACGAGTTTTTCGCACCCAAAACACCACAACAGAATGGTGTAGTAGAATGAAAAAATAGAGTAGTGCATGAGATGGCAAGAGTGATTCTTCCTGGTAAAAACCTTCATCTTAAATTTTGGACTGAGGCCGTAAATACTACATGTTACGTGATTAATCATATGTATTTACGACCCGGTACCATACAAATTGCATATGAATTATGGAAAGGTAGAAAACCAAATGTAAAATATTTTAGAACTTTTGGAAGCAAATGTTACATTTTAAAAGATCGTGAACAATTGGGTAAACTTGACTTCAGAAGTGATGACAGAATATTTCTTGGGTATTCCATTAATAGTAGAGCCTATAGAATTTTTAATTTATGTACTTCTGCCATTATGGAATTTGTCAATGTTGTTGTTGATAATACAGGTATGACCGATGAGGCATTGACACCAGAAGCAGATCAGTCAAATTCTCAGATTCTTAAAGATCTGGTTGAGCCCATCTCTCCAAAACAATTAGTGGATGAATGTTTTGAAGGTACAACAATTCTTGAGGAGCAAGCAGTCGTGGAACCTTCCTCACGTGTGAAGCTAAATCACCCACTGGAACTGGTAATTGGAGAGATAACAAAACCTATGATGACTCACCGACAAATGCATAATCAGCTAAATCAGGCAAGTCATTTGTGCTATGTCTCTATGATTGAACCAAAAAATGTTAAAGAGGCTTTGACTAACGATTGTTGGGTGAATACTATGCATGAGAAACTCGAACAATTTGTCAGAAATGATGTTTGGGAATGTGTGCCTAGACCTAATAATGTTAATGTTATTGGCACTAAGTAGATTTTCAAAAATAAGTCTGATGAACAAGGAACTGTTGTGAGAAATAAGGTTAGGTTTGTGGCACAAGGGTATATACAAGTAGAATGAATAGATTTTGATGAAACCTTTGCTTCGGTGGCTAGATTAGAATTGATTCATATTCTACTTGCAGTTTCCTATTTTCTAAATTTCAAATTGTACTAAATGGATGTAAAAAGTTTCTTTCTAAATGGCTAAAAGAAGTTGCCTATGCTGAACAGCCTAAAAATATTCAGGATCCACACTATTCCAATCACGTTTACAAGCTCAAAAGAGCTTTTGTATGGGCTGAAACAAGCTCTCTGAGCCTGGTATGAACGTTTAACCACCTTCCTAATAAATCGTGATTTCATCATAGGAAGTGTGGGTAAGACTCTTTTCATTAAAAGGGAAAAAAAATTATTTTGGTAGCACAAATTTATGTTAATGATGTTGTGTTTGGATCTACGTGTGAATCTCTTGTTCTTTCATGTTTCGAATGTATGAAAAAGAATTTTGAAATGAATATGGTAGGAGAACTTAATTACTTTCTAGGTTTACAAATCAAAAAGCTTGACGAATGAATTTTTATCTCACAGTCAAAATATGCTAAAAATCTAGTTAAGAGATTTAAACTAAAATCTACCAAACCCATTCAAACTCCTATAAGTACATCAGTAAAATTGTCAAAAGATGAAAAAGGTGAAAATGTTGATCAAACCATGTTCGGAAGCATGATAGGGAGTCTACTATATCTCACAGCTAGTAGACCTGATATTGCTTTCAGTGTAGGAATTTGTGCACGATATCAGTCTAATCCAAAAGAATCACATTTAACTGCTCTTAAAAGGATTATTTGATATGTGAATTCTACTGTTGAGTTTGGTATTTGGTTCTTCAAAGATACTAACTCGAATATTATAGGTTTTTTTGATACTAATTAGGCAGGATGTGCAGATGACAGAAAAAGCACATCAGGAGGATGTTTCTACATCGTTAACAATTTAGTGTCGTGGCATAGTAAGAAACAAAATGCAATTTATTTGTCTACTGCCGAGGCTGAGTACATAGCCGCTAGTAGTTGTTGTACTCAGCTATTATAGATGAAACAAATGTTGTCTGATTATGGTCTTGTCCAAGAGTCTGTAATTTTTTACTGTGATAATACGAGTGCGATTAATATCTCCAAAAATCCGGTTCAACACTTTAGAACCAAGCACATATATTAGGCATCATTTCATTCGTCAGTTAGTTAAGGATAACATCATTACTCTTGAATACATTGACACAAAAAGACAACTGGCTGATTTGTTCACAAAACCTCTTAAAGTAGTTTGCTTTGAATTTCTTATGAAATCAATTGGGATTGGAATTTTAAGTTAAAAAAAAGGTTTCTAATTCATTCATGGAAAATAATCTTGTCTAAAACCTTTTAAAATACTGTCTAGAGAATCTCTGTCAGAAGGCTAGACAAGGTCAAGTTCAAAACTTGAAAAATGATTTCCATAATATGATTTTGATATGTGTGGTTAAATATGTATGAGACATATACTGATTACAGGTTGAAAAATACTTTTTGATTGACCTTAGAAGTAAAATTCCTTTGTTGATGTTGATACCTACAACCACCCTTATCTGTTTATCTCTCAACTGCTCTACTCTCACTTTGAAAGGTGTTTCTAAACTGTGCTTCAGAAATGGCTACCTAGACAAACCTTGCTTTTTCATTTATTCTAGTTAGAAAGCCGCTAGTTATACTATAATTTTAATCTTGCTTATGGAAATGGCTATCTATCTGAACCATGCTTTTTTGTACATGTTAGTGTGTTAGCTGCCACGTACGCAATTGTGCTTCAATGCTATTGGAAATGGCTACCAATGCGAACCTTGCCTTTTTATTTATAGTAGTGTGAAAGCCTCCATTAAATAGCTTAAAAATTTTCTTGTATAACCAATTCTTTATGAGGGGAAGCATCCATACTTCTTCAATAAACATATATTGGGACTTTACTTGGTTTGACTTCAAATTGTGTGTTTTGACTCTATTTCAAATGTGTCTCATTTATATTGCTCATTCATATTTTTAATCATTGCCTATGAGAAATTGTTTTTTCAAGGTTTTGACGTTCAACTCTTATAAAGCTCTCATTGGCAGAATTCTTTGATTTTATTTTTTCATGTTTCGAAATTGGATTATTCTGTTTGTTTGAGTTACTGCGTTTTTTTTTTAGTTTTTTTTTTGTTTTTGTTTGTGTTGACCTTTAAAGATGCCAGTGTCAAATTGTGCCTCTCAAATTCTCAGTCTTGCTTCATTCGGATTCTGTAAGTTTTTCACCGCTCAAGCGGCCCTTCATGCGCTCAAACGCGCTATAGCCAATGGCTTGTGTTCTTCTCCTCCGCTCGAGCGGTCCCTCCTCGCTCGAGCCGGCTGTCGCAGATCTGAAAAATTAAAACAGAGGTTAGGGGTGTCTTTTCACTTTCTTTTCAAAATCTTCTCCCTTCTCTCTTGGCGCCTCATCTTCTTGGAGGTTTTGGGCTTCAATCATTCATCCTAAAGTGACAATCTCTCATCATCAAGCTTCGTTCATCCTCTCCTTGTCGGTAAGCTCTTCCCTATTGTTTTTTTTCCTTGGTCTAGGGTTTTGAGAAATTTCAATTTCCTTGGTTTTTGCCTTGTTTCTTCTTCCTATGAGTTGTTGAGACTGTTGATAAACATGAATCGACAGTTTGATTTTGGTTTTTCACGCTCCTCCTTGTTTAGTACGTTAGGGGTAGGTTGAATATGAATCTAGGGTTTTGAATCCTTGTTTCTTACTCATGGTTGTGTGTTTTCACATGCTTGTGATTCGATTCGTGATTATTTCTAATGAATTTTGACTTAAGAGTTTGCTCGTTTGTGCTTTTCGTGTGCATATGGTTTCTTTGGTTTCGTCGGCACTACTCGAGCAGTAGTCTGAGCGCTCGAACGGTCCCAATGTTCATAAACTGCACTTCTTTGATTCAGACTTTCTGTTTTTTAACTCATCTCTCTTGTTATCGTATGCTTCTACTGTGTGGCTCTTGTTAGTATACGGTTTATGTAAGCTTATGTCTTGATAATAGGTTTAGTTTTAATAAGCATTTTGTTTGTGCTTTTTATAGGATAATGTCTCCCTGCACTAAAAAAACTGCTGGACGATCTTCTGCTCTGTTCGACAACTCACGGTTTTGTTCCCTTGAAGGGGAAGAGACGTATCTAAAGCTTTTCTCCTCTCGTCCTCTTAGGATAGAAAAGCACGTTGTCCTATCAGATTTTGTCAATCTTTGCATTCCCCAAATGTTTGAGACCCTAGGTTGGACTCAACTCCTCTAAGTGGAGGAAGTTGTTTATGTTGATCTTGTGTGAGAGTTCTATTCGAACATGTATGATGTTCAGACCAAACTTTTTCAATTCAAAACTTTTGTTCGTGGTCTGTCTATAGTCATGGATCAGTACACCTTGTCAGACTACATGGGCTATGACATACCATGTGATGTTGATTATCCTCCGATTCCTGCTTATCCTGATTGGTCTTATTCAGAAATTGCCTTTACCTTGTGTGGGAAACCCCGGGATTGGGTTGGAGGTCTAATCTATCAACACGAACTGACTCCTACATTTTGTCTTTTGAATATCATTATGAGTGCCAATATTAGTCATCGGGGTTATGTCTCTGACATTAACAAAGAGCGCAGGTTTGAGATGTTCATGATTAGTAAAGGTGAAAAAATTAACATTGCCAAGATTTTTCTTTCTTCCATGTTGAAAGTTACTCATGGCAACAAGAATGTTGCTCTTCCCTATGGTCATTTCTTGACCAAATTCATTAGCTCTTTTCCCAATTTTTGTCTCCCCTCTCATCTCACCTCCGTGCACATCACTAAGTTCATCAGTAAGCGTACCTTCTCTCAAAGTGCTGCCTATATTTCTACTCTTTGTGGCTCTTCTGCTCCTGAGGATAGTGAGGATGATCCCATACCGAGTGCTTTTACTCCACCTGTTCCTGAGGAGGAGTCTTAACAATCCTCGGTTGAGACTCAGTTGGCTGCTCTCGAGACCTCGCTTGATCATTTGTAGCAACATCTGGATGCTCGTTTTGACCAACTCAGATCTCTACTTTAGGGTTTTCCCCCTGGTGCTGGCTCTTCTTAGTCTCCTCTAGGTGACACAAAGGGGGAGTATCTCTCTATGCAGGTTTGATCTCTACCGGTTTTGGTGAGGCTATTTTTCTTCTTTTTTTTGGAGTTACATACATTGGTTGGTTTTTGGAGTTACATGGTTTACATACTTTGGTCGGTTTTTGGCTCCTCTTGGTTGTATGGGAATCTTTTTGTCTTTAAAGATACATTGGTTATAGGGAGAGTATTCTGGTACTATACATTGCTATTTTTCGTTGTTTTCGCATTTTGGTGGATGGTACAGTGAATATATTCTTGGATATACTGTTTGTTAATTTCATTATCTTTACAGATTATCTAGTTCTGGTTCTGGTCTGTTTTTGTTTTAAGAAGTATCTTGTGAGGCTGGATTTACAGGCATGGAAGAAGAAGAGTGTTACTAGTTATTTTGAAGATCTTGTCAGTTTGTTATCTTAGTATTAGGTTGTGTTCACCTAGATTTGTCAAGGGAAAGATTGCAAAGAAATTAATATAAATTAATTTACATTATTTTTATTTATGGCTAATTCCAAGTGAATTAGGAAGTCTTTTGTGTTTAGGATATTGTGTGAGTTTAGGAAACATGTGATTAGGTAGCTTTTTAGATTTGATAAGATTGAATCCTAAAAGGTTTTAGGATTCTTATTTTGTGGCTTATCTAAATCAGAATCCTATCAGAAGACCAAGTCTGTAGTACTCATAGACAAGCATAAGGTACAAGCAATTAATGCATGTGTTGTCTGTGAGTCTTGACCACATGATCGCTCAAGCGCCCAACCGTCCGCTCGAGCGGTGCCTAGGCTATTTTAATTGTTTCTTAATTCTGTTGCCTGGGGATTGGTGATCTATATAAATAGATCATGGTGGTGCACGAAAACTTTTTTCTAAGACATAATTCTATTGAGCATTAAGATCATTCGAGATTCAATTTGTGCATCACAAACATTGAAGATTGTCCGTAAAAAAAGCTTAGATGGCGTTCTAAGTTTCGATGGAGGATTCTGTCGAAGAAGACTGCCACGAGGATTCGTTGCAGTAGAAAGCAAGAGGAGAACAGTTAATGAGGATTCGGCGTACAAGTTTAGGACTAGAAGATTGATGAGTCAATCTAACAGAGTCTGTAAGTTGTATTGTTTCTGTTCACAAATAGTACTTGTTTTCTGGACTTGGTAGTTCTGTGATTTTTTACTCTTTAGATTTTCCACGTAAAAATATTTGTGTTGTGAGTTCTTCTATTGGTTGATTTGTGTGGATGTGATTGGTGGTTAATAAGTAAAAATATTAATTTTCACAATTAAAGGAAAAATCATATTTTTCATTTGTTTTAAACTAAATATTCGTAACTCATTATATTACTTTTTTTGTATTACAGGTAATATGACAATATAGAAGCATTTACTAAACTTGTTTGTGGAGATCTTTGCAAGGGTAGCATATAATATTTGTAGTACTTAAGCTTTTATGCTTAGACAGTATATCTTTTGGATTGTGGTGTTGTGACAAATTTATTAAAGCACTTAATTTATTTTTTAGTTTTTAAACTATGAAAGTTTGTGTAATGAATGTTAAAAATTATTGTTGGTTATGAAAATTTGAATTTCTTCACATTTCAAATTTTGATTTATTAAAAAATCTTAAAATTATAGAAGATATACTATGTTGTAATAGTAGGTATTATAGTATCAATTTTTTAAAAATGCTGTAAATTTTTGCAAATAATTGTAATATGAATATGAATTAACAACACCTAAAAGTGACACTAAAAAATAACTTTTAGCAGTGTTCGAAGATTTTTACCTAGCGGTTAAAAGCATTGCTAAATGGCAGGCTATAGAAGCGGTTTAGTTTTTTTTTTGGGTAGAAATAACAACGCTTAAACATCCATTGCTATAGAGTTTTTGAAGGTTTTTACCTAGCTGATAACAGCAGCTGTTTCAATTTTTGTGGTGGAAATAGCAACGGTTTAGATCCGTCGCTATACAGTATTACTAAAGTATTAGTAGGTTATTTGTCAGCACATTAAACACTGCAATAGCCACAGCTGGGATTAAAAAGGCTATCCCAACGGTCTAAAAAAGCATCACTAAACACCTATACCAATAGGTATCTCCTAACGATTTGGGTGACGATTTATGAAACGGTGGTATTAATAGCAGTGACATTTAGCAACGATTTTGGAACTTTATAGTGGTGATAATAATCACTGCTAAAAGGCTAAATTCCTGTAGTGCTCTTAATGGGAGTAGACAAAATTCGCAAAAAAGTAATGAGAGAGACAAAAGTGGAGTGAGAGCGGAAAAATTATCATCCATACAAACAAGAAAAACAATAAGGGAAAAATTAGTTTCTTGGCATGCACAAAAGAGTCAAGATGTGAAAACAATTCGTGATCCTCTTCTAATCCGTCAATTTGCACTAACTCGCACCAACCTGCCAGGTTAATGTGGATGAGTAAGTTGGGTTGGGTTGGCTTAGCTTGGCTAAGTTGAATGAAAAAAATAAAAAGAGTGGATTAATTGCGAATTATATTTTTTTAACTCGCCATCAATCTAATCTAATCAACCTAGAGTATATATTATTTCATTATCGTGTTCTTACATAAAGCAAATTCTAGTTTCATATATACATATAATAGATTATAGCATTTATGATTTTGATTACTAGTATTATATATATCATAAATTAAATATGCTGTAACGTCCTGATTTTCAAACAGTAAAATTTCGCGAAAACCAAAACGAAACGGGATTTTATTTGTAAATAAATTCTCAAAACACGCCTTTTTGAACCAAAAAGGTTACCTAAAAAATTTTCCAACCAAAAACCTTATATCGAGACAAAGCCAAATCTTTCCACACAGCGACTATCCGCTCGATCGGACCCTCTACCACCTGAGCGGTAAGACACCTGAGAGATTTTTAAGTAAAAAATAAAAAAAATTTCCTGTGTCTCAAAAACACACCTAAAAACCTTATTTTTGAACAAGGGTTTAAACAACCAAGG
Organism: Heliamphora exappendiculata; assembly: GCA_034768845.1. NCBI lineage: Eukaryota > Viridiplantae > Streptophyta > Magnoliopsida > Ericales > Sarraceniaceae > Heliamphora > Heliamphora exappendiculata. The sequence continues at coordinate 15,930,136 of JAOTRH010000022.1, forward strand.
AATTTTGGACAAAACATCCATTTGATAAAGAAGTCACTCATTTGACTCGAAAACAAACCAAGGAAAGCATTTAACTCAAACTAAAATAACAACCAACACATAGTTTCTCTCTCAAAATCATCACATCATTTATGTATTGATATAATCGCCTTAAGACTTATAACATAAGCTTTCTGTTCCAAAACATGTTCCAAAATAAAACAAAAAGAAAACTAAGAAAATATTCTGCCACTTTCGACTCCTCAAGATCATTATAAGTGATCATGTGTACCTGAAAAAGGTTTTCAAATCTCACACCATGAGTCGAGACTCAATAGGAAGCACACTAACATGAAATAAAAGTTAAATATGCTAACACAAAATATATGAGTATTCCGACTCACAAGAGCCTCACAAAAACGGTTTTACTTCTCAAAATCACAATTTTTCGTACAAACTCCATAACGCTCAACAGTTTATCAAAACATAGACAACAAGTCATCTTTAATAATTTTACACAACCCACAATGATTTACACGCAACTCATGCATCTTCATGGACTTTCACCGTATGATCAAAATTCGCCACAACTAATGCATCTTTTGAGGCTTTCACCGAGGGACCAAAATTCATCCTAACTAATGCATCTTTGAACCAAAGTTTACATGCACACAGTCATGTGCAAACATCACATTCACATAACAACGTCATCCACCTATCCTTGAAGACCAACGAACATTAAAACGAGGCTCAACCACAAGGGTTAGCTTCAAACCTCCAAAATTAGTTTTTCACAAACATTTGCATAAATTTTTCTGATTTCCAAAACTCTTCTTTTCGAAAACATCACAACACATACGCCCACCAACCTTATAATAATCCATAAAAACGCACAACATACTTTTTGGCCGCCCAAACACGGCTTAAACACAAGGTTTGAGATTTAATGCATTTTTAAGCGGTAGAAATGCATAAAACTTCACGTAGTATCCCTTTAAGACAAAATAGTCTAGGATTCTATCTCGATGAGTTAAAACTCAAAGTTTTGAACACCGGCAAGAAGCCAAAATTGTCAAAACGCAATTTCGTTTAGATAAATGCGAAGCTTATGGCAAGGATATCGAGGATCGACTATCCGAATACCATGATTCGAACCCGAATCAAGCCGAAAGCTAGAGATAACATAGAGAACATGGGTGATCTTTCTAGAAAGAGAAGAGGAAGCTTACACATAAAGTTTTGGCACAAAGCTCAAGCATGGGCTGTCTTATAAATATTTTATGCCAGGCTATCTGCTCGAGCGAACAGAGCTTTGCTTGAGCGGTCCCCCACCGACTCAACTCTTTGCCACCATCCAGCTCAAGCGAGCGAACAAAGCCTCGCTCGAGCGGTCATCGCTTGGTGAAAATTCGTACAAAAGATGCATGATCAAACCCACACATGCATAACATATATGGAAACATGATATTTAACAACAAAAAATACTAACCAGCACATCAAATAAATATTACGAAAATAAAATTGAATTGGGTCTCGCATATGCATTGTAAATTTTATTTGTAGATATATTTAACTATGTTGTTATTGTTATTATTGAATGACTATGCTATGTGTAGTTAGTTTTTTATTTATCGTGTTAAGTATAATTATTTTTAAAAAATTGCAATTGATTTTCTTATTTTTAAAACTAGTTTTAAGAAATTAATCTAAAAGTTTTATAGCATTTTAATCTGATAAACCATCTATCATCTAACTTGCGAGTTAACAATGAGTTAAAAAAACTTTCACACGTTAAAAACAAATAAATTAATTTTTTTTAACCTACCTCGTCCCAAGTTAACTGGCGCACGCCTCTACAAACTCTGTTCCACCCCTTAAATTCTGATGTCCTGATGCTACAGGTCTCTGCAACCTCTCTTAAAATTAGAGGGGCTTTGTCACGGTGAAACCATGGGAAAAGCTTGGAATCATAAAGAGTTTAGTACATAAAAGTTATTATGGGGCAAGTCTAATTTCCATTTATGTGGACTATCGATCCACGTGGCGAAAATTCATTGATTATGCTATTAATTATATGTTATCCCACTACTATAATTAGCTGGAAACCATTACACGCATGCACCGTCCTTCATGGATGTGCATCTCATCACATCAAAGAAATGGAGACATGCGTGTTGAGTCGTAGTGATCATAATAATTCATTTTAGATTTATTTCAACCTCAACAAGAATATGACCAATCTTGGGGGTGTTTGGTAGAACATTTGCTACTTATTTTTAGTTTTTTTATTATTAATTTTAGTTATAAGTTTTAATTTTTTTAAATATTAATAATTTATAGGGTAAATTACACTGATCTCTCCCGGAATTTTGGTCAAATACAGTTAATTATATTTTTTTGGACAAATTACACTAACACCTCTTAACAGTTAATACCGTTAACGGAATTAATAAAAAGAAAAATTTATCCTAAACGGCTGAAATAGGGTCAGCTAGGGTTAGGAAATAAAAAATAAAAAGAAAAAAG
>JAOTRH010000022.1:15932740-15957854 GCA_034768845.1 Heliamphora exappendiculata
TATATATATAATTTCTGCTCATTTACTTCACAACTCAACTCATCGCATAGCAATTGGAATTAAATCTTTCTGCTCTTACATCTTCTATTCAAATTAAGTCTTTCGCTGTTTTTTCACCAATGACAATTGGAAAAGATTCCATAGAGACTACAATGCTGGCACACTTGCTTCTGCGAATTTTATCCTCCAGCCGTGAGGACCAAGAAGAACTAAATGGCCGAGGCAACAGATGAACAGAAGCAAAATGGCTGGTAACACATGCTGATTTGAAAGTATCTTACAAAACATCACTGATCTGCCCTGGTTTTTAAAGCCTTTACTCATTGGAGGAGTAAGAAAATTGGTTTTTTTGATTTAACAAAGATTTTGCAAAATCAATATAATTACTCAACTTAGACCATCCAACAATTATATCTGTCATAGCCAACAACAATATAATATTATAGCCAATCAGCAATATAATTTTTCCTTTGTAATATCCTACATATTTTAATAAGAACCAAAAAGACATAATATTAAGTCAATGAAGTGTACAATTTCTTTTTCTTCAACCTGTCACACTTAAGATACATGTCACACACTATAGACTAAATCAATCCACTGATTTGTGAAGCAGCACCAGATGAACGAAAAAGATGAAAGAAAGAAAATGCAATGATATTAGAAAACATAAATGGTCCAAAATCAGACAAATACAATCATTCTTTTCTTCTACTTGAGACTCATACATCTACTCCAGCTACAACTCTCTCTCTCTCTCTCTCTCTCTCTCTTCCAGTCATAGGATTTGTGTTTAGAATATACATAGTATACTGTTAGTGGTAGCTTATTATTATTATTATTATATAATTATTCTCCGGTGTGCGTGGGTGTATAGTTGTAATAGTGTTCCCTAATTTTATTATAAATAAGAATGTTCGTCTACCCATTAGGGTACGGCTTTCCATTATTCTGTCTCCTAACATGGTATCAGAGCTACCATTATTTTCTCCTCCATAAAACCCTAACCCTAAGCAGCCACCAGCCTCTCTTCTCCTTCCCTTCCCTTCCCTTCAGCAGCCAACTTTTCTTCTCTCTTTTCAGTGCCACCAGCTTTTCTTTTCCTTGTTTTCAGTACTGACAGCCCCTCTTTCCTCTCTTTCCAGCGCCACAAGCCTCTCTTCTCCTTTCCTGAAGTGCTGACAGACCCTTCTCCCTCTCTGGAAGTGCCGACAGACCCTTCTCCCTCCCACTTCTTCTAACCCATGAAACCCTAGCTACTGCTGGGAGTTGCCGACAGCCTCTCCTTCTCACAGCAAGCCTCTTTCTCTCTCTCTCTCTCTCTCTTTCTCTCCGATAGTCTCTCTCTTTGTTGAAAGTGCTGACAACTCCTCCTTCTCACAGCAAGCTTCTCTCTCTCTCTCAAACTGTCTCTCTCTCTGCTGGAAGTGCCGATAGCCCCTAGGGGAACCCTAGCCGCTGTTTTGAGGCTCTAGGGGCTGCTGTGGTTACCTACTTTGATCCTGCGAGTACTGATAATCCCGAAGAGAATCCTAGCCACTGTTTTGAGGGTATGGGGGACTGTCACAGGGTGTTGGAATCTATGGAGATAGTTTGAAGGTATGTTTAGTGGTCCATTTATGATTGTTTAAGGTTGTGGCAGTGTTCTATTTTGTTACTGGAGTGGTTGTCTGGGGTTCCTTAATATTGATAGATTATGATGTCGACGGACAATTCGACAAGGGTGGGTGATTCTCCAATAAGTACTAAAAGAAAGGTTGGTGAAACTCAAATGGGTATTGATAGACAATGAATCACAGATGTGTTTTTGTCATCCACATAGTTAATGGATTCAAGATTGACTGGGCCATAAATATATGTGTTATGGAAGGAGAAGGTATTGCTAACAATTGAAGGTATGGAAAAGGAGGATTTGTTCAATAATTCTCTTGAGAAGGGATCTGATTAGTACAAAAGGTGGAAGAGGGATGACGCAAGACTACTTGGTAAGATGTTGAATTTAATAAAGTCTTTGTGATATTCTGGTATCCCACATCGAAAAGAGAGAAGGAGTTCCTGGGTTATAAAAGAAAAACCTTGGACCCTTACATTCAGCGAGGCTTTTTCCCAGGTGGTAGAGACCCTAGTAAAACTCCACAGTTAAGCGTGCTTACGCTGGAGCAATGCAAGGATGGGTGACCTCCTGGGAAGAACAAAACCGTGAGGACTTTGCCCAAATCGGACAATATCATTGCCATGTGATGGGTTGGGGTGTTACAGATGGTATCAGAGCCGACTCTCCTCACCTCCGAGTGTGGGCCCCTGCCGTCTTGCGTGACATGTGGGCGGGCTACTTAGTGGGCGGATCGATAAGGACTGGTAGGCTACCGGAGCTGGCAGGCTACTGCACGGGGACGTGCAGCCCTAAGGGGGTGGATTGCGATATTCTGGTATCACACATCGGAAATGGAGAGAGAGTTCCTGGGTTATAAAGGAAAAACCTTGGACCCTACATTCAACGAGATCTTTTCCCAGGTGGTAGAGACCCTAGCAGAATTCCGCAGTTAAGCGTGCTTACATTGGAGCAATGTAAGGATGGGTGACCCCCTCGGAAGAACAAAACCGTGAGGGATTTTCCCAAAACGGACAATATCGTTGCCATGTGAAGGGTCGGGGTGTTACAGATTTCCATTGAGATTTTGGTGGCTAATGCTACTACTGTTCGAGAGATGTGGACCATACTTGAGGAGACATTTGCTTCGACTAACGACTTGTCCAGATTATATGATGTGATGTGGAGTATCTTCAGGATACAACAGGGAGAACGGCCTTTCTAAGATTATTTTACAGAGTTCAAGGTGTTGGCAGATTAGTATGATCGTTTGGTACCTTTCACCAATCGATACGAGATTTTCAGAGAACAGAGGATGCAGTTCTTGGTTGTTTGTTTCTTAGCTGGGGTGAACCAGCAACTTGACTCTGCACGTTTACACATCCTGGCTGGGTCCGATATTCCATCTTTATCTGAGGTCTTCAGGAGGATGAACAGAGCAATTAGTAAAGACGAGCTTCGTATTACTATTACTGACCAGGGTGATCACACAGCCCTAGATGCATTTCGTAGAGGAGGTAGAGGTGGCTTTCGTGGTAGAGGTCGTGATGGAGGCCGTGGCGATGGAGGACGAGGTAGAGGCCGTGATGGAGAACGAGGCAGAGGTCAAGGTGGACGTGACACCAGGTCTTGCTACTATTGTGGAGAGCAAGGACATTTACTGAACTCGTGTTGGAAGTTACATGGGCGTCCTACATCTTCTGTGGCCAATGCAGTGGCCGATTATGATGCTCCTTCCTATTCTTCTGAGAGGACTATAGATATGACTTAGGAGGAGTATGATCAGTTTATCCAGATGAGGATTGGGAATACAGCCGATACTCCCTCAGACACAGTTGCAGGTAACTCAGCTGCGTGTATGGCCACCCCCAGATCGTAGGTGATAGACGCGGGTGCATCTGCACATGACCCACTCCACAGGTACTTTTTTGTCTTATCAATTGACCCCTGGACATAGTGGGGTTATTGTTACCAATGGAGGAACCTTAGAGGTGAAAGGATAAGGAGCCAAGGTGAAAAGACAAGGAGTAGCTGCTTTATCTCCATTTCTTGCACTCTCTAATGTTTTACATACTCCTGCTAATCCATTTAATCTGCTATCAGTGAGTTGTATTACAAAAGATTTGAAGTGTTCAGTAACGTTCTTTCTTGATCATTGTATTTTTCAGGATCTAGTTTCGAGGAATACTATCAGTAGAGAACGGGTGGTGGGTGGCTTGTATGTGATGGATGAGACTTTAGATGTTGCATGCTTCGGGCGATCGTCTTAGATTTTGGATATACATTGTCAGTTGGACCATCCCTCCTTGCCGAGTCTGAAGAAACTATGTTTCAGTTTTCGTTAAGTTACACAGTTAGAATGTGAGTCATGTCGTTTTACTAAGTACCTACGTGTACCATATGTGTCCAGAAATAATAATAGGACCACGAATCATTTCTCTTTAGTTCATTCAGATATATGGGGTCTGTGTCATGTTCACATCTTTATTTAAATTTCGGTATTTCGTCACTTTTGTTGATAACTATTCTCGAATTACTTATTTTTATCTTATGAAGAAGTGTTCTGAATTATCTATTGTGTTCACTACTTTTTGTAATGAAGTCCAAACTCAATTTGGCAAAACTATTCAGATTTTACGTAGTGATAATAGGGGTGAATACATTGGTGGCGTGTTGGGTCCATACTTGCGTCCCCATGGGATTATTCATCTGACGTCATGCCTAAACACCCCACAACAGAATAGGGTGGCTGAGAGGAAGAATAGACATCTCTTAGAAATTGCTCGTGCCTTGATGTTCCAGATGAAGGTTTCCAAAGTGTTCTGGGGTGAAGTTGTATTGATACCATGCTATCTTATTAATAGATTGCCTTCCTCTGTCCTCTATGGTGCTACACCCTTGTTAGTTTTACTTCCTCAACAAATTTTTTTCTCATTACCACTAAATTTTTTTGGATGTGTGTACTATGTGCGAGATGCGAGGCCGAATGTGACAAAGTTGGACACTCGCACACTAAAGTGTGCTTTCATGAGATATCCTAAGACATAGAAAGGATATCTCGATGTTACAGTCCGGAATTGCGAAGGTTTCTAGTATCCCGAGATGTGGTGTTTGTTGAGTCTGCTTTGTTCTATTTATCGGCATCTACGCCTTTCTCCACTGGTGCTGATGGTTTAGATCAGATTCTGCTGTATCATTCATCCACTGATTTACCAGTGACACCTTCTCCAGTTTCCAGTTCTCAGGTTGATATTTCTGAGGAGTCTTCTCCTGCTGCCCCAGAGGCACTTGTGATCTTATCATCATCAGAATCATTTCCTCCAGGCCCCACCACCTCTCCTCTACTCGAGTCAGTCTCCTTTCAGCCGTATTCGGCCTCTGATCAGGTAAATGATCCTTCTATTACTTTACGCATGTCTTATCGTAGTTGTCGGGATCATCCTTTGTATACTACGTCATATTGTGGTTTGCCTACCACTGTCCAGAAGGGTATTACTACACTTGATCAGCATACTTTGCCTTGCTTTGTTGTCGATGCCCTTTCTCATCCAGGTTGCCGCCAGACTATGATTGAGGAGATGAATGCTCTTGAGGCTAATCATACGTGGGACTTGGTGAGTCTTCCAACTAGGAAGACAACTATCAGGTGTAAGTGGGTATATGTAGTCAAACTTCATTCGGATGACACTCTTGAGCGTTTGAAAGCTCATTTAGTGGCCAAGGGCTATGCTCAGACCTATGGTTTTGACTACTTTGATACCTTCTTCCCTGTTACAAAGATGGCCTCGGCTCTTTTATTCTTGTCTCTGGCTTCATCCCACTTATGGCCTTTGTATCAATTAGATGTGAAAATTGCATTCCTTCATGGTAATTTGGAGGAAGGGGTTTATATGGAGCAACCATCTGGCTTTGTTGCTCAAGGGGTCTAACCAGGTCTGTCGTTTACGGCGTTCATTATATGGTCTGAAGCAGTCTCCTAGGGCCTGGTTTGGCCGTTTCAGCTTAGTAATACAGGAGTTTGGCCTTCGGCAGCCAGCAAATGATTATACTGTATTCTTTCGACATATCTCAGTAGGTTACATATTACTCGTTATCTATGTGGATGACATTGTTATTACCAGTAGTGACAGTGGAGGGATTGCTGCGCTTAAATAATTCCTAGGCACCAAGTTTCAGATAAAAGATCTTGGTGAACTTCAATACTTCCTGGGTATTGAAGTAACTAGGAATACGAAAGGCGTGTTCATTTTTCAGCAGAAGTATATTCTTGACATTCTGGAGCGAGTAGGATATATGAATGCTAAAGAAGTGGATTCACCTATGGAATCTAATGTCAAGCTAAAGCCGGAAGGAGTAGTTCTTTCAAATCCTGAACAATATTGACGTACAGTGGGACAGCTTAATTATCTAACTATGATGACTCGTCCAGATATTGCTTATCCGTTGAGCGTAGTGAGTTAGTTAGTTAGTTTTTGTCTAATTCCCGTATTCCCTATTGGCAAGCAGTGTTACGCATTCTTCGATACTTACACAAAAATCCAGGTAAGGGAATCCAATTTTCTGATTATGGACATATGGGAATGGAAGGGTACTCCAATACTGATTGGGCTGGATGTACATTTGACAGGAGATCCACATCTGGTTACTCTGTATTTGTTGGTGGGAATTTGGTTTCCTGGAAGAGTAAGAAGCAGATTGTGGTATCACGATTTAGTGCTGAGACCGAATACCAGACTATGGCATTAGCGACTGTTGAGATTATGTGGCTTCAACAGATTTTAACGGAGTTACATTTCCCTCTTAAAGGCTTTGCCAGACTCCGGGTTGATAATACCTCCGCTATTTATATTACCACAAATCTAGTATTTCATGAGAGAACAAAGCACATTGAAGTTGATTGCCACTTTGTCCATGAGGAATATCAAAAAAGAGTTGTTACATTTGGGTCTATTCCTACAGGGGAACAAGTGGCAGATATTTTCACTAAATCTTTACTGGGTCTGCGTGTCTCATATTTATGTAACAAGTTAGGCTTGGTAGATATATATGCTCCAGCTTGAGAGGAGTGTTAGTGGTAACTTATTATTATTATTATTATTATATAATTATTATTCGGTGTGTATGGGTGTATGGGTGTAATAGTGTTCCTTAGTTTTATTATAAATAAGAATGTTCGCCTATCTATTAGGGTACGACTTTCCATTATTCTTTGTCTCCTAAGACATACTGCTATACACATACATAGGGATTTACGAAAAAATACAGATAATAGAGACATGGTAAAATATAGAGAGTAGGAGAGATAGAAACCCACCGAGGTTGATTCGAATGCTCTGTACTCGAATGGCGATCATGGTGGATGCACAACTAGAGCTTGATTCACAGCAAGACCAGACCTAAGAAGAGAGTTAGGAAAAAATCAATTTATGGTGCGATGGAGCAGAGAAGAGAGTTGGGGCAAATCAAGAAAGAGCACAGTGACCTTTGCTATGGAGCAGAGAAGGACGGCAATGAGTGGCGGTGAGAGGGAGATCAAAGATCGGAGATGAGTGGTAGAGAGAGATCGTGAAAGGAAGAGAGTGAGAGGTAGAGAGTGAGGAAAGTGAGAGCCTGAGAGGCTTCTGGTGGGTGAAGTCAGAAGTCCTAAGGTGATGTGTGCGGGAGGCGATGTGTGACTGGCTATGTCAGAGAGGCGCCGATTTGACCTCAGTGACAGGCGCCGAGTGAGAAGACAGCTGAGAAAGAGAAGAGACAGAGAGGGATGAGAGAAAGGGGGAAGCCAGCCTCTCTCTCCTTCAATCTCACTATTGACTGAAGGGGAGTAATGCCAACTATAAGATGAGAGATAGTAGTCCCATCAACCTCAGCTGAATTGTATAATAAATGTAGTTACAACTATCTATGTATTGGGGCATGCAAATGTGTGCATTGTATATACGTGCCAATTTATATGTACTTGATCTGCTTCAATTTCTTACACTGCAGGGGATTTACGAGAAAGGAACAAAAGATGAGATTGAAGAGTTTATTTATCAGCTACTAGATGTGACTGATGATGGCATGCTAGGGAGGTAGAACCCTAAACACTTGGTAACTTTTGAGCTGGGAGTTTTATAGATTAATCATATCTGAAATTGCTAATTCCCCAGCCTTTTGGTTGTATCGAAAGCCACTTACTCTGTCTCAATGTACAAAACAAAACTTAACATACAAAACATAAGGAAAAAAAAAGGAAGATGAAGAAGAAGAAGAAACAAGGCATACTTGAAAACAACAAGCTTCTCTCATCCCTTCAAGTAACCATTTATCGCATCAAATTTCTGGTGCTGGAAAAATAACTAAAGCTGGGGCTTATATGCTGCACGCTTTGTGGTCTCTCTAAACTATAAGACAATTTACCTGATACTTGGCTGCTTGCTCCCACCGAAGACATTATATAAATGAGGGCCAGCTCTATCATTTTCAAAAATGAGTTTTTGAATACAATTTCTTACTGTTGAAAAATGAAAATACTGAGGTGGGACACTATATGGATCTCAGTTGTTGGCCCATACTCAAATCGTTGAAGAGCAGTTGAAAGATACCCTGCAGATGTGTGTCCGACTTTGTGTGATTGTGTGCATGTGTGGTGCACTGTACATATTAAAATTTTTGTCTTTTGTGTTATTTCAGTTTTCCATTTTCAGAAATGGTGAGTAGTCCAAAACCTAAGGGACCAAAATTATTGGTTGTTATGCAAACTCTGTTCTCTCTCTCTCTCTCTCTCTCATAATGAGGAGAGTTAAATTATTTAGCCATTTCAATGCATAGATAAGCTTCCAGTCAACTTTCCTCATTACATTCTTTTGTTGATTGGTCTGGTTTTATGAGTTGTCAGTTCTGATGTGGAAGCTGTGTTAATGGTGATTCTTGATGATATGTTCTCTGAAAAAACCTCTGAACCTGGATCAAATTCACATCAGTACATTGTCGATATTTTCCTTAATGCTGCAAATTTCTCAAAGAGCAATGAAGGATGTGCTCAAAGTAGTATGTCTTTTGAGGATTTTAGAAGATGGTCTGCCCTTCTCCCATCTGTCATGAAGTACCTTGGAAGCTTGTTGTCACCATCTTATCCAGGTTTAGTTGATTACTTGTTTCGGTTTCATTTTCTATCTATTTCCCTTTGTTATTAATGCAGGAGTCCTTTATGCAGAGAGGCCAGGTTCTCGAGTACCTCGTTTGCTGCATTTGGAAAATGTCGAGTCTAACTTGCTATTATTGAAGAAGGAATATGCCTGGCATATTGGAGGAGCCATTTCCCAACAAGAGCTGGATGAATGGAAACTTTTGTATCACAGTGCTTTTAATGGCCTAAGTTTCAACACATTCTTCAGCAACATAGCGTAAGTTGCTCACTTCTTTTGTACACTGTTCCGGTTGCTCTATAGCACAATTAAAAGTAACTTCAGAACTTTTATTTGTTTTCCTTTTACTTGGTGTTGTTTGAAAAGGATTTCAGTCTTTTTTCAGCTTTTGAGCTCATTTTATCTTCGAATTGAGGTTGACTGATTCCATTCGCATACTTTCGAGATACTGTGTGCATGGGTCATCTTTTTTTTTTTTTGGGTAAGCTTTTAAGATTAGCTTTTAGCTTTTTGTAGATATTTTCTAATTAACATTCAATTTTTACTCTTTTATGGGATTTTAGTGTGGGGTTTTGACCCTTTTTTTATTAACCAAAAGCCAAAACTAAAAGCTATGGAAAAAAAAAAACTGATCCAAACAAGTCTTTTCAGGCTCTTTAGTTCCTTGCTTGGGCTACTAAACTACTTTTAGTATTTTCCTAACACCTAGGAAGAAAATGGGAAAAATCTCCAGAAGCTGGGGAGAAATATGATAAAATGAAGGCCAAATCCATATACCATAACATATGGATAAAGCATTCCTTTTCTTGGCTTCTAAGTTTGCCTTTATGTTTTAAGTTCATTACATTGCACGTAGGATAGTTCAAGATGGCCCAACCATGTGTTCCCCAATCCAAACATTGTGCAAAAATGGTGCTCTACTAACATACAAGGATTTTCTTTCAAGTTTTTCTTTTTTCTTTTGGGGCAGTGTAGGACGAGATTTCATCCTTCCTTTTAGGGCACAACTTCCACTCTTGGGACGACAGTATCGTGTTGATTGGAGACCATTAGGATCTTTCCACACTGAAGACCATTACGATCTTTCCAAAGTGTATATGATTACATGATAGGTTTCAGTGCTCGTACCTTATAATATTTAAATTCAAGACAAGTATTACTACTATAATTGAGTGTGAACAATCATATTTGCTAGTTCGTTGTTATGCCTTTATGGTTGGGTATAGTGTTGAGTCCATTGACATTCTAGACTAAACACTTACTATATTGAAGTTATAACCATAGAAGAGCATCAAAGGAAGCAACCCAAAAACAAAAACATGACCTATCTAAGGGTATAGGAAGATTTTCCTGACGTTTTCTGCATACAAAACTAAATTATCAACAAATCCAAAAACTGCTTTAGTTAGGTTTAGCTTCCCTTGAGACCTGACTATGCAAAATAGCAATGAAGCAACTCTTGATACATTCACATATATGATAAGGGGTCGAGAGTCATGCCTTCCTCAGCTACCTTGCCACCCAGTTTGAGTGCAATAAGTTCGCATTGCCTCTTGGGAAAGGCCAAGACATCACAACCATCAGGAGGCTCAAATCCCATAACTTGTTTGCCACGATACAATGTAATAGTAAGTCTCCTCATCACACTTGAACATACAACACCTTTTAGCTGTTATATGCTGCCTTTTAACAAGATTGTCAATAGCATGAGCTGGATTCCAAAAAAAAAAAAACACTTTTGGAAGGGCACCCACCAACCAAATCCTTTCCGGGGAAAAATAATGCTGTGTGTTCTACCAGCAAAACTCCGTTGAATGTCTTCACTTCAAACACACTATTGTATGAAGGAACCGACTAAAGAGCATATGATTCTTGCTTAGACCTAGCAACTTATAGAGGAGCTGAAATAAGACCAAAAGCTTGTCCATCTCCAAGTCACACACGTGTCTATGTAATGGGATGTCCCAAACTGTGTGGTTATTGGTTATCACCCCTACTTATAATCTGCCACTGTTGCCTCCTTGTTTCTGTCCAGAAGATAGCTGGGAAAGAGATTTCAAGAGTATGCTCTCCGCACCATTTGAGCTTCCAAGATGTTGCTCTGTCATTGATACCAACCTTCAATTTGACATATCCTACAAATTTCACCCAAGCCTAGATGCCTATATTGATGGCATGGGAAAATTTGAAGTACATGACACTATCCTTCCTGCTAGCAAATTTTCTGTTCACCTTGTTGTTTTAAATCATTGGCATCTCTTTCAACATATGTAACCTTATGCGTATCAAATAATTCATTAGTTTTTTTCATTTCTAAAAATATTATAAAGTAAGGCATACAGATACAGTCACTTCTAGGAAGCTGCTATGTCGGCATCAGCATGTTTCAAATACTGACACTAGTTGGACTCCCCCCAATGTGTCTCAGACACACATCCATACTTCATACTTGTAGAAAATAACTTGGGAGCTATTAATTACAATCAAAACAATGTAGATGTGTATTTACTAACCCCTTCCCCCCTTCCTTTAGGCTCTCTAATTGTATGAATTTTATAATGCCTAAAAACTTCCTTTTGCTTTTGAATAAGGATTTTTAAAATAATATTAGCTCGTTTGTTCTCACTTCTTTTTTGATACAAACCTTCTAGTGAAATTCTATTAGAGAAGAATTTGAGCGCTCTTATTCTTCAATAATAGAAGAGCTTTCAAAATATTTAATTTTTTTTATTCATTTACAACCATTTTATATGTACAAAGAATGATTGCAATCCACTATCCCACAAAATAGGAAAACTAACTTAATCTCATCATCTAACCTTACTACCAACTCCTTTCACTACTTAATTTCAAGAAATAATAAAAGAAAAATATTTTTTTTTCCCAAAATTATGTACATAACATTCCTACTCCCTTAAGATAAGCGTTGCCCTCAAGATTGAAATGCATAAACATTAGAAATTCAACAAGATCCCAAATCTTAATAATAGAAATAAAAACTTTAGAAAGCAAAATTCTTGCTTTTGAAACCTAGTATTCAAATGACTTGAGAAACCTTATCTTGATTCTCTCGCAAATTGTTATCGAAATAGCATAAGTTTTTCTCTTGTAACTTTGAAATAGCAACCGACCCTAAATTTTCTTTAATTTTGTAGGCTTTGGGGAGCCCCAATTGCTTTATCTTCATTCTTAATAAAATCAACTTTCTTGAGGCCTACCGTTGTGTTGATAACTTGATATTGTCTGACTTTACTGCCTCTTTACAAGAATCTTGTTTCTTAATTAAAATTTTATTCTCGTCTAGAGATTGAGTGAACCGCTTGATATTCTCAATCAATTTCATGATTAGGGTCTTCACTTTTTATAAATCATCGTGTAGGGAAAGCATGGCATCATGTGGTAAAGTCATTGCTAAACGACAGTTTGATACCAAATGATACAAATCCTCTTGTAATGCAATCTATGTGTGTGTGTGTGTGTGTGTGTATAAAGAGGCAGTCCGGTGCACTAAGCTCCGGCGTATACGGGGTTTGGGAAGGGGGGATCTATATATATATATATATATATATATATATATATATATAGAGAGAGAGAGAGAGAGAGAAATTACCCACTTTGAGTGAGCGTACCTCCAATAATTTTATTTGTGAAGAATTTAACCTCTTATTCATCAATACTAGAAGAGCTTTTGAAATTTGTTATCATATTTTATTTATTCACAACCGTTGTGTATATACGAAGAAAGATTGCAACCCACTAACCCACTATCCTATGAAATCAAAAATTTATGTATCTTGTTGTCTAATCCACTATCCACTCCTATCACTAAATTTCTAGAAATAATAAAAGAAAAATAAAAAAAAAGAAGCAAATCATGTACGTAAGATTTCCACGTATAGAATGTGAAAAAAAAATTCTTTCCACTTTGTTTTAATAAAATATGGACATTTTTTAACATAAAAAGTTAAAAAGAAATTATAATTATCAGATATATAAACAAATATATTGGGTGTTTTTGTGTGCTCGTTGCACCATGTCTTTTTTATCTTTTTTTAAGTCTTTTTTATCTTTTTTTAAATTTCCATTTCATTGTGTCCATATTGTGTCATACCCATGCCCCTTTTTCGTGTCATGCTTCTTAATCATTACCATTTGTTGATTGATGACACTTGTATTATTTTGAACTAGTCCGCAGTTAGTAAATTGCATTCTACATTTTCTATAGAATGGATTTTGTTTCTTTTAATTTTATTTTGTTTACCCATGTCCTGCTTTCGTGTCGTGCTTCTTAATCATTACCTTATTGTTAAGCATTTGTTGATTAATCATTACCATATTGTTAAGCATTTGTTGATTGATGATACTTGTATTATTTTGAACTAGTCTGCAACTAGTAAATTGCATTCTACATTTTCTATAGAATGGATTTTGTTTCTTTTAATTTTATTTTGTTTTGATTTTTTCACTAAGCATTTGTGAGACCCCGATGCCTGAAACCGTGCGCAGATGTAGCTGCCATGAAATACGTGGAATCTGAATGGTGACTGCTTCTCCTGAGGCCCTAATTGTTTCAGTTGGCTTCTTCAGAACTATATGTTCTTCTGAGGACCTATTGATCAGTTAGACTTATATAGAGACAGTATCCTCAATCATATGTTAGATCTGAATTAGGAAACTATGTTGTACCTTCCCTATGAAACCTCTATGCTTTTCTAGCTTGCTGCTTTCCTTCGAGTTCTTTTAATATAAAACTATGAGAAAACTTAAGTGCTAACCTCTCTGTTTCGATTTCAGTTTCTCGCTTGCTGCTACTATTTTTTAATTAGGAGTGTAATCAGTAATTGTTCAATTAAACTGCAGAAATGATGAAGGTCCAACTGTGTTAATTATCAAGGATAAAGAAGGTTATATCTATGGAGGTTATGCATCTCAGCATTGGGAGAGGCATGCTGATTTCTATGGAGATATGAAATCTTTTCTCTTTCAGCTATATCCAAGGGCATCTATTTTCAGGCCCACTGGGGCAAACGACAATTTACAATGGGTAAGTTTATACTTTTAGGTGAAGCTATGGTTTTGATGTATTCTTGCTTTGAAGCCCCTATATGGGAAGACATTTCTATCCCACCTTGACTGCCAATATGAATAATCAAAACATTCTTCAGAGGTATATAATATCTATATTGGTGTTCTAATTTAAGTACATGGACAAGCCATCGATTTCTATTATGAAAGGTTTATACTTTCTTGCAAATGTGTATATATATCCCTTTTTGGTAGTTATGGGGTGGTATGGTGCTAGGAAATGGAAACTTAGAGCTTTGTTTCGAGAGAGGACACTGAGGTTTGGAAGGGAACATGCTGGCTGTCGAGTGTTGCATATCTCAAACTACCATTTTACCCGTGCCTATGACACTCCCAATAATAAACCCTAATTTATGTTTAAAAAAGAGTGCCCAATTAAATGTAATGTAATATTCCAAAAAAATCGAAACAAATGTAATATGGACGGGTTTTCAATTTTTGAAGGAAAGTGGATTTGGGAAAAATAACATTCCTGAATTGTAATGTAGATAAGAAATCTCAATCGTTGATGGTGGAACAATCTCAACCATTCAATTGTTCTCCTTTTTTTAGTCAAGAATGGACAGGAGATTGCCTTTGCAATGGAAAGATATCAATTGAGTTATAAATGTCACATCAAACGTTGTGAATTGTTAGATGGATAAATGGCTATTGCCAAAGCTATATACTATGCCATTTTCCTCAGTAATAACATTTAATTGCCTGGAGGCGGCTAAAATAGCACCTACATGGTTTCTTTGCCTATTGCTTTGAAAATTAGTCGGTAGCATGGTTTCTTTGCCTATTGCTTTGAAAATCACTTGAACACTTTTTGAGATCATTGCTATGATCAACAACCAACTTCTGTTTTACTTCACATGTAATTTATGTTTACTCGTTGGTCATGCCCAGTTCTAATGATTTCCTCTCGAATCATAGAAGGCTAGCTGTTGACGGATCACAAGAAGGCTAGACTTATAGCAAGAGTCAGCAAGAATAAAATGGTTTAGCAAGGGATTTTGATATGATAAAATTAAGGGTCTTGTCAATAGCACGAGAAAAATTTAGCAGGGAACTCTGATATGACAAAAAATAAGGATAGGAGAATGATGCTTTTGGATTGTTACAAGGCTATCCTTTTTAATCATTACAAGGCTAGGTTTAATACTGCTATTGATTAAATATTGGTCTATGATGTAGTAGTGTTTGATTTATGGAAATTCATTGAATCATATAGAATCTAACACAAAAACATTAACAGTTCTATAGGAGCTGACATTCAATCCAAGTGACGCCATGCATCAAGATGCAGGGCATCCCTTTCTTTGTTTTTGGGTAAATTGGGAATCCATTTTTATGGTCCATTTATCTGACCTTTTTTTTTGTAACTTTCTTTTGATTTTTTGATTTTTTATTTTGTTGTTGGAAGTGCTCCTAGTCACCCAAATATGAGGATTTGATGACATGAATGATCATATATAGAATTAGCCAATTGCTTCTCTCTTATTCACCCTGAGACACGATGCTGATGTAATCCTTAAAATCTCTATACTTGGCAGTGTGCTGTGAATTTTAGTTCAGTGAACATTCCCAACGGCATTGGCTTTGGAGGTCGGGTGAATCATTTCGGCTTGTTCCTTTCAGCAAACTTTGATCAGGGGCACTCCTTTGCCTGCACTACTTTTGGCAGCCCATGCCTGTCGAAGACTAGCCAAATTTACCCAGAAGTGATAGAGTGCTGGGGAGTTGTGCCAAAAGGAGCCCAGCAAGAAAGGCAAGAGACTATCAGAGGCACTGTACTTGAGAGGTTCAAGGAGGACCGCCATATGCTGAACATGGTTGGTCTTGCAAATTCCAGTGAGTAACCCTGGCACCCTGCGGTTTCATTTGCACCTTCTTTGGCTGCACTTTTTTGCAACAGGCGAACAGATCATTATATGGTTAGGAGCATATAGGAGAATACTTCTTATCAAGCCTGTGTGTGTGTGTGTATATAGAAAGCATGAGCGAAATATCCAGGTAATTATAAATGCACATGCTCTTTTCTTTGGACACTCGCCTTATACATTGAAGCACTTGTACACTATGCATTAATACTTGTAATGTGGGTGTCCAAAGCAAAAAAGTGTGCGCATTTAGAATCACCAGAAACATTGGCCAAATTGTTCTTGATAATGTTCAATTCACCCTGAAAGGTTTTGCTTGCGCCTGATTATAGTTTGTTTCTCAACAGTCCTGCAAGTACAGCCGAGCAAACAGCCCCTAAGCTTTCTGATTTGTTTGTTTCGTAATTTATACTAATACAGAAAGCAAATAACTCTTGTGAGATTCGACCCTTAGCTAGCAAAGTTTTCGGAAGTGAAGCTAGCCCAGGACCGGTTCTCACAAGTCAAGGACCGGTTCTCACAAGTGTGATTTGCATGCATTAGGTAAGATAGATGCAATTCTACTTTCAGACAGATTTTTTATTATTATTAATGTTATTATTATTATTATTATTATTATTGAGCCACAGCCGGGTTTACGGCTTAAGAAGTGTTTGGTGTGATGTAAGTAAGAAAAATTATAAAGCAGAAGAAAGATGAAGTGTGCGGCACAGAGCATGCAGTTCGGTCACCAAATAGTTCAGACTTGAGAGGGTTTTCTGTGCACACTCAGTCCTGATTGGCAACCTTTGGCTTTTGGTTTTTTGGGTTAAGTTTGCCCATTTGGCAGAAAAACAAAAACGCTAAAAAGTTAAAAAAATTAAATCAAAATACAAAATTTTAAAATGTTATATTCAAACTCTTCTTACTTTTAAAATACAATAATATTTTTTATTTATAATTTATTTACTTCCATTACTAATTACATATAATCGTTAATATAAAATATATATAAAAGGGTAAAATTGTTCATTTTAAACAAAAAGTAAAAAGCTAGTTGTTTACTTAAGTAGCTAATTCTAAAAAAATTAACTTAAAAATCAAGTTATTAAACAATTTATTTTAAAATTGTTCACTTTGAATAAAAAGTAAAAAGTTAATTTTTTACTCAAATAATCAATTTTAAAAAGTTAACTTAAAAGCCGAGTTAGCAAATAATTTATTTTAAATTTAATTTAATTTAATTTGTTGACCAAAAATATATAAAAAAAAAATTATTTTTAAATTAGTCGCCAATTGAGATATTAGTTTGTGACTTTTCATCCCAGCTCTGTACCTGGAAGGTTTGGATTGAGATAATAGCTTAAGGTGTCGTTTGATTGAAAGATTATTTTTATAAAATAGTAAGTGTATTTAGGTTACTAGTGCTTGAAATATTATAAATTAGATTATTAGTGTGATGTCTTTTGTACCGAAAGATGCTTAGTTAAAAGTAGAATAACGTAAAAATAAATAATACGTTATTTAATTTAATATAATTTTAATATAATTAAATTTTTTATGTATCAAAATGCTCAAAATACTTTTAGAACTAACCAACCCACCTTCCAAATGGAATTGAGATAATCCGTTCAATTGGGTGTTAAGTTGGTCAGAGAGTTTTGCTAACCTCTCAACTTTTCAAACAGGAGACTATATATTGAACTATTTTTAAATAGTCTTACCATCTATTTAATCTTATATCTAAATATAGCCTAATTGTTTAGTGAGCTAACTACCCTTTAATTGGCAACAGTTAATAACTACCGTTTAATTGTATTGATATTTGTACAAAATATAGTTATATCTGTAAATGTGTATTAAAATTTGTAAAAAATTTATTGAGATTGTAATTGTTTTGTCTTTATTTGCTTATTCGGCGGTTGTTATAAAAATAAGTCAATAAATTATACAATTTGATCGGTGCTCTCTTTTGGTCTTACAGATCCCAGTAAATGCTTAGAACGTGTTTGGCGTTTCCATAAAAGCATAATAAAATTAGATATAATTATATAATTTAATTTAGTTATCGTGTCTCTTAAATACGAGAAGATTACAAATATATTCTATTTTATCTTCGGTATGGATTAAGTTTAATAAAAATTTTATTGAATTCAATATATCTTTTGTTTCATATTATTTCTTGTGTCATTTAATTTAGTATAACTTTATACAAAGTTTCATGTCACTGTATTTTATTTAATGTGGTACGAGCTTTTACCATATTTAATTTAGTTATGATATGAACCCACATATGTCCTATATATATATATATATATATATATATATATATATATATTAAACTTCAAACACCATATAAAAAATACACTTGGCCGATTCATATCATAACTTATGCAATCCATTAACCCTCTTAGACTTCCAAACACATTTTGGTATTTCCAAATACGTTTCGCCAATACAATAAGGAGTAATTATTCAAAATTCTTAAAATTTTATATGACAAGTCTACATAATAGTCTCACCTAATATGATAGCAATCTATTTTACAATAGACACATGATGAATCATTTTTGTTAAGTAATTAAAAAATAAAAAGTAACTCGTATTATATATATTATAATTATTTATTTGACATAAATATTTTGTCACATCGCTTACTTGAGACTATCTAATAATTTTCCAATAACAAGGGGAGAGAACAACTTTTTACGACAACAAAAAATATGAAAACACCACCTATTTTTCGATTAATTATTCGATAGTCTCGTAGTACCATATTACATTATTTATATAGTATTTTTATTTAATTATATAGTAAAAAATACTTTGTTTAGAGCAATGTGAACCCACCGTTATTGAATAAGTAAAAGACAAGAGAACTTATTTAATGTCCACTACACATTTTTATTTATAAAAAATATCAAGCAGACAATCAGGAATACTTTAATAATTTTCCCCTATTTTCCTGACCTTCCTCTTACTTTTCCTATTTTCTCTTTCCACGTCACAGAGTAAAATACGCCTATTAATTGACAAAACATCATCACTGAAAATGATTCATGCCCGTATAAAATTTACGGAACCAGCAGGAACACTCCCCAATTTTCAAAAACCCTGGCCATCACTTCTATTTTTTTTATTTAGCATCACATAGTATTGTTTATTGCGAGGGAGGGAAAAATCCTCCCCAACAAAACCCTTCCAATCCATCACCATACCATCCCATCTTGATATGAATGGAACAACTCAGAGCCTAACAGGTCTCTCTCTCTCTCTCTCTCTCTCTCTCTCTCTCTCTATATATATATATATATATATATATATATACTTTTAATATATATAGCGAGCTGACATATCTTAATATTTTTATTTTATCTCCATCAAGCTGAATCAAGCAGAAGCTAACTTGAGCGTCAAAAGTCCTTCTTCCAACCACTTTGCAAAAACTCAGTGAACGAAATATATGAGGACAATAATCTTTTTTCTTGTCGGTCATTCTCGTTCAACCCGTCAAAATAAATATAATTTATAGATCACTCCCACACATTTGACACCTTTGTGAGAACAACAGAGTTCTACGAGAAAAATAACCCACCAAATCTGTTTAATTTGGGCTCTGTTTCATCAAAAAGCTCCAAGAGGATTTAAGAATGTTATTTTTCTATCCTTTTATTACATGTTCTTTGTCTCCACACAAACAGACGAATAGGTAAGTGCTCTCTCAGTTAGATGGAAAAAATGGATCTGACCCTTTCTATCTCTCACTACAAATTAGAAACCCAACCCAAGGGAAAAGCACCCAACAAACTTTCTTGCCACTGACCAAGCTGCTTTGGCACCGACCAGTACTCTTTTCTCTCATAAAAAGCAAGGCCCACAGTTTTCAACTCAAACCCACTGGTTTTTTAGTAAAAAACCACCCTATTTTGAGATTAAAAAAAACCAGCAAACAAAGGGCTCATTGGCAGCGAACCCCCCCCCCCCCCGGCATTTAAACATTTAGCTACTCCTTTCTCTCTCTACCTATACATACATTTTCTATACATGCACCCCCACTTTATCTCTACGTATATTTTCTACATCCATCCATGCATGGACGAATAAGACTTATAGTATGAGCTCGGTACTTGGGTAACCACCTCGGCAATCACGTGTGATGGATATGGTCAGGCACTGTGCTATTTCTTCATTGCATTTCTCTAAACATTCGGCTCGGAGGTCAGCATCTTGGCACGACAACCCAACTCGGCACTGTGAAATAGCACGGCGGCGCATGAGGATTGCTCCTGGAACTGGTTTTACTCCTTTCTCTCTCTACCTATACATACATTTTCTATACATGCAACCCCCACTTTATCTCTACGTACATTTTCTACATCCATCCATGCATGGACGAACGAGAACCTCATCCTCGAAACAGATCGGTTCGGCATGAAACAACTCGGTTCGGCATGAAACAACTCGGTTCGGCATAAACCAGCTCGGCACTAAGTGAGCTAACTTGGCGGAATCTGCTCAGCATCAACTCATCTCAATTTTGTCACCAATGACAGTAACTCACAACTCAACACATTACTTCGGAGCTCGGGGGCTTGTTTTTTGGTTGAGTCGAAAGTCTAAGCGATCGATTTTTGCATGCGGTTGCTCTAGCTCATACAGCAAAGATTCGATTTATGTTCGGCAAGCGCGCACCACGCTGGTAGTCAAATTCGAAAACTCTTGATTGCACCTCGCCCACCGCTCGGAGCCTCTGCCACTTGAATCATTTGAGCTCGACAATGGTCTGGTTCGATTTTGCCCTTTATGTGGATATCGAGCTATGAGTTAGGCTCGACAACTAAGCATTCTGGGTCGCTTCTCAAGGGTCTCTCTCCTGTGAAAGCACCCAATTCCCATGTACATAGGACCTCTATAACCATCCAAACCATGGAATCCCACCTCGCTGATTACTCTTAATGAACTATTGTATATCTCATTCCTAGTAATGTTGACTAAATTCTGGGGAAAGTGCAGGACTTTGCCTTATGCTTCCATCTCTATTTAACACGGATTGAGCGTGAACTTCCATTTTTATTTAACACAGGGATTGAGCGTGAACGATGGGTGGGGAGCTGAGTCCCACTTCTAGCATAATCTTCCATTGTGTTCTCCCCTATTATCAGACTCAAAGAAATTACATAAAAAAGGGTTAGTTCCGATGAATCCCGCTGGAAAATGGTTGGGCTTTGTGTCCAGCGATCAAGACCCATACCTCTCTCTGCAACAAACAGGTTGGAGGGTGTCAGCCCCCTTCTTTCTCTCTACTCATACATTAGCCAACGCACGGTTTTGGCACTTGAAGTTCAGCCCCATGGTTTACTACCTCAGCATGCATGATTTTTGCAAGAACCAAGACTCAGAAACAGGATTTCGGCATCCCATGGTTTTTGCTATCTCCACAACACAGGTTTGGAACCTGTGTTCGGCCATAGACCATTCAATCCTTAGTTCTGCTAGAGCGTTGCTACAATGTGTTTGGTGACGAGGGTGACCTCGTGAGCTTGGCTCAATCCCCTCACCTCTTCCATGCCACCCGCCGGTGGTGCAAGAAGCTGAGACAGACAAGAATGGCCCATGAGAAGGTCACCACCTTCGGGTCTCACAGGTGCAAGGTTTCCCTACTCTCCTCGCCAATGGCCACTTGCAACAAGCCGACCGACCTCCACTCCAGCCAGAATAGCAATAGCCCTGCACGTGACCTGTGATCAGTTAAACTTAAACCCAAATCCAGCAGAACATCGACGTTTGGTTCTGCCACTTTCTTTGTCTACAAGGTTGGCACTTCTCTCTCTAGCTTAATCGATGCAAACAAACAGCCTGCTTGGCACCACGGTAACTGTTTCAGGTCATAATCAGCCCAACACCTGACTAATATAATCCCAGCACCTCATGGTGGCATCTTGGCACCCAAGTTTGGCCTCTTGGTCGGCCCCTTTGGCCCCTTTTTTTTTCCCATTGATATCACAATAGGTCCAAAGAAGCGGATATATCTTGCATGGGGATCTAGAGAAATTCGGTTGATGCTAAACTTCATCACATGGATTTTCTTGTTCAACACCGAAGTTCTTATAACAGCTTGGCACCTCAGCAATCCAGTATGTTAGCTGGAATTCACCATCAACCAATCCTGTACTCTTGAACCACACTTGGGGCATTCGTTTCTCCACCAATTGAATTCCGTCCGCTCGATTAGCTGGAACCATCTCGGCAAGCTCTTTGGAACAGTATACTTGTTTCTCTCTCTAGAAAATGGAGCTCCCTCTAGCTTGACCGATACAAGCAAGATAGGTATTGCTCATCCACTGCTCGGCACCTCGGCAGCTATTGTTCATCTTAGCATCGGTGTTCATTACCAGCATCTCGGCCTAGTAGCTCGTCCCTCATTTAATGAATCGGGGTAGTGCATGATGATAATTATAGCATTTCAACACCTCGGCCCATCCTTGGCACTCCCCCATCTGCGGCATTTTTGAATCAGTTGGGAGTCTTGGAAGCTTGGCAAGGGCTCAATCTCAACTGTGATCGACTCGGCTTCCCAACTTATTAACTTCGCTCGACATCAATTGAGTTCAGTTCTCTGCTCTTCATTTGCTCGACCGTTCTTTGACAAAGAGTCCGAGCTCTCCCTTTATTGTTGATTGGCCATCGTGTTTCTTTCTCAAGCATGATGCTTGGCTTGAACCTCAACAAAAAAGCATAACGTAGCTTAGGTGTCAATTCTCAGCAAAAACCCCTAACTTAGTCTAGGTACCAAGCCTAACTCTCGGGCTTCAACAAAAAAACCTAACTTACCTAAGCTGGAGATTAGAATAATCTCAGATACTAGAAAAGCTCCTAGGATTAGAATAGCCCATCAACAAAAAATTCTGGCCTGGCCTAGCCTAGGTGCCGAGCCTTGCTCACTATTTTCAGCAAAAAGCCCTAGCTTACCTAGGTAGGCGATTAGAATAATCTCAGGGACTAGAAGAGTTCTCAGGGTTAGAATAGCCAATCAGCAAAAAACCCTAGCTTAGCATATAGGTGCCGAGCCCAACTCTCGATTTTCAGCAAAAGACCCTAGCCTAGCCTAGATATCGAGCCTAACTCTCGGTCTTTAGCAAAAAACCTTAACTTGCCTAGACAAGATATTAGAATAATCTCATGAACTAAAAGAGTTCCCAAGGTTAGAATAGTCTATCAGCAAAAAATTCAAGCCTAGTCTAGACGCCAAGCCCAGCTCTCGATTTTCAGCAAAAAACCCTAGCCTAGCTGCTGAGCCCAACTCTTGGTTCTCAGCGAAAAATCCTAGCCTAGCCAAGCCAAGCTATCGGTCTTCAGCAAAAAGCCATAACTTGTATAGGTAGGAAATTAAAATAATCTCAGGGACTAAAAGAGCTCCCAGGATTAGAATAGCCATCAGCAAAAAACTCTAACCTAGCCTAGGTGCCGAGCCCAGTTCTCGATTTTCAGCAAAAGGCCCTAGCTTAGCCTAGATGCCAAGCCCAACTCTCGGTTCTCAGCGAAAAACCCTAGCTTAGCCTAGGTGCCGAGTCTAGCTCTTGGTCTTCAACAAAAAGCCTTAAGTTTGCCTAGGCAGGAGATTAGAATAATCTCAGGGAGTAGAAGAGCTCCCAGGATTAGAATAGTCCATCAATAAAAAACCCTAACCTAGCCTAGGTGCAGAGCCAAGCTCTCAATTTTCAGCAAAAAGCCCTAACCTAGCCTAGGTGTCGAGCCCAACTCTCGCTTCTCAGCGAAAAACCCTAGCTTAGGTGTCGAGCCTAGCTATCGATTTTCAGCAAAAAACCCTAACTTGCCCAGGTAGGAAATTAGAATAATCTCATGGATTAGAAGAGTTCCTAGGATTAGAATAGTCCATCAGCAAAAGACCCTAGCATAACCTAAGTGCCGAGCCTCGCTCTCAATTCTCAACAAAAAATCCTAACCTACCCAAGCTGCCGAGCCTAGCTCTTGGTCTTCAGCAAAAAGCCCTAACTTATCTAGGCAAGAGATTAGAATAATCTCAGTAACTAGAAAAGCTCCCAAGGTTAGAATAACCTATCAGCAAAAAACCCTAGCCTAGCCTAAGTGCCAAGCCCAGCTCTTGATTTTCAGCAAAAAATCTTACTTTTAGCCTAGGTGCCAAACCCAACTCTCAATTTTTAGCGAAAAATCCTAGCCTAACCTAGGTGCCAGGTCTAGCTCTCGATTTTTAGCAAAAACTCTTAACTTGCCTAGGCAAGAGATTAGAACAATCACAAGGACTAGAAGAGCTCCTAGGGTTAAACTAAGCCAAGAGTCCTAGCTCGGCTAGGCACTACAAACCCTAGTGCTGCTAGGCTCTCTAAGCCCTAGCTTGCCTAGGCACCTGAAGTCCTAGCTTGGAAAGAGACTCAAAGCGATATAATTGACTGATCTTCACGACAAAAGATCAAAGCACTTCCAGCTTCCACCTCCTTCTAAAGAAGTGTGTAAAAGCTGAGGACTATTGTGGGGGAGGAATAAATCCTCCTTTGACAAAATCCTTCTAACCCATCACCTTACCATCCCATCTTGACAAGGATAGGACAACTCATAGCCTGACAGGTCACTTCATCTCTCTCTCTCTCTCTAGATCTATGCATACTTTTCATATATATAGACTACTATTTCAATTGAGAAGGGGGGACTGGCATCTCTCAACATTTTAGTTTTCACTTCATCAAGCTGAGGTTAACTTAGGCGTCGGAGGCCCTCTCTTCGGCCACTGGCCAGGAATTTGTTTTGCAGGAACTTTGTAGACAGAGCACATGAGAGCGATGATCTTCTTTCTCGTTGGACATTCTCGTTCAACCCATCAAAATAAATATAATTTACGAATCATCTCCATACATTTATATAATATTTTTGATACACAAAAATGTAAAATACACCTTAAATAAATCACTAAAAAAGTTTAGGCTAAATTTCAAA
This sequence comes from Heliamphora exappendiculata, assembly GCA_034768845.1. NCBI lineage: Eukaryota > Viridiplantae > Streptophyta > Magnoliopsida > Ericales > Sarraceniaceae > Heliamphora > Heliamphora exappendiculata. Next base: position 15,957,358 of record JAOTRH010000022.1, read on the forward strand.
AAAAATAAAAAAATTCAAGTAAAAGAAATTAAGCAATATAAAATTTTCTTATAAATTTATTTTAACTTTTTTAACTTTCTTGAACTTTTTAATATTTTGGAAAATTTTACTTTTTTAACACGCCTCGATAAAAAAATCACAACATATAATAGTTTGAACAAATAATTTTAAAAACTTAATAAAACAAAAATGGGAGTGTTTAGCAAAGCTTCCTGCTACTATTTTTAGCTATAAACTATAATTTATTCTAAACACCTACAACTTTTACTACAAATTACAATTACTTTTTTTTATATTTCAGTTACAAGTTACAATCTTTATCAAACAGTCATATTCTTTTACAAGCTATAATATATAAATTACTAATTTTAACAATACCAAATACCATAAATAAATAAATAAATAAATATGCAATTATCCCAAATAGGACCCGTGTGATCTAAAATCTCGTCTACGTTTTGGATAATAAACAATTCATTTTATAAACACGCGCACAC
>JAOTRH010000022.1:15961727-15986352 GCA_034768845.1 Heliamphora exappendiculata
GGGTGCGGGGGGGTGGGGTGGTGATTTGGGGGAGACGGTGGTTTTGAGGGCGATTTTGGGGTAAAACGGTAGTTTTTGTTAAATTGAACGAAAATTTTAACGGTTGGGGTCTCTTTGATATTAAAATCAAACTTGAGAGGGTGTTACTGTAATTTTTGAAACTACATGGGTGGTTTCTGTTTTTGTCAGATACCTTAGGGGGGGTCAGTGTAATTTACCCTTTATTTTTTTACATATATATAAATCAAAATCAGACAAATCATCTCGAGTGCCAAAAGCCGAGTCTGAATGATTAAAAGCTTCATTACTAGCATTGCCAAGTCTATGTTAATACTTCTCATATTTTTGTATCATATTTGATTCCATGCTGTTAATCACCTCAATTGGAGATGTGACCCACTGGGATAGTGGAATCTTAATCTCACAAACTTTTGAGAAAAATAAGTTTATAGTGAGAAACTTGATCCCACTAAACACTTTGGTGGCATTATAAAAGATTTTCAACCTTCCACACAATCAGAATTAGATAGCAGACTTTTATATTGGGACTCTCTATGTTTCAAACGACATAAAGCATTCTATATTCAGTTGCGGTTTAAAGCATTAAATAGATAGAATTCCACTTTGTTGGACAATCAAGACATAATTTCTTAGAAAATGGTTTGCTCAAATGGAGGACTACTTCAAACTTCTCCTCACTTTTGAGGGTTGTCGTTCAATACACCACATTTTCTCTAATTTTTTCAGTCCCTTCTTAATCACCATTAGCCCACTTTGACAATCAAGTCAAGGATGCGTGCAACATAACGCATATGGAAAAATGACCCACCAAGCGTAAAAGGAGGCAATTTGTCTAAGAGAATATGAATTATTGCACATTGGAAGAACAATTGTCAACCTTAAGAGTCGATATCTTCCTCTCAACAATGTCTCCATCAAAACATGAATATCACATAACACTTGTGATGTGTGTGGGCATGGCACATAGACAAACCTAAGTAAATGAATTATAATAATAATTAATAAAAGAAAATAACTAAAGCATAACTTAATAATTTAAAAAGTGAATAAAGTGATAAACATCAGTAAATTATCTTAAAGTGCAAATTTGCAATTTCTAAGAATCATCAATAAAATGTGCTGTGATAACATAAATCTTTTTTTTTATTCATAGATGTCCACATGTTAGTCGTGAACGCAATTCTACTTCCATTCTTTCTAAGCACATTCATTGTCTTCACCCTCTCAAAGTCATATATTTTTAAGATATCAACTTTGACAGTATTACGAGAAACCACTCTAAATAAAGGTTGAAGAGAAAATCTCCTAAATCCAATCCACAATGGATAGGGGATATTCATGCATTATTATCATGTTTGCTTGCTCTCTCCTAGCAAATTCTTGGTCAAAATTGTAAGCATCATTTTTTAAAAAAAAAATATCCCCCTTCATAAGATTTGATGTTAACACTTTTTGCCTCATATCAGCTACTCTCTTTATAGGACAAATTTTATAATGATCATGCAAATGCTTCCTCCCATTTCTTGAATCACCCCCAAGCTCCTTTTTACAATAGTTCCATATAGCCTTAACCTTTCCATTAATATTTTTCTTTAGAAAATGTTCCCAAACAACCTTTCTTTGTTTTCTTTTTCCTAAAGACTCACATTCTTCTTCTTCAATAATCTCAATAGGGGTTGGAGATGTGAGGATGTGTGTTTGTGCATGGGAGTCACCAACAGGTGTTGACATGTGGTGATGATGTAGAGTTACTTTCGAGTGGCGTAGACATTTTCACTATTTTATCCCAAAAAAAAAGATAAATCAAAATATGTTAATGAAAACTAGAATCAGAGCATCATAATCAGTTATGATTGTAAAAATAGATGAAATATAGATCACAGTATTATCTAGAAATAAATAAAATTTAAATCCAAGTCTTAAGCCATTATAACCTCATAATCAGTTACAAAACCAATTTTAAATCACTGCATTTTACTTCATTCTCTTTTGATTTGGGAGAGAGAGAGAGAGCAATAAAAAAGGAAATAAATTTTGATGCATTGATTACAATGGTTATACAATATTGTGTTGTTTTCCATGATAATGGGTGCATATTTTTTGTGTTGGGCCATCACATATATATAAGCATATAAGGACCTTTTTTATGTACTAGCAGAAATCAGCATGAGTATTAAAGGTGAAAACTCATAGACCAAGGCATATTAGTCATTATAGATCATATCCTGCTACGATTTGTTGATTGCTCCTCGAAATATGGCAACAAGGTTTTGCAAAGAGATTTGAAGACTAGAAGAGACTTGAGAGAGAGAGATCTAGAGAGAGAAAAAAACCTGTGAAGGCAGCGGCGCAAGACAAGCACAATGTCGCAGTCCAGCAAGCTCATAGCAAAGGATAGAGGGGTAGGGTTTGGGAAGATTCGAGAGGAGAGAGCTTCTACAATTCTTGAGTCTTAAAACCCTTAGCAGATTTTTTATTTTTAATATATAGGTAGGAAATACTTGTAATACTTGGGAAAAATAGGGGTAGTATATATATATATATATATATATATATATATGTCGGGAACGGGTTTGGGGTGGGTATCTAGGCAGGGACTATCCAAACCGAACCCTCCCCATCCATGTTCAGGTTTTCGCCTTTCCCCCCAAATCCGACCCTAACCCAAGAAAAGAGTGGGAACCTGCCCTTAACGAGGAGGGGCTAGGCGGGGCGAATTGCCATCGCTAATTACAAGTACATCCTACCTATATATAGAAAATTAAAAATCTACTTAGGGTTTCAAGACTAAAGCATAGCAAAAGCTCTCTCCTCTCGAATTTTCCCTAAGCCCACCCCTTTAGCCTTCGCTGCGGGCTCACCGGGCTGCGGCATTGTGTTTGTCTTGTGTCACTGCCTTCCAGTTCCAGTCTTTCTTGCGCCGTTGCTTTCCGGTCTTCCTTGCGCCGTTGCCTTCCAGTCTTCGCTTCACTGTGCCGCTGCCTTCACAGGTTTTGCTCTCTCTCTCTAGATCTCTCTCTCAAGTCTTTTCTAGTCTTCAAATATCTTTGCAAACTCTTGTTGTCATATATTGAGGAGTGCATTCAACAGAACGTAGCAGAAGAGGATTGCTAATGACTAATATGCTTTGGTCAATGAGTTTTCTGCTATGATACTCATGTTGATTTCTGTGTGTACATAAAAAAGGTCCATATATGCTTATGTATATGTGATGGCCCAACTCAAAAAATATGCACCCATTATCATGGAAAACAACACAATACTGTACAACCATTGTAATCAATGCATCATAGTTTATTTCCTTTTGTATTGTTCTTTTTTCTATCTCTCCCTTTCCCAAATCAAAAGAAAATGTTGTGGTTAAATTTGGTTTTGTAACTGATTATGGGGTTATAATAGTTTTAAGACTTGGATTTAAATTTTATTTATTTCTCAATAAAATATTGTTTGTATTTTTGTTATCATAACTGATTATGATGTTCTGATTTTGGTTTTCATTGACATATTATTTATCTCTTTCTTTTGTGTGGATAAAAAAATGAAAATGTCAAGACCACTCAAAGGTAACTCTCATCATCACCACACGTCAACACCTGTTGGTGACTCTCAAGCACAAACACACATTTCTCACATCTCAAATGATCCCCCAGTTGAGATTATTGAAGAAGAATGTGAGCTATGAAGCATGGACATAGAACACAGTGATTTCAAAAAAAATCAAGACACGAATACGGTGAAAAAACATATTTTATTTTTTAATATATATATGTGCTCTATATTTATAAATAGAATAGTTACAAACTACCTATAAAAATAATCATCCACAATTACAATTTACAGACAACCTCATTCATCATTGTAATACTGTAATGCAACATCATTTTAATGAAATATAATATCATTTAAGTGAAATGTAAAAATCACATTAATCAAAAAAAGTAATCAGCCAAATTATCCAAATCCAATACAATATTCTTATAAAAGAAAAATATAATAACCAGTTAACCACCATTCATTACATGCACAAGAAAGTAAGCCATTTGAAGCTTCGACATAATCCAACTTCAACCAAGTCATCATCACCACCTTCACCATTGCCTTAGCTAGTACCTCCATTATCATTTAATAGCACAACCTCCAATTCAGGTTCTTCAAATGAGGTTTGCATCCCAACATCTTCAAACGAGTTAAACTTGTCTCCCGTAATGTCCCACATTTTGGTCTCTCATTTAAAGTATTGTGGGTTCTCTTGGATAAAACATGGAGATTGCTATGAATAAAAACCAAGTCCTCTCCATGTTGGGGTGTCATTTTGTTCCTTCAAAGTGAATGGATAAACGAATATGTACTCTAATTCCTCTCAGTACGTGAAGAGGAGACGGGCTGCACAAGTAGCTTCAAAGCCAATTACTAAAATGATGGTGCAGACGCACTATGAACCGCCCATCAACTATGAGGATCCATGCTCCATCTATCTTGAATAGAATCAATGTCAGCAAATGGTCCCTCCATAGAGAACTTGGCATACTCCATGTTTGCTTTTATGCGATCCATAGGATTATCAAAGTATCTTTTCAAGCACTTCTTCTCAAGGGTGACCTCCTCACCTATGTGGAGAAACTCGACTTGGATCTTTTTGAAGCCACATGCCACTATAGTACCTAAACAACAAAAGGTGAGCATTGAACAACTAGGTCATAAATGTGAAGATTATTAAGCATAATTAAATTAAATTGATAAACATACGTGTATAATCACTTTGTATTTAGCGAGTGTGACGAGTAATGGAGATGAGTATTGTTCTTATTCCACTGGTGTACTAATATTTGATGCACAGCATCATAAAAGAGAGACTCTCTTTCGATCGCTTTCCCTTATGCTTATATATGATCATCTTCACTTTTTCTATCATCTTATCCCATATCTCATAAATCAAGTGAAGAGAAGGTTTATCCATGTCACAAGTCCTAATCATTTCATAAATGGGGGACGTAAAAGAAAGCACACAATCAATGTTATCCCACCATGTATCATCCAGTTGCTTGTCTTTCACAAACTTTGCCTTCCCAACATCATCATCTCTATAACAAGAGCACTTATCACTAATCACCATTGTTTGGAGACCATGTTTGATGAGTTTAATTCTTTTGAGCATCACAATTGATGAATTTTTGTCAGGACCGTACTTGGTCTGTGTACACCCAAGCAGGGTCCAAGATTTCCTATATGAACTACATGACGGGATGTGTGGAAGTCACACCGGGGATAGGTCGATGGCTCACCGAGCTATTACTCAGTGCTACTGGTGGCCCTATATGTAGAAAGACGCCCAAGTTTACTCTCAGAAATGCGAGAAATGCCAAAAGTTTGCACCTCTACATAGACAGCCAGCAAGAGACCTTAGCCCGATCACGTGCCAGTGGCCATTCGCCCAATGGGGGCTTGACATTGTGGGACGACCTCTACTCAAAGCAATGAACAGTAAGAAGTTTTTAATAGTGGCTATGGATTAGTTCTCCAAGTGGATTGAGGCTGAGCCATTGGCCAATATTAGAGACACAAATGCTAAAAAATTTGTATGGAGGAACATAATTACTAGGTTTGGTATACCTCGGGCCCTAATAGCCGACAATGGAAAGCAGTTCGATAGCTCACTCTTTAGGTCATTCTGATCAGAGCTTGGGATAAGGAATTACTTCTCAACTCCCTCATTTCCTTAGAGCAATGGGCAAGCCGAGATATCCAACAAAACTATCTTATCAGGTATCAAGAGAAGGTTGGAAAAGGCAAAAGAAAAATGGGTAGACGAGCTCCCCTCAGTACTCTGGACATACCGCATTACTCCTAGGAGGTTAACAAGTGAAACCCCGTTTGTAATGGCTCACAGAGTGGAGGCAGTAATCCCTTTGGAGGTCGGACTTCCCACCATCAGAACCGAAGTGTTCGAGTTCGGGAATAACAGCCTCACTATTGCACGGGACCTAAATTTGGCCGAGGAAAGAAGGGATCGAGCTCTGATCATGCTAGTAGCTTACCATCAACAGCTCTTGAGGTTCTACAACAAGCGCGTCAAACCTAGGAACTTCCAAGTCGGCGAGCTCATTCTCAGAAAGGTCTTCCTCAACACCAAGGACCCTCTAGATGGCAAGCTCAGACCAACCTGAGAGGGCCCATACAAGATTACATCAATCGTGGGGGCATGAGCTTATCGTCTGGAGAACATGGACGAAAAGCCAATTCCAAAACCCTAGAATGCCCAGAATCTCAGAAAGTTTTACAATTAGATAAAAGCATGTAAACACTTCAAGATCAAATATTCAATGGAAGAACCTTCGTTTTGAAAAACTTGTGTATAGAATTCGTAACACTATGGAAAGCCCCAGTTGACCTAAAGAGTCACTACTGGGCACAAAAACCCTAGCTCGGCTAGGTATGGAAAGCCTCAGTTGGCCTAAGAGTCACTACTAGGCATAAAAACCCTAGCTTGGCTAGACATGAAAAGCCATAGTTGGCCTAAGAGTCACTATTGGGCATAAAAGCTGTGACTCGGCTAGATATGAAAGGCCCCAGTTGCCAGGGGACACAGAGATTCCCAAAGGCAAAGAGGATAGCCAGTAGAGGAACTAGTTCATCTTTAGGGATAGCTCGGGTCACGGGTCTTTAGCTGCCAAGAGCCACGAAAATGCCTAAGTGCAGAGAGAACGGCCCAAATAAGGAAGCTGCCCTCTTCGAGATGCGGTCCCTTAAAAAACCAAGAATCAAAGAATGATGCTGTAAATTTAGTGGCCTAAGAGTTACAAATGGTTGCTATGTAGCGCTGTGATGTGCGGGCCTTGAACGAGCTTAGGCTTATATCGCGAGCTCGGGTTTAAAAGGTTGAACTACTCAGCCAAATGGTTGGTTGAATAAAGTTAGTGAATCGCACAAGTACATCGAGGTCGGGCACGAAGACCCGTGTTTGTTAATATTCAAGCAACTCGGATAATACAAAGTTTGTGTAAAATAGAAGCTCGGGTTTAAAAGGTTGAATTGCTCGGCCAGATGGTTGGTTAAATAAAGTTAGTGAATCGCACAAGTACATCGAGGTCGGGCACGTAAACCCGTGTTTGTTAATGATTAAACAACTTGGATAATACAAAGTTTGTGTAAAATACACAAGTGTACGAAGCTCAATTGGAAAGCCTAAAAAATTGTGTTTCATTAATGATTGAATTGCAGTACATGAGCAGCATGCCGACCTCACAGATGGAAACGAGGCCATGCTACGCAAAGATAAGCAAAAATTACAGAAGCAAAGAAAGCAAAAACTACATAAAAGGAATCCTACGCTGCCCGAACTCCTCCCATTTGGCCCCCCTGTTGTTCGGCACCTAATTGCTCGGTCGGCACCCCTACGCCTTCATCCTGACCTGCCAGTTGATCCTGGGGCTCGTCCTCCTCGGCATGTTTAAATGCTTTTGAAAATGGGGTTGTGCAGCCCCCTGACCTGGGCCTTGTAGTCGTCTCCAACCTTTTTGTAGCCGGCATCGTTTCGCTCATTGGCTTTGGCTTCAATAGAGGCTTAGTGGTAGGCGTATTTTTGTTGGAGCTTGGCTTGGAGGGTCATCACCTCGGCCTTCTCCTTTCTTGTCTGCTCGAGCTCTGCGAGGGCCGAGGCGAAGTTGTCCTCGGCCTCCCTTTGTGCATCCGAAGCCTTCGTAGCCCAAAGCTCTGCGTTTTCCTTTGCGGTGACCGCCTCACCGACTTGCGCTTGTAGGGTTTTTATGCCGTCCTGAAGGCTTAGCGAGTTGGCATGAAGGAGATTGTATTTCCCCTCCAGCTCGCTGAACCGCTGGCTGGCCTCCATCACCATCTGCATTCCCTGCACAGTAAGCCAACAACAGTAGTTAGAACTTGGCAATCAAAATTCATGTAAAGTATCAAAAGCCCGAAAAACGAGACTTACCACGATGGAATGTTGGACGGTTTGCTTGGCAATGGAGGAGTTCGGTAGTTTCTGAAATTGGACCTTGTCCCGAGAAAGGACAAGGCTCTTGGCTAGGGCCTACACCACGTGGTGGCTCTTCTGCACAGAATCTTGAGCAGTGAGAGCATGGCTACGGCAGGTGGTGGCTCTTCTGCACAGAATCTTGAGCAGTGAGAGCATGGCTACGGCAGGTGGGGGTGAAGGCGAGAGGGGGGTGTACCTCGGATCCCGCCAGGTCGGCGCACGGGGTGTCCTCAGAACACAGCTGCTCCTCCTCTAGCCGACGGCATGTGTCGATCGGTCGTCTCGGCGGCCGTGCTCTGCCTCTTTTGCTGACGTGGAGGGAGAGACAGGGCTTGAAGCGTTGGGGCTATTAATATATATTCAGTATTAATATATTGAGTATTAATAATATCCTGTGGAGATGCCCACAATATCTTTTGTAGGCTCTCATTGCTTAATAAATACGTGTGTATATCTCATAATGAGAATACACTCTTTTCCATATTCTCTATTTTCTAACATGGTATCAGAGCCATGAAACCCTAACTTATCACAAATCCTAGCTTCCATCAGAACCAGCCGCCACCTAAACCTAGCCGTCGACCACCAGACCCTCGTCGTCCTCTGTCAGCCCTCCAGCCGTCGTCACCGACCCTCGTCGGCCTTCTAGAAGCTCACGCCAGCCACTGTCGGCTATCCTAGAAACATGCGCCGACCCTCGTCGGCCTTCCAGGCACATCGATCTCCCTCGTCAACCCCTCCAGGGGTGACGACAACCTTCGTCAGACCCTCCTAGGGTGGTTTCGACTCCCGTCAGTCCCTCAGGGAGGGAAGTCGCCTGCCGTCAGCCCATCTAGGGCTTCCGACGATCCCTGTCAGCCCCTCTAAGGCCTGTGCCAACCACTGTTAAGCTTTCCTCTGCCTCCGACGACTATTGTTAGCCTCTCCAAGGCTTGCGACAGACCCTGTAGACCATTGAAGGGGCTTCCTCTGACCTCCGACGACTTCTGTCAGCCTCTCCAGGGCTTGCGACAGACCCTGTAGGCCCTTCCCCAGTCACTCGGCTTGACTTTTTTGTCTCTTTCCTTCACTGCATCAGTCCGCCAGTGTAGCTCTATGGTGTCTGCGAGTTTGATGTTGCTGTGAGGGTCCGGTGTGGTTTTTATTATACCTCCGTGTGGTGTGGATTGCGACTTGTGTTTTCTTTTGTGGTATTTTTTGGTCCCCTTGTTGGTGAATAAGGATGTCAGAGGATTTCGTGACCCGCAAATCTCAGGTTAAAGCTGGTCGGCAGTGTACCACAAAGGTGTTTTCGTCATCCACACGGTTAGTTGATCGGCGACTTGATGGCACTAATGGTTATGCGTTATGGAAGAAAAGTGTTATTAAGTCTCTGCAAGGCATGGAGTTGGATCCCCGCCTGTTTGATGATCCTCCATCACGAACATTAGCGACTTTTCAGACTTGGACCCGGGATGATGCCCGAATATTTAGTCAGTTGCTCAACTCGATGGATCCTTCTGTTCAGCCTTTGGTGGCAAACACTGATACTGTGCGAGAGATCTGGTCCTCGTTAGAATCCATCTATTCAGCCACTAATGATCTCTCCCGCCTATATGATGTCATGAAAGGTTTCTTTCACTTTCAGCAGTCTGAAAAGCCTCTTCAGGATCATTTTATGCAATTCAAGATTTTGGCTGATGAGTTTGATCGTCTTCTCCCGTTTACAAATCAGTTGTCTTAGTTTCAGCAGCAGAGGCAGTAACTTTTGGTGGTGTGCTTTTTAGCCAGTTTGGATTTCGAGTTTGATTCCGCTCGATCTCAGATTCTTGCTGGGGCAGACATTCCCACTCTCTTCGAGACATTCCGACGTGTGAGTCGGGCGTCCCGTCGGGATGAGTCTCGTGGTGTTGGTACATCTCATGTTGAGACATTTGATCAGTCTGCTTTAGTGGGTTTTCATGGTAGCCGCAACGGTCGGGGCCGCGGTCGGGGCAGTGGTAACAAGTTCGGTCATGGAGGAGGTGGTGATGGTGGTCGTGAGACCCGTACGGGCCACTATTGTGGGATTCAGGGACACATTCGCAGTGAATATTACAAGCTTCATGGGAAGCCTCCACTGGTGGCCAATGCCACATCTGATTTCAGCCAGCAGGACTATATTCGGCCAAGTCCTCAGGGGACCTTCAATTCGACTAGACGAGTTGTTAAGATGACTGCTGCAGAGTATGACCAGTATATGTATGGTCAGATTGAACAAAGTACGAGTTCTTCTGAGGTACCAGCAGCCACCTTTGTAGATAATCCTACTGTATGTGTGGCTATCCCCCACACTTGGGTTATTGATTTTGGTGCTTCTGCTCACATGGCTGAATCATCAAGTATTCTATCAGATTATAAGCTGACTCCTGGTCATGTTGCTGTTTTGGTGGCTAATGGCTCCTCCTCAGCTGTTGAGGGCTGTGGTGTTGCGACACCAACTTCTGCCTTGTCTTTATACAATGTATTGCATACTCCTGATAATCCCTTCAATCTATTATCTATTAGCCAGATTACCACTTATTTGAGTTACTCAGTGACATTTTTTTCTGATTTTTGTATTTTTTAGGATCTTACGACGAAGAGGATTATCAGTAAAGGACGGGTCTCTGGGGGGTTGTACCTGCTCGATGCTGCTCCTGCTTAGGCGTATTCTGCGTTGTCTTTTTCTGCCCTTGATGTTAATCGTCGTCTTGGGCACCCTGGTTTGTCGAGTCTTAAAATTCTTTACCCTAATTTAAAGTATGTGTCTGCCATTGAGTGTGAGTCGTGTCATTTTGCCAAGCACCTGTGTGCCTCTTCAGTCTCGAGTCAATAAAAGAGCTTATGCTCCCTTTCAATTAGTTCATTCTAATGTCTGGGGACCTAGTCTAGTCACCTCTTTATTTGGTTTCTGATATTTTGTGAGTTTTGTAGATGATTACTCTCGTGCCACATTTCTATATTTAATGAAAAATAAATATGAGGTTTTATCTGTGTTACTCAATTTTGTATGACTGTGCAAACCCAATTTGGTACTTGTGTTAGGGTCTTACGTAGTGATAATGGGGGGAGTCTCTATCTACTGCCATGAGAGTTTCTAGTGAGTCATGGCCTTTCTTATCAGACATGTCCTGATACTTCTGAACTGAATGGGGTGGCTGAGTGAAAAAATAGACATATTTTGGAAATAGCCCGTGCTCTTCTATGTCATATGCATGTTCCTCATCATTTTTGGAGTGAGGCTGTTCTTATCGCCTGTTATCTTATTAATCGCATATCGTTTACTGTCTTGGGTAGTGTTTTCCTGATGTCTGTGTTAGCTCCTATGTTGCCTGGGACACTCTCTGCTTCTTAAAATCTTTGGTTACGTATGCTATGTACGTGACACCAGGCCACAGGTCACTAAACTTGATGCTTGTGCCCTCAAATGTGTTTCTTGGCTACTCTCAACACCAGAAAGGGTATCGGTGTTACTGTCATGCGCTTCGTCGGTTTGTTGTGTCTCGGGATGTTACCTTTCTGGAGTCGACCCCGTTCTATTCTCCTACTCCTCCTCCTCCTGTTCCACCTCTGGGTCGTGAGTCACCTCCCTCCCCTTTGCCTGCTGATTTTTTGCTCTCGGATTACTACTGATACTCATGCCTCCTATTCTGCGCCGCTTCCGGCACCACCTCTTGCAGCTTCGCCCTCTCGTGATCCGCCTCCTGCTGAGCCAGTTCTCTCGTCGGTTCATTTGCCAGTAAGTGAGCCATCTATTACTGCCCGTCACTCTTAACGTCTCTATCAGGATCACCCCCGATATGTTGACTCTTATAAGGGCTTGTCAGCTTCTTTACATGTTTTTATTTCTACAGTTGATACTACTGCTATTCCTGGTAGTGTTTCAGAGACTCTCTCCCATCCTGGTTGGCGTTCTGCTATGTTGGAGAAAATGTCTGCCCTGGATAATAATGGCACTTGGGATCTTGTTTCTCTTCTTGCTGGGAAGCAGGTCGTTGGTTGCAAATGGGTTTACACTGTGAAAGTGAATCCTGATGGCTCTTTGACTCGCTTGAAAGCACGCCTTGTTGCAAAAGGTTATGCTCAAACTTGTGGTGTTGACTACTTTGAGACCTTCTCTCCTGTTTTCAATATGATTTTCATTCGTCTTTTTTTTTTCTCTCGTTGCCACTCGGAATTGACCACTTTATCAGTTGGATGTTAAGAATGCCTTTTTCCATGGTGATCTTCAGGAGAAAGTTTACATGGAGCAACCTCACAGTTTTGTTGCTCAGGGGGGGTCTGATCAGGTGTTTCGTCTTCATCATTCTTTATATGATTTAAGACAACTCCTTGGGCCTAGCTTGGGCGGTTTAGCACAGTGGTGCAGCAATTTGGTCTGCGACAGTCAAGAAAAGATCATACTGTGTTCTTTCGTTGGACAGACTCCGGCTGTATTCTTCTCGTTGTATATGTTGATGATATTGTCATCACTAGTGATGACCGTGTTGGAATTAGTAGCCTGAAAGCCTTTCTGTAAACACAATTTCAGACTAAAGATCTTGGGTACCTGCGGTATTTTCTAGGGGTTGAGGTGGCCAGAGGTAAGCATGGGATTTTTATTTCTCAGAGGAAATATGTGATTGATATTTTGGATGCCGGCCTGCTGAATGCCAAAAGTGTAGAGTCCCTGATGGATCCGAATGTGAAGCTTCTTCCCGGTGATGGTGATGTGTTTTCTCACCCTGACAGGTATCGCAAAATGGTGGAAAAACTAAATTATTTGACCACCATGACTAGACTAGATATTACCTATCCTGTCAGCATTATGAGTTAGCTTATGTCTGATCCCCGCGTTTCCCATTGGAATGCAGTGGCTCGTATCTTACGGTACCTCCATTCTAATCCGAAGAAGGGTCTACAGTTCTGTGATTGGGGTCATTTCCGTACCGAGGGCTACTCAGATGCAGACTAGGCAGGATGCCCGATTGATAGGAGATCCACATCAGGGTTCTCTGTCTTTGTTGGTGAAAACCTGGTATCGTGGAAAAGCAAGAAGCAAGATGTGGTGTCGAGGTCTAGTGTTGAGGCGGAATACCGGTCTATGGTTCTCACTGAATTAGACGAACCGCCTATGGGTCCTATTAAGTTGTGGCGTGACAATAAATCTACTGTCTGCATCGTTACTAATCCAGTTTTTCATGAGCAGACTAAGCACATCGAGATCGACTGTCATTTTATCTGCCACGAGTATAAGAACGGCACTATCGATTTTAGCTTTGCTTGATTTGGTGAACAGTTGGCTAACGTGTTCACTAAGGCACTGTCCGGGTCCCGAGTTCACTATATTTGTAACAAGTTGAGCATGATTGACATTTGTGCTTTAACTTGAGGGGGATGTTAATATATATTCAGTATTAATATATTGAGTATTAATAATATCCTGTGGAGATGCTCACAGTATCTTCTGTAGGCTCTCATTGCTTAATAAATACGTGTATGTCTCATAATAAGAATATACGCTTTCCCATATTCTTACTCTCTTTTCTAACACGGGCGGATGGAGGTGCTAAGAAGCTGGGGGTTGGAGGTGGTGGTTTTGACCTCACAACCGTTGAAGTGTTGGGGGTGCCGACGGTAGCTGAGGGGCCAGTGTCGTCACCAAGCAACAAGCTGCTAAGAACTCGGTGAGGAGGTATGGTCTCTTGGTTTTCTGGCTCTGGAGCTCGGCGCCTGGATTTCTTTGGGAGGCGTCGAGCGGTAGTAGGTGCCAAGGAGGAAGCTTCCCCACTTGGGTCTGGATTGACGAGCTTTGCGCGATGGCCGAGCTCGCTGGAGTCTACGGGAACGTCGTTGAATAGACGCTCGAAATTCGGGACTGCGGTGTCGTAGTTCAATACGCGCCTAAGATGCGCATGATTGATGAGGTTATTGTCTCGACGGTCTTTCTTGCTTGAGGTGTTGCAGTAGGCACTTGCAAAAGAGAAGAAATCGTATCAAAGCTCGGCTAATGATAATACGAATAAACGTGTAAAATGAAAAGAGATGGAGCTCGGCCACCTGGCGTCCCAGGCCAAATGGGGCACATCCTGGTTCTCGGATCATGGGGCCCAGGCTCGATCTGCCAGTTCTCTCCCACGACCACGAAATCCTAGATCTCACCAGGCTCGATCTGCCAGTCTCCGTCATGGTGTAACAGTATTGAATCTCACGGATGCCGAGCTCGACGCCCATGTACCGATTCAATAAAGCTCCACCCATTAAAATAACGAAGACGTTCGAGGTGAGCTGGGCCGGACAAAGGCCGTAGAAGGCCAACGCCTCCCGCACAATGGGAGGAAGGGGGAACTCAACCCTAGCCTCCTTAGTTACCCAAGTCTCCTCCGGGGTGGCCATGCGAACAGTGATGTCATTGGGGATTCGATATTCCCGACGGAACACCGCCATGGCCTCAGGCGTGTTGACATGTTTTGCCAAGCAACCCATCTTCTTTGGGAGAAAGGAAAAGAAAAAAGAAGGGCAAAAGAAGTACATAAATTAACAGTGCATAGAAATGGTGAAATAGATGCCGACGCCAGCGCCAGTAACGGAGAAGATAAAATAGAAAACCAGAATATGCGGGTAAGAGATGGACTTCAGCGTACCTTACCGCGGCGGAGTTGGAAGGATTGCACGAAGACGAAGAGGTTCCCGGAGCAGCGGTGGAGGACCGACAATGGGAGGAGTCATCGGAAAATCGTCAAAAATCGCTAAAAGAGCCTGGGATGCTTGGGGTTCGTAAAAATGGGAGAAGAGATGACCCTTCCCTTTTTATAGAACCCCCAAGGGTTCAAACCAGAGCGCCAAAAGGCGTCTGGGGTGACGCTTCGAGGGGCGTGCCCCGTACGCATTAATTGCACAATTAATGCTAGGGCAACACATTAGGTGTCAAGCTAAATAGACAAAAGCTCGGGGCATCTCGCTAAGCTAAGTATATTGGCTCCGAACATAAAAAGAGCTCGGCACACGTGGCTGAGTAGGCACCGACCGTCATAAATTTAAATCATTGACATTTATTGAAGAGACATTCCCAGAATTAAGGCACAGCTAGCACCGTACGCATTAAATGCGAGGTGACAATCCAGCTAGGGGGGACAGTACGAGGCCACCCGGGGAATGACACGTGGCAAACGCAGTCGATATACATACAAGGTGTTCCATCACGGAATGACACGTTAGATTTGACGCTTGGCGTGCCCGATCAACTCTAAGCTAGACGATGTTTGTGGCTTCACATCACCCTGTAGCAGCTTGGTAGTTCATAAGCTTAAGCAACTATAAGGTGATGGGGGCAATTGAGGGAGGTCAGATATTGACCATGCACGGCTGGAGTCTGCATGAAGGATAATGTGTCCCTTTCACGCCTCGTTGTCAAGTAGCACCTCAGACGTGGATGGTTTAACTCGACTAATTTGAGCTGAGCCCCTAGGGCATGGACCGGGCTCCCATTAGATGGGCCGATCTCCACTAGGATGGAGCCTTGAGCAGGACCCTCGAGGACAGGCCCCGTTGCTGAGATCCCAAAGACAAAAGCTCGGCGAGTGAGAGCCAAGCTACGTGTGTCCTAATGCCTTGAAAGCTAAGTCCATGGACAGATATTGTGGTTATCTGGACCCGTGATACGCTTATTGAGAGTTGGAGAAATATCAGTAGCAGTTGGACCAACCCTATAGCTTGAGTGTCAAAAAGGGTTGACTTGCCCCAAATAGGGTCTAAGAGGCAAGTGGGCAAACTGACATGATAAAAGAAATGGGTCAACAAGCATGAAGAAATGATTATATTGATTGGTCACATCAGGCACGTTTAGCCAAGATAAGGGCAGAGAGATGATGGCTCTACCTGCTCGGATCGGGTATATTCTACTCTATAAATACAATAAACCAAAGGGAAAAGGTATGCATTCTCATTTGATTAGGCAAAAACTCTGTCAATTTGTATTCACTCTACTCTCTCTGAACAAGCTCTAACTTGACCGTTGAAGGGTCCACCGGTATAAGCACCGGCGGGCATCTCATCATTTTCTTGTATAGGCAAACGTGGACTGCATATCGGATCAACCTAGCCAGTGTAGACGGAACACATAGATCTCAATCTTAATCCTCTACAATAGTCAATCAAGTCCTACTGTCCTCTGTGTATGCGTATACTTAGGTTGTTTTGATAGAGCTGAAAACTAAAAATTAAATGTTAAATTGTTTAAGCTAAAAAACAGATATATGAAAATTGAAGTGATGAATGAAATAAGATGTTTATGTGAACCAGAAGTTGGATGTACAATTTATTATTTTTTACTTTTTTTTTTATTGTGGTGGTGGTATGGTGGCGGCAATATGGCAGTGGCACTATGGTGGACGTGAAGGGATGCTTGCAGTGACCACGATGGTATTGATAGTGAAATAATGGTAGTGGCTTTGGTAACAATGACAGCGGTAGTGTACAAACAAGGATAATGGTGGTGGTGGTGATATGGTAGTAAAATGACAATGTTGGTTTTGACGATAGTAAAAATTGTAGTAGAGGTGAAGGGGGTGGTAGTTTAAGTAATGGTAGACCGGTGGTAGACGGATGACGGTGTGGTGGTAGTAGCAGTCGTCGTGATGTGATGATGGTGGTAGAGGGATGGTGGTGGCTAAGGTGACATGGCAACGGTAGTGGTAGTGGTAGTGGTAGTGGATGGTGGTGGTGGTGGTGGTGGTGGTGGCATGGTGATGGTGGCAGAGACATTGGTGGTGGAGTGGTGGTAACAACAGAGGGTGGTGGCATCTTGAGGTTTGGAACTTTCCATCATTTTCCTTCTTACTTTTTCGTTGAATGCTGCAATGCACTAGCCCCTCGCGTCCTCACTGCCATTGCCACCCCTTCCAGCCCCACCCCTGCCATTCTGCGTCCAAACCAACTTACCATTCCAAATAAAATCCCCCAGTACCCATTCGAGATTGAAGCTCTCCCTCTGCCGCTAGTTAGCCAATTGCATGAATAAAGCTCCAGTAGATTTTTTTTTAGAACATTGGCTGAAACAAAACCCAAATAATTGCGGGGGAAAAGAAAAGATAAGTCTCGCAGTTGTCAGCTTCTTACCTTTGGTTTTTGCCCCCCTTTTCCCTTCTCTGGTAATAAAGTAAGCTTGTTTGGCCAGTGATACTGCCATTTAATTTACTCATGCTAGGAAAAGGGTTTACAAAATACTAGATATAAGTTGTCATGCTTAGACAGTAAAATTTATAAAAATTAAATTGGAAGTGTGGCACTTCTTCAAGGCTTAATGAGGGAATTGATAGCACGTCCAAATTTGAATTTCCATGGTCCTCCCTCTCAACAGAATGGGTCTTTGTTACAAGTGAGTGGGTGTTGAGAAAATAGTATAATCGAAGGAGAAACATGAAAAACTTAGAAGGTTTTACGGCAAGATAAATCATTTTTTTGAAGATGATATTTGCCTCCACTATAAGTGTGTTTGCTATTGAGGTTCTAGCAAATCGCCTCCAGGATGCAACAAATCCTTAGAATTCCTCAAAGAATGCTTGATGGATAATACGAATTTGAAGAGAAATCTAGTGTGTGAAACTGACAAAAGAATCCTTTATTTATAAAAAACGTAGGGACACAACTGAAGGATTACACCCCTTCATTAATGGCAGTTAGTTACTGGTCTAATGGATGATCATGACTGTTAGTAGATGCTATTCAAAATTAAATGAATCTTAACAAGCAGAAAATTGGTAATAATCCAATACTTCTCGCCAATATCAAGTAAAATATATACCACAATTTGATTGTAATTGCACACACACGTGCACGTGCCAAGTGTCTAAGTGTGCCACTAAAGCGCCATCAATGCACCACAGTGCGCCCTTTGCCCGCGCGTGCAAGGTTCAGTGCTACGCACTGTAGAGCACATGATTACTTTCATTTTTTGTATTTTTATTAAATACAACTTGTCTAAAAAGCTTTCATTTATAAACTAAAGGAAAGTTTTGTAAATTTCTAAGTGGGATTACCTACTTTCCAATAAAAGAAGAGTTTTTTCTTCTTCCTTCTTTATTTCAATATATATATATATATATATATATATATAACTATAACAGAGGGATGATTGTGGAAGCATCAAATTTAGCTGTGGATATCGTGCTCTCCTTTAATAATATCCACAAGTTAAAAAGAATTTAATATTAGTAGTTTGAATAGAAAAATTGTACATCATCCATTTGCTTCATATGTGTAAAATAGTTCGGTTGAAGATAATACATCCATATGCTGACAAAATATATTTTTTCATTGCAATAAAATTGGCATCTTAGAGACTCATTGCATCAGTAAGAAATATCATTGGCCAGTCTTATACCAACATGAGGTTTGTTTTTCCTTTTGCTTAGAATGTAAATTTTGAATCAAACCAATCCATCTTATTTGGTTTTCGTAAGGTAGTATAAGCTTGTCCATTCTATCCCATTACATTACTATTTATTATTTAGCAATTTGGAACACTTGTGGTCATAATATTATTGGAAATAATATATTTTAGGAAATTAGGATTTCTTAATTTATGATGTTATCTGTAATTTTATTTTTTTCATATATTGTAGATTCTTAATTCTTTTGTAAACTTACTTCGTCAATATAAATAGACGGCTATCCCTCTTTGTATGTAAGCTAAAATTATACAGTTCTTTTATTCATTTAATATGTGGTATGAGACTGCACTGACATCAAAATCCTCACCCCTGGATGCCTCTGCATTTGGCATCAGGAACTGATTATGTTATGTGATTACCCTCGTTGGGGTTTGGCTTCTTCTTCCTCGTCTTTTTTCTTAATTTTTATTCTTATGTCCCATGAACATCATTCTAAAAGGATTACATTATGTGATTCCCGAATGTGAGACTTAAATGGTACTGGCTGATATGGCATGCAATCAATTAGAGTACTTGTGCTTAATAATCTGACACTTTCCAATCAATGGCTGCAGCCAACACTTAAGAATGGATCCTATTTTAACTTCATTGAAGTTACTAATCTTAGAGTTCTGCTTTGCGGATATTGTGCTTCCCTTTAAAGATTTTGATTTTTTGATGTCCCATGCAACCAATATCACCATTGCAAAGGAAAGAGTAGATTGGGAGTACCGAAGCAAAATTGATGGCAAGATGCATGCTTGTGGTCATGACTCTCATGTAGCAATGCTTCTTGGAGCAGCAAAGTTACTCCAAACAAGGAGGGACAAATTGAAGGTTACTTTAAAATAGCTGTGTTCACCAATAACAAAAACAATGGATGTATTATTTGTTTCAGCGTTTTGCCAAGTGCACAGATGTCAAATATAGATCCGGATCTGAACACACCCCTCTAACATTTGGTGGGTCCCACACAATTGTAGAACCCACCTTACATAAGAGGGGTATGTCTGGATCTGCATTGTGTTGGACCTACCCCATCCCTATGTAAGAGCGGTGTGTCCAATCCTATATGGTGTGGGACCCATTCCATGTGAGAGGGGAGCGTCCGAATTTGTACACCTAGCCTTTTTGTTTGTTTTGTATCTCTTTGGTACTAAATTGTAATGTTTGGACTACAGGGAACAGTGAAGCTGGTTTTCCAGCCAGGAGAAGAGGGTTATGCTGGTGCATATCACATGTTAAAAGATGGAGCTCTTGATAAGGTAGAAGCCATCTTTGGTTTACATGTAATGCCATCAATCTCAACTGGCGCAATTGCTTCAAGGCCTGGTCAAATGCTCGCAGGAGCAGGGCTCTTCTCGGCCACTATTCAAGGCAAGGGTGGACATGCGGCGAGCCCCCATACAACTAAAGACCCAATTCTTGCAACGTCCTTGGCCATCATTGCTCTTCAACAAATCGTATCACGAGAGACGGATCCTCTTGAGGCCAGAGTAATTCATTTTTCCATTCTTCTATTTGAAGTATTTTCCGCTACGCTCACTTTGTATATTCTAGAGTGCAAAAATGGGTAATTAGAACAACCCGAATCCAGAAGACCTGCAGTTTGAGAACTCAATTTAGGAGTGCAAGTAGATAGACTTACAGCCAATCCACAGTCTAAGCTTGATACACCAAATTCTAATCTCATTCAGACCTTAAGCAAATTGGTTTCTGTATTAAAATCAAATGGACTAACTATTTGTGGCCGGTTTTTCACAATTAGATATCGGATCCTATGGGGTCAGTTATAGTTCATAGCTGCTCACAACTTGCATGCACTTGTTTGTACATATCTGCAGAAATGTTAACAGATGCTAATCAAGTCAGGTTAAATCAATTCACATTCTTTATCTAAATAATTGCAATAAGATTTTAGAATCCGGACACCAAATTTGATCACTGGATCTGGATACCAAATCTGGACACCAGAAATGTTAACAGATGCTAATCAAGCCAGGCCAACTTTGTCGAAGTTGTTTTCATGTCATTCAGCTCTGAAAGAACTTCTAAGCCCTAGAAACTACCAATAGTAGACAAGAACACAAATGGTCCTGTATATGTTTTCTCAACCACGTCTAGCAGTGGAGATAATTAATATAGTCTATTTTCAAATCACGCAGGTGGTGACAGTTGGGTTCATAGAGGGAGGCCAAGCTGGAAATGTGATTCCAGAGACTGTTACGTTTGGTGGAACTTATAGAAGCTTGAGCTCTCAAGGTCTCTTCTATATCCAGGAAAGAATCAAAGAGGTGAATGCTTATTCTTCACTTATTAGTATACCTATGTTGTCCATTCAAGTCATAGAACAGAATAGAGATTTTCCATTTGCAGGTCATAGAGATGCAAGCAACTGTTCATCGGTGCAATGCCACTGTGGATTTCAAGGAGGAGACGCCTCTGCCCCACCCAGTATTGGTTAATGACGAAGCGTTGTACGAACACGCAAAGACAGTTGGAGAAGTCTTGCTTGGGGAACAGAATGTGCAGATACTTCCGGTGACCATGGGAGCAGAGGATTTCAGTTTCTATTCACAGAAGATGCCGGCTGTAATGTTCACCGTTGGGACAAAGAATGAGAATCTGGGATCAGATCAACCATTGCACTCACCTTACTTTGTTATTGATGAGGAGGCTTTCCAAATAGGAGCAGCTTTTCATGCTGCTGTTGCAATATCTTATTTGGATACGCACGGCGAGATTTGGTAGGCACTTTTACTTTTGTTTCCTCTTGCATAAACTGTTTCAGGGAAAATGCTGTTGGGACCTCAGAAAATAATGAAATGTGGTTAATGCTGCTGCTACATGCTGGAGGAAATTTATGTATATGTAAAATGCTGGTTGGGACCTCAGAAAAGAATGAAATGCGGTTAATGATCTGCTTCTATTTGCTGGAGAAACTTTCAAGGATATGTGTGTATATGTGTGTAGATACTAGCGAATTGTCCGTGTTTAGAGATACCATTGAACATCTAAAAATATGGTACAATAATGATGTGAAAAGAGAATGGAGTAAAGACAAGATGGTGGATTGATTTGTTTTGTAGACAGAAGGCTTTGAAGTGGAGTTGCTTGAATGAGATATTAGAGTTTTAAAATGAATTTGTTGAGAGAAAGAGAGAGAAAACATATTTCATGAGCCTTCCCATTGTAAGATTTAAGTTTGAATTAATCTTATTGCTCTTTTCATAATGTGTTACAAAAGAGAGAACTCATTTCCTGTAGATAAATATACTTTTATTAGATAGATTATTCTATTCATAATAATGTAAACAATATGTTAAACAAAAGTTTTATATCGTATTACCAAAGTCTAAGATATATTTGATGATGGTATAATATTTGTTGCTCACCATAATTTTATATCTCTCCCTTTTGGCATATCTGTATAGATAAAAGAGTTTACTAGATTGAGGAGTAGACAGTGGCCTTCTTGTACTAAAATTATTAACAAAATATTATAGGATTTTCAGCCAAATGTTTAAAAATATAAGTTTTAACAAGTCTATTAATACATTTTTTAACGCACGAGATCTAATCACATACAATATAGATAAATTTAATATAAAAAGATAAATTTATATGTAATACATACAGATAAATTTATTTATCGTTCTTTTCTAACATTGACAAATGTTAGACAGATAAATTTATCTGTTAAGTCAAATAAATACAAGTAACAGAATTTATCTGTTAAGTCAAATAAACACAAGTAACAGATAAATTTATCTGTTTCGTGAAATAAACACAATTTTTTAAATAAATAAATTTATCTATTCTTTTCTAACATTGACATGTTAGAAAGATAAATTTATCTGTTCATTTCTAGCATTGATAAATGCTAGACAAATAAATTTATTTATTTAGTGAAACAAGCATAATTTAACAGATAAATTTATCTGTCTGCTTATGTATATAAAACAGATGAATTTATCTGTGTGCTTTATACGTGTTTTGAAAAGGTACAGTATTTTTTATACAGATAAATTTATCTGTCTGTTTATTTATGCAAGACAGATAAATTTATTTGTATGCTTTATACGTGTTTTAAAAAGATATAATGTTCTTCATACAAATAAATTTATCTTTATACTTATTTTTGCAAGATAGATAAATTTATCTGTATGTTTTGAAAAATGTACAGATAAATTTATTTGTTCAAATGTCCAATTGGATCTCGCGCGTTAAAACTGAACATCGGGCGTTAATTTTTTTTATGATAAATAAAAAATAAAATTAACGCTATTTTAAGGACCTAAAACTAATTTTTTAATATTATAATACATATTCATTTAATTCATTGGGAACATCAAGCTTTTGTTCCTTTAGCACGGCTAAAAGTATAAAGTATGGGAGGAAAATGTTATACATAAGTCACATAAAAAAAAATTTGTGAGTGAAAAGAATTTCTGGGGTAGGAAAAGCTGAAAGCGTACACATCATTATGCACTAGCGATGAGAGAAGTTATTAAATCTTACATGGGTTTGATCTAGTTCTTTTTATTCTTTTTTATTTTTTGAATGTGTTTTAGATTTTTCTCATTGTAAGAAATTAACAAAATAAAAAAATTGTAACCAGAATATGAAAAGTTATTGCCAACTTAAGAGGCTTTTAATTTTGGGTAATTTACCCATAGATCCTATTTTTATGAGTTTTTTAGAGTTAAGTCCTATTCCATTTATTTTATTTTTGGAAGTTCTAGTTTGAGCTAAAAGTTTCAAAATACTCATTTTTATCATTTAGTTTTTCATACTGTGTTACCCAAACAAACCATAACAACTCTTTAATTTTCGTCAAGTACATAGAATTCAATATCGAAATGAATGTTTCATTGCAGAAATAAAGCGAAAAAGTTGCAAAATGAATAAGAATATGCGTTAATTTAGAATATATGAATTTTTTGCTGATTGATTTGGGTAAAAAATTAGAGTCGAAATAGTCACTTGACAGAAATAAGAATCAAGAGTAAGTTTTCTAAAACACTACATTTCATGACGCAAAACTCTTTCACTCGACTAGTGAGAACGTGTACTGAATGATGTTCTCATGTATTAATTGTTTTAAAATAAGAATTTGTATTTAAATAGAAAAAATGAGTCAAAATATATTCAACTGTAACTTGAACGAATATACGTTAAATTGAACGGAGATACTTTTTAAATCTTTCTTGTTACGAGAAACTTAAAAAAGTAAAAGATATAAATAAAAAAAGAAAAAAAAAAGAAAAACACTTCAAAAAGAGTTATTAGGCTTTTTAAACCAAAATTCATAACAAGATAAATAATTTCACTTATAATAGGCTAGTGAGCTCTTAAGTATTATAGTAGGAGACCTTTCAATAAACGAAGACTGTGTTTGGATTATGAATTTGTAGAGAGATTCATTAATGGAAAAAAAGAAATGACAAGAAATAAAAATAAAAAAGAACTTATTCACTTTTTTGTGTTCTTATCTTTTCTTTTGCATTTTTTTCTACCATAAATTCTTTTACAAATCATACCTGAGATTAAAAAAAAAAATCCATAAACTTTTACATGAATCTATATTACAAAACATTTTTTCTTCAAATTTTATTTTCTTAACTTTTTTATGTACTTAAATGAGGCTGGTGGTTAGGCTATTGAGTGATATATGTGCCTAGGGTGCATTTAAATGAGATTTACACTTAGCCAAGGATAGATATTACATAGCTGGGAGCAGTGATTAACTGGGCTAATTTAAGTTTATTAGGTATGATAAAATCTTGAAACTCAATTTTGATGAATCAATTCTCCGATCCAATCAAATAGAAAGCTCCATGACATTTTAGGAGCCTAAATTATGTGATTGAATAAATCTTCTCCATCTGTTGCTAGTTAAGAGCTTCTTCTCTTTCCCAACTCTAATAATAAATAAATAGGTATATTACACTTACACTTTCTGTATTTAAGAGTTATATCACTATCACTCTTTCTATTCTTTAAAATATCACTGCACTCTCTTACTTTTTAATTTTTGTAACACTTTGGTTCAAAATTTAATTTTTTGTTAATTTTTAGACGGAAAAATAGTATTTTTATACTTACACTCCTTGATTTCTTTATTTTATGTTTTTTTTAATTACAAAATTTTATTTAAAAATTTTTAATTAAAAAATAAAAAATTACTAAATACAAAAATAAG
>JAOTRH010000022.1:15991103-16006277 GCA_034768845.1 Heliamphora exappendiculata
CTCTTTTAATCTGCAAATGGTTTATTTCTCTCTGGTTCTCTTGAACACCCAAATTAGTTAATTACTTGGACTAAAAATGAGAGTAACTGAAAAGGGGTTCTGTTGGCTTCACTGGTTAATTAATAATTGATTCCACATTGTGGCTGGTGGATTAGGGTTGTTGAAGGAAGGTAGGAGGTAGCTGGTGGATTAGGGTTTTTTTTGGGGGGGGGGGAAGTTGTGTAAAGACATTTTATTGTAGGTGTAAATAGATTACACAGAGAGTTCTATGGGCATCATTACCAAATGACAACTTTCTTGGGTTAGCATGAATCCTAATTATTCTTGGCAGATATTAACTATAAAAAATGTGCCAAATCTGAGCAATTATAGGCTGCCCAAAGGGCATGGCCAGGTAGTGCTCCAAGTCCTTGGGAGCCACACGACATGGCTTCCAAGGGCTTTGGGGCACCACCTAGCCCTACCTTTGCGGCAGCAAACAATCTTCAGTCAGACATGATTCAAATTTGCAGGGAAAAAGCGGTTCTTCCACAAAAGGTTCAAAATATTCTGCCATCAGACAAGATCAACAGTAAGCTTTGATGCATTCTTTGCTTTTATTCAGATTTGACAAGTGGAGCATGATTTTGGACACGGTTCATCTAACAAAAGGTACACATTTTGATCTTCCAGTTCAAAGGGTATAGAAGAAATACAATGTTTCAGATCATGTTTTCCAAAAGTAGCTACAAGGTTTTCTATTCAAACAAATTGACAAGATGATTTCCATACTGCTCATGAGGGAGAAAAGTCGTTTACCTCAGTTTGTATTTCTGAACACTGCCATTTATGAGTTGCAAAAAAACATAAGAAGCAATCTGAGTATCTTTTCCGCTCGAGAAGTCCCAGAAATGAAGCTTGGAAATAAACATCCTAGATAATCCCAGTGGCAATGCTGGATGTTGCATTTATCTTCAGCGAGTGCTCCGGGATATAAGTCATACCTGCTAAGCCAGAAAGAATTCATTCATAACAATGTCTCAGATTGGATCTTACCAATTACATGTCACAATGGACCATCGAAAGAAAATGAAACAATTTTTTCAAGTGGTAGAATGAAACATAGAGAAAGGAACAAAGCATACGACACCTTAAAGGAAACATACGACTTTGTCCAAATCAAATCTGCTTAGGTCATCCCAAAGAACTAAAGATTGGTTGCTATTATTTCACTAAATCAAGAAATGGCCATAACGTTATGACTGGGAATATGACACTACAGCTTCTTGAAAAAGGAGTGGGAATACATATACATGTGGTCCGTGGTAACAGCTTCCATTCCAATCAAAACGCTGAACTTGGAAACCACGAATGCACTCCTTTTTTTCTTCTAAAAAATTGGACCATTTCTTGATTTGTGCATGCCATCCTTGCACAGGCTATATTAATCTTCTCTGTATCATTTCAATTTTATCAGATGTCCCCAAAGGGACAAGTCCAAATGTACTCCTTAAGAAGATGAAAAAAGGTTCTTTCTGTCCCCCCTACCATGGGCTAAGTTGTCATCACACCTCTGAACCTCATCACCAGTGGACCATTAATCGAAAACCCACATCGATCTACAATGGACCTCTAACACCCCAATCTCACCTCCATTGTCCTTGAAGTCCCCCACCATCTCTTTAGCAAAAACCCCATGCAACCACTAAAGTAAAAACCAACCCACATAAACCTAGTCCAGCCACCACTGTCTCATCTTATTAATCAAGCCCACCATCAAACATTCCATCTCTTATCAAAAACTATATCAGCAGGTCCAACACCTATCTCTACAGCCAAAGCCACAAGCACCAAATTGCGATTAAACCTATACAAGGCAAGAGCATAGATGTGCGCAATAGCATACACATTCCCAAGATAACATTACCATGTTGGGTTGACTTGTTTCGTCAGGAAGTTGTTAAACATACCAAAAATATAAAAAAATAAAAGGGATAAGTGATTTGCCTAGACAAAAGAAAAACTAATGTTTAGTGAATTGCCTAGCCAAAAGAAAAACTAAGTGAACCAAATGGTTTTTAGTTTTTGCCTTTGAAAACATAAAAAAAATTGAAACGCCCCTCAAGAAAACTTCCAACGCCCATGACACATAGACAAACAAAGGGATGCAATCAATACAGTAAAGCAAAAAGAAACCCGCAACTCAACCACCCACTTTTCCAGCCACTTTCCTCGGCTAAGTTTCTACTTTAACCTTTAAATCATCCCCTCAATCTTACAATTTAAAATTCTTGATGCGAGAAAGTGTATCAGCAAGAGAATCATCAATAACGAAATCCTCAAGCTTGCCTGAATTAGATTTACTCTCTCTAATAACAAACACAATGATGAGAAAACTTTTTGATTCTTTAATTTTAATAATTAACCGCATATCCATAAGGCCTTACAACTTGTTTGTAATGATAGAACCCTAATGAAAAAACGAATCAACATATTGAGGAAGTTGGATCTCATCATATCACTAATTAATAGAAAATTACCGAAAAAGACAAATTGGAGGTAAGCCCAAATTTGACTATTATAAACATATAAAAACGTGGCAAAAACAACCTGCACTGAAAAAAGACATTCCTATAAAAAATTATTGCCAAATTATGATTTCCAAAAGTGGAAAAAGTGTGGATTCCGAGGCCTAGATGACGAAATGTATCCAAAAACCGCCTTAGGTCACCGCGAACCAGTGAGTTGTTCGTTGAACCATTTCTAATTGAATATGGCTTTCCGAGGCTAATTCACCAACGTCTCGCTAAGAGTCTCACCTTGAGATGGAATCAAATGCTTGACATTAAAAACATCTAACGTATAAACATGACTTGGAAGATTCAAGTGATAGGCATTTGGATTGATCTTACTGAATAATCATCACAGCACCAATTTTTCGGACAACAAGCTTATTATATTCTCGCACTGAAAATTTATCCTTGATGAGGACATCATACACAAAATCGCCTCTTATCAGCTTACTCAGTATATTTTGTGGTGATTTCTTCCATTTTTCGCATTCGTGGCCTAATAAACTAACCGCAACTAATCAATGAAATCCTTTGCTTTGTCATTAATTCCCTTCAAATTAACAACTGGTCAAAAGGGGACAACGGAACAATACCGTACACAATCTGGAACAGACAATAACAAGTGCTATGATTAATACAGTAATTGAAGGCAAATCAGATTATCAGAATCATGAGTGCATGGTCAAGTGGTCAATCGCTCCTTGTATTATGAGAGGCAACTCAAACCCAATTGGGATGGGATATGATGGGATGGACGGGAGACACGGGTTATCAAAGAGGAAAAAAATAAATGTTGAATATAAACAACCCACTTGGAATGTCGATCAAACAGCTTGTCTTGGTTGTAGAGATGCTTCCAAGCCTCGTGATCTAAATATGAGACAATCGTCGTGAATCAGGTAGTGGTACACCAATGCTTCAGGGATTACACTATTACGTAAAACTTCACATCATAAGTGCATGTCAACTTGGCGCCATTCAATTTCTTATTAAAGTATGCCACGCCCTTGGAATTCTGGCTAAGAAAATCCTTACCTTAGATGCATCATAGTGAAACTCAAATGGCTGTAAGATCAACACTGACAAGGAGGTTAACTTCTGGTTGTTTGCTTAAAAAGTCTTATATGTTTATTCTATTCACTTGAATGTCCCTCTATTCATGCAATCCATGATAGGGGTCATGGTTGTACTGAAAGGGAATAAACTGAAAGCTGCATCTATCAAATAAGGTCCTTTGTTGGGGCCACTATCTGATTGCTTCAACCTTGGAATCATCCACCTAAATTTTGTTCTTGGAAACAACGTAAGAATAGAACATGGTTGGTCATGAGGACACTTCTTAACTGCTCTAAAAAGTTGCCCATGCCTCAAAACTATAACAATTTCATAAAGGTTCTATACATGAAAATCTGGAGTGGCAATGATGGCGTAGCCGATTGGCTTGCGCCGTTATCCTATTTGGAAGCCTCGGGCTAAGCCCAAGGGCCCGACACAAGTCAATAAGTCCTTTTGGTCTAATAATTGTCGTTGGTAACTTTTTAATTTATTTAGAGTTATTTCCTTTTCATTAGGATTCTAGTCTATCTTTTAATTAAGGTGTTGTCTATATTTCCTTGTTGGCTAAGATTTTAATTCTTTTTTAGATTAGGGTTTTAAGCCTATACATAAGAGACTCATTTGATGTATTAATCAAAATTGAGTTAATAAAAAGTTAAATTTTAAGGCGAAGGCCTTATGTTAAGGTTTCAACACTTATGCGCTATCTATCCATCATTTTCATTCCCTCCATGTTCTGCGTTAGGCAGTGTGTAGTGTCTCCGAACAACATCAAAATAAACCACCACCAACTTACAGATAAAGAAACACTTGGTTCATCATACA
The DNA here is from genome assembly GCA_034768845.1 of Heliamphora exappendiculata. Taxonomy (NCBI): domain Eukaryota; kingdom Viridiplantae; phylum Streptophyta; class Magnoliopsida; order Ericales; family Sarraceniaceae; genus Heliamphora; species Heliamphora exappendiculata. The sequence continues at coordinate 15,995,537 of JAOTRH010000022.1, forward strand.
CATGTACTTGGTGCATTTAACAACCTGAATGGCATACCAAGCCACTCATAAAGGCCCTCACGAGTCTTGAAAAACGTCTTCTATTCATCTCCAAGCCTAATCTGAAACTGTTCATTCTCACTCTTCAAGTCCAGCTTGATGAACACCTTAGCGCCTGCAAATTGGTCAAGTAAATGATTCAACTAAGGAATTGTGAAACGATACTTGACTGTGATGCTTCCTTCCGACACACATTATAATAATCCACCAAAATAGCTGCCTTTGGCTCTACTGTAAGTCTGTAACTAATTCCTTGGGCAACGAGATAGTGGATTGATTTCTATACTATTGGGCTCAGGTTCGTCTTCTAGTCTTTATTAAGATGGCTCCTCTCGATCTTGTGATGCCTTCGACCCAATTCTCAAGAGTTTTGTGCTCCGTTACTCTTTTTTTTTTAGTAAAGGGCATACTTACAAACAATTCCGGACTAACACACTATTCTGTCTCATCCTTTTCCTCGAATGATAAGAAGATAAAGGGGTAGTTTTGGTACTTTAACCGAGGAAGACTCAAACCCGTCTCTTTGTTTGAATTACTGACAGTTCGGGTTGGCCTATACGATTGGAATTCTAAAACGAAGGAATCTCCAACTTTTCTTATTCTAGTGCAGAAATCGCTTCATTTTGAGTTAGCTTGGCCCACACCTTGATAAGGTTGTTGCCCCTCCCATCACGCAGTCTATTCACTACGATTTTTTTAATGCTTGTTAGTTACCCTATTGTCAACACACATCCTCCGTGTGTCATATTTTTTTGCAGAAAGCAGTGTTGGTGCAACGCAAGGATTGATGCTTTCTTTGACAAATCCTTTGGACAATAGCTCCTCGACTTGCTTCCTTAACTCCTCATGCTCATTCAGTTATGGGGTCAATTAGACAGATTCAATTCGGGCACCAGATCAATCTGCTGGTGTGTCTCTCACAATGGTGGTATCCCATCTAGCAACTCATATGGGAACACATTTGCAAATTCCCCTAACAAAGGTTGAACAAGTTTTGTTACAACTCCCTTTTGATCATCTATAAGATCTTCTTTAGCAACTAGCATAAAGAACATTTTAGTTTCTGTAATCTCCTCTTCAAACTGCACTCTAGTCAAGAAATTGATCCCTACCCAGCTAGTGGTTTGGGTACATCTCCTTTAGAAGGCAACAACACAATTTTGGTGTCGTCAAACATCAAGCTGTAGCTGTAGGCATCCATACCAACAACATCACACCACACTTGGTCCATGTACTTATAGCCAATTGAAAAGGAGATCAAGCAATGTTTTATAACTTTTTGATGCAGAACATGGAGGGGAAAATGGTGAATAGGTAGCGCACAAGTGTCAAAACTCTAACACAAGGCCACGGCCTTAAAACTCAACTCTTTATTAATTCAACTCTGATCAATACACCAAATGAGCCTCTTATTAATAGGCTTAAAACCATAATTTAAAAAAGAATTAAAATCCTAACCAACAAAAAAATAAAGATATCAGCTTAATTGAAATATAGAGTAAAATCCTAACGAAAATGAAATAATTTAAATAACTCTAAATAAATTAAAAAGCTATCAACGACAATTATTAGACCAAAATGACATATTGACCCATGTCCGGCCCTTGGGTTTAGCCTAAGGCTTCCAAATAGGATAACGGCTCTCAAGCCAATCAAAGGCTACACCATCATTTCTCTTCTGCTGAAAAGAACTTGACTCCGACGAGTTACTAACACAACCAAGGATGCCAGCTGAAGGAGGAATACCACGGACCAACATAGAGTTCTTCCTTAACTTGACAGTATATGAATCAGTGGCACGTGTAAGCATGTACTTTGTCTTGCCATCAATGAAGGGAAGGGATAGGTGTTAGCACGCCCAGCATGCTCGGCATCATGATCCTATATCCATGTACAATTGAAGAGAATGTGGCAAACCTTAAGAAGAAGCACATCACACATCACCGTCTCTTTAAGCTTTTCAACAGTAAATGTCACAGGACACGGCTTATCAACTTTGAGCATGGGGTTGGTGATCTAGGTCACATGATAAGGTACGCGATGAGGCTTGACCTTTAAACCTAATTTCTTCACAGCTTCTTTAGATACATCATTGGTGCAACTTCCAGTGTCAATCACCAAAGAGCAAACACAATCATTGCACTTTACACTGGTAGTAAAATCTGGCCACGCTGCAAAGCTTCGGCTTGTTTGTTGTACTTCTGAGTCACAAGGAGAGGATGAATAATACCCAGGGTACCAGTTTGGATTTCCTCATCAGAGGAGGGATCAACAGGGTCAAGAGGCTCAACAATCTAATGATCGAGCTTCGTGTTCACAAACTTCTTTGCCTCCACAAGTTCTTCAATCTCCAGTATAACAATAGGCTTAGCAGCCATACTAAGTCTAGGAGAAGGGCACTCTCTAACGTGATGTCCAAACCCTTGACAGTTAAAGCACTTAGACATGGTATTACCCCCAAATGTAATCGGCGAGAAAGTGAAAGTAGCATGGGGAGGACGCTCAAAGAAAATATTACGAATGGGCTCCGCAAAAGTCCTATCACTCTATGTAAAGGGTTCAGTAGGTGCATGCATTAAAGCCTTCTTCTTGACCTCATCTTCCATCTGAAGGGCTACTTAGATTGTATCTTCCATGAGGTACAGTCTGCTAGCAGCTAAATCACAAGAGATCTGGGGATTCATGCCCTGGCGATACATAGAGATCATAACATCTTCATTTCACGAGAACTCAGATCTAGTCGCTAAGCCATAGAACAGTCTGGTATACTCTTCAATTGACTTGCTTCCTTATGTCAACAGAGTAAATTGCAAATGAGTTCTCTGCTTGTAACTTGGAGGCACAAAATAACGGGCCATGGCAACCTTCACATCGGTCCATGTACGAATAACAGTATAGTATTCATGTTGATATTTGGTTCACTAAATTCGAGTTGTACCTTTCAATTTTCTTTCGGCAAAAAGTAACATTCTTTCCTCTGTCGTGTGATACTAACGAAAGAAACTTTCAATACTATGCAACCAATCAAAGAATACATCTAGATTGTGATTCCCATTAAAGTCAGGAACCTCCAACTTGGCACCCGTTACTACTTCAGGCAGTCGTGGATCCTCTGCCATACGCTGGTTTGCAAAAAGTTGTGGTAGATGGGTATCGGAAGTTCTACCAGTGGACAGTGGTAGCCTCTTGCTTTCCTCAATCTCCAAAAAAGGTAGCGGTCAATTTTTCTAAAATAGCTCGCATCTGTGCTACATCTTTAGCCATCTACTTTTAAGCGCTTTGCATTTCTTGAAATTCTTGCTTGAGAACCTCAACTCTAGTGTTCAACTCAGCATTGGTAACCATAGTTATGGCTAGGTTATGGGGTATAAAGTAGAGAATATGTTTTTTTTGGGGGGGGGCTAAACTGGTTTTTTTTTGGTGTGTTATGTTGGGCTGGGTTTAAAAAGGCGTATGGGCTGTTTGGACTTGGGGTGGTTGCTTGGTTTGGAAAGTTAAATGGGTTGGCCAAATGGACTAGGTTTAAAAAATAAATGGTTAATGGGTTGGGTTTAAATAAACAAATACTAATGGGATTTAAGTTTATGGAGTTAGGTGGGCTGAGTCTTTCTTTCTTGTGTTTTGGGCTGGGCAGTGGCTGGTGAGAATGGGTTTATGAGATGTGCCCAAAAGAAAAAGATGGGTGGACCGGGTCAAGTATGGGACAGAACCGGGTCGGGTCAAGGTTGGCTCTCCTTAGTGCGCAACAGAACTAGAGTTTTTTTTTTCTTTGTCTTCTGCGGCTACAATAAGATGGCTTAGAGGCGGCGAGAGAGGAACGGGTCGACGAAGGAAGGAGAGCTTGATGTCGGTGGCGAAGGTGACGACGACTGATGGTGGCGGCGGCGACTCTGGAGGTCGTCGACGCCGATGGTGGCGTCGGCGTTGGTTTTTGCGAGGGAGTTGACGCCGAGGGAGAAGTAGGGGCGGCGACGGCAAGGGGAGGGTGGGAATATAATCGGGTCTTGGTAAGGAGGTTGGCGGCTAGGGTTTTAGCGGCTAGGTTTTTTTTTTGAGTGAAATCTAGGGTTTCGGCAAGTGAGATCTATGGTTTTGGCAAGGAAGAAGAATGGGTGGGAAGGTGATCTAGGGTTTCGCAAGGGGTTGCGGTTTCGAAGGAGGGGACAGTGGCGCAACTAGGATTTCGAGGTTTAGGGTATCGTACAAAGGTAAGGGTATCAGGCGTCGACTGGTGGTGGTGGTGCGAGGGGTCAACGACCGGCGTCAATGTAGCCGCGGGGAAGAATAGCGGTATGAGCTTCTTTGGTTGCAGAAAGGAGTCAAAGAAGGAGAAGGGATTGTGAAATTCTGAGCCTAAGCTCTGATACCAATTAACGTAGAACGTGGAGGGGTGAGAATGGTGGATAAATAGCGCACAAGGGTCGAAACTCTAACACAAGGCCACAACCTTAAAACCTAACTCTTTATTAATTCAACTTTGATCAATACATCAAATAGCCTTTTATCTATAGACTTAAAACCCTAACTTAAAAAGAAACCAAAATGCTAACCAACAAGGAAAGAAAGATATCACTTTAATTAAGAGAGAGACTAAAATCCTGATGAAAAAGAAATAATTTAAATAATTATAAATAAATTAAAAAGCTACCAATGACAATTATTAGACCGAAAGGACTTATTGACTCGCGCCGAGTCATTGGGCTTAGCCTAATGCTTCCAAATAAGGTAACAACTCTCAAGCCAATCAACGACTACGCCATCACTTTTACCGTGTTTTCCTTCTTGAACCACCCCAATATTTAGGCTTTGCCTTCAATCCTAAATTATGAATTGCATTGCTAGTTACTACATTTTACAAGTGCTTGAATCAATCACGAAATAACAAACTATCTAGCCGATGGTGCAAGTGGATGTTGTGCAACCATGAATCTCGTCCAATTTTCGTGGGGCAACACAAACCCTTCGAACCACCAACTGAGAGCCTTAATCTCAAACTCTTCTGCCTAAAACTATAGAGATTGCTCTAAATCATACCCTGAGAATTGTTCAGAACTATCATTATGCCTTTCAGCTGACTCCCGTGTCTTAAAAAATAAATCTTTTCTCATATAATGATCTTGTTTTCTATACGCAGAACAATGTCCAAGCTCTTCACCCTTAAAGTATATCAGCAACTACTACTTTGTAAGGTTGAGGTACTGCTGGCTTAGTCGTTGGTTGGCTATTTGTTGCTTTGTTCGGTGGTGTGGGGTTTGTTACTGGACGATTGGAACTACTCTAATTGCTTCTAGAAGACCTACAACTAAACTATTTCTCCTACTGTAAAGCTCTCCAATAGGCTTATGAGAGCAACTACAGATCGAATAGGTTGAGCGTATCCCACCTATTTGGCTGTTGGCCAGCAAAAGAGTTGGTGGTGGAATCGCCATTTGAAACCTCCTTTACTATAGGACGTTTGTTTAGTTGAGAGTTGCGAGGTAGAACTACAGTCAAGGAAGCCATCTGCTCAGTCAGGGCAACGATCGACTCCTCTGCACATGTAATTCTCTCCTTCATGTGGGCCTCTCATGCACTACTGTTCCACTCACACACCTATTCGATAGTGGTAAATCTACCCCTCATTCCCTGTTTGCAGCACATCCTCATGACATGATCAAGTCTCGACTAAAGTTTAGGCTTTGATACCAATTGATGTAGGAACACGTATCAGCTAGAGAATCACTAATGACAAAATTTACAAGTTTGCTCGATTTAAAGATACTATGCCTAATAACAAACATAATAAAGAAAACACTATCTGAATTTTTTAATTTCAATAATCAATTGCATATGTCTAAGACCTGACAACTTATTTACAATGATAAAACCCTAGACGGAAAAAGGAATCAACATATTGAGGAAGCTAGATCCCGTCAAATCTCTAATTAACAGAAAATTGCCGACAAAGACAAATTTGGGATAAGCCCAAATTTGGCTACTCGAAACACATATAGAAACGTAACAAAACAAGCGGTGCTAAAAGAAGACATTCATATTAAAGCTATTGCGAAAACTATACTTTCTAATCACAAAAAAGGCGCAGATTCCAAGTCCTAGATGAACAAATTTAGTCGAAAACAGCCCTAGGCCACGGCAAAGCAGTGAGTCTTGTTCAATGTTTCTAGGTGAATATGGGCCTTCCAATGTTGGGCCATGAGCCTACCATCACCTTTTTGCCTTTTGATGGTCATAAGCCTCAATGAATGAAAAGTCTATGGGCTCATCATCAGTTCTTCTCACTATATGGAAGATTTGCTATCCCAGATAAGGTGAACAACAACAATGATGGAGAGGAGTTGGTAAGTCACCAGCAAAGGCATGTTGATTATCTTGTCACCTCAGAAATAAAGAAGTGCCAGAGCTGGAGGACAAAGAAGCAGTGGGAGAAGGTAACAGCATGGATGAGAAAGAGAAATGGAGGGGTGAACAATATGCAAATTTCTTGGATAACTTTTCAGGGAACAAGTATGCCATATCACATTTTAGGTATTTAATCCCGCTTGGAAACAACAATCTGGTTCGCAGCAACAATGCCACTATGTAGCCAAGACTAGGTTCACCCGCATGGTTTCCCACCATTTTACAGTTTATTCCAAGTCAAAATCCTTCAACCAATACTCTCAGAATTTTTTTTTTGAAAAGTAAAATATTCAAAATGCCTTAAGGGGGTAAAGCCTCTACACACAATCGACCAAATCCTGAAAACAAATGCCTGAAGACTAAAGTATTTCAAGAACCACCTCAGCTCCACAGTGAATAATAAATAATTGTATTACCGAATTATTAAATGGTTACGTTGCCAGAGTATAATTCAGACAAACATTTGCATTGGCAGGCGTGCAGCCAGCACTTTGTTTTATCTAAAATACTGATAAACTAGAGAACAATAGATGATGTTGTATCCAAGGGCCATGGATTTTTGTTTACATCTAATTTTTTTCATGTCATTTGCAGAAATTTGGATTTTAAACCTCAAAAGGAAGTCCTAAAATAAATCAAAGATCAAAACGAAGTTAGTATGACAAACATTACTAATTTGCAACCAAGATATTGTTAACTCTCGAGGTTTTTGTTCACTGCAAAAAATTGGAAATGACAACGAATCGGATTTCAGAGCGAATTCCTCCATAGCAGAAGTGCATCATTCACTGGGCTTCGTTCAATTGCTTTCATTTCTGCTCTGAACGGTAAAGCCATACGAACTCATTCCACAGCCCACTAATGCTACTAATATAGAATAATATCTATTAACTCGAAGGGTTACCTACAAAACAACTTGCTTGTGACCTCTGTTCTTGACCGCAAATAGAACCTGTAGCTTCATGCCCTGACCTAAACTGAAAACCGTTCAAACGGAAGACCAAACGAAGATCATGGGAAAAAAACTCAAGATCTTCTGATTTTATTCGTATGCCAACTCACAAGCTGGAATCGAACCAGCACTTTTGGAATAATTACATCCAGCTTTATCCCAATGATCTCGACTTTTGGTTAACCTGCCCTGTCAAAGTAAGGTGGAAGGAAGATGGTAGCATGATTGGATTCTCGGCTTCTTGTATTTAAAGTGATTTGTGAATGGTTGTGCACTCCCCGTTGAAGCTGATCCACCAGTGCCGATATTGAATGGAGCTCATTATAAAGCCTTTCAAATCACTAAATGGCCATTAAAAAAGGACAATCCAATGCATGAGGCTCCTGCACGTCGGACCTGTGACGGATAGAATGTATGCAGTTTTATCCCTCATGCCGACACACGGAAAGGCTGTTTTTGCAATTCAAACCCATGATGCTCAGGTCGTAATGGAACAACTTTACCACTGGTCAAGGGCCTCAAGTCCCGCCCTTATTAAATGGAACATGTCCATAAATATTCCATTTCTTTCTCTCTTCCAATGAAATAACCGACACATCATTTTTCCCACGTTACACTAAACTGTAATAGTATGGCCCATGAATCATGATATAGCCATAAACACGATAACATGTTTTTTTGAAGGGGCATGAGGTGAGAATGTACTGCAATAGGTCTCTCATATCATGTCTGATGTAGGCCATATGCCATGTAAGTAATAAATCTATAATATATGCTCTTCTTTCGCTATACCTTATTTTTTTATGTTCTTTTTTTTTTCTTCCTATTTTGCCTGTGGGTGCTTTGCCTATTGCAAGAGGTTGACATTACACTTTCTGCCGACCAACAGGTTATAGAAATTATAGCGTAATAGGATAATGCCATCATGGAAACAATAGAGGACTATGGGTTAAAAGAAAGCAGTTGAGACATAAGCAGAGAAATACCTTTCTCTTTTACATCAACCTGTAACGAATCAAGTGTAATAATGCCATCAGTCAACGGGAGTAGCTCAAGCTTGATCGTAGCCGTGGATTGCGACGGAACGTATCTAAGGAAACCACAGAAAGTTTAATGACCAGTATATCTCAAAATAAAATCAAGAAGAAAAAGAAGAGAGTGATTTACTACCCCAGTGGAACTCTACTTTGCAACCATAAATGAGTGCAACCCAAATCAGTACTTGGAAGGACATCAGAGATGGGAATCGCTGGCTCATTCGGGGAAACAGATCGGGGTCCACCATCTCCATTCTGTCTCTGATTTTCCGAAGCAAGAGATGCTGAGCTCAGCTTCTGCATTGCAGAACTTCGCCTTTCACCACTCACTCTTCCTGTCGACTCAGAATGACTAACAAATGGGCTCATTGGGGACGATGGAGAAGAATTCAAGGACACCACTGAAGGAGGTGAAGTAAATGAGGCTGGAGCAAGCACTGTTAATGTTAGATCTTCAGACGTTAAATTGGAAGCCTGAAGAGTTAACACCTGACAAGTTGAACCAGTTAAGGTAAACCATTTGTTTTAGTACTAGTCAAGAACATTATCCAAGAGTCAAAAGAAACCTGAACGGGAAGCTGAGGTACTCTTCCATTGGGACTTGGATTCTGTCTTGACATTTCAGATGCAACAGAGATCATAAGATCCCTAGATATGCGTGGTCGCCAACAAGTTGGCTGCTTGAAGAACAATTTTGATTCTACACATGATGCATAGATGAGGGGGAAAAAACGATTAGAATAAGATCAATTAACTCCATCAGGTTTTCCCAAGAATACAGCAAAAGAAAGCAATATGAATACCAGTATAGTTGCACCGACATGATACTAAAACTGCATATTGATCAGCGGTTGAAGCATTCTGTTTTCCTTCTGAAGGGTACGCAGGAAGGCACAAATTTGATGCAGCCTGCAAATGTGATGACTGATAACTTCTTTCTCTGCGACCATTGGTAGTTTTCCACATCAAAGTTGCTGGTTTGAGAATAAAAGAGTGTTCTTCACCTCTCCTGCAACGGGACATTAAAAATACAGTTGAGGACAAGCAGCACCTGTGAATCCACGAAATTGAGCCACTCTTTCAACTTAAAAAGCAATCCCTTCCAGATAGGAGATACATTTCTCCCTCTGTGGATATGTATATGGAACGACCTATATGTATATGTACATGTGTGGATGTGTGTACATACCTCATGCCCTAAATAGTTATGAAGTCCACACCAAAAAAAAGAAAGAAAAAGAAGAAATTATCTTCTACTTCATGCATATTTAGGTAGGAAGGATGGGAAATTGAAAGGAAGGACAAGGTAGGATGGGGATGGAAAAGATAAAGTAAGACAAGAAACTACCTTTCCTCCATCTATTTGGTTGAGCAGGAAGGGAAGGAAGGAGAGTAATACATGCTTATTTCAATTGTACCCTTATATATGAAGAGCATTTATTAATTAAAAGGGTAAAAATGTAAACTAAACACTCCTCCAACCTTCTCTTCTCTCCTTGCTCTGCACAAAATTTCTGGATAGATAGATTTGTGCAACAACAGTGATCTGAACTCCGAAAGATATATTTTCATATATAATGTTTAAAACTGACATAGGCACACGTAGAGAGAGAGAGAGAGAGACTATGAAGCACAGGTGCGGGTACGCGATACAGGTATGCCGGTACGATGAAATCTAAAAACATAGGATACCGGTACGCCAGTGGTACGATGGTAAATTTATTTATTTTTCATACTTTTTAGCATTACATAACATATATGCTAAATACAAAATTATTTTTAGTTTATGAGAGAAAAAATAAATATTAGATCATATTAGAATTATCGTCCCAAGGCTATGTCCCCGACAATTGCTAGTTGGGATTGCAAATGGCGATTCTTGTTGGGCTGGATGACAATTACTATGGCAATTGTATTGGTTGAAAGTTATTTTCGGCAGTCGTAAACTCCGAGAGAAAGTATCAGAAAATGTATTTTCTCACACAAATTTAAAATTTTAACATTTTTATTAAATTAAATAATCTAAATCATGTTATTCAAATTTATCTTTATACCAAAAGAGATAACTTATTATTTACTCTATTACTTTTTTAATTTTCAAAAGTTTCATATGAATCCAAACATATCAATTCACGTACCTAAAAGAATACCGCTGACGTACCCAAAACGTACCCGTACCGTACCCAACAATTGAAAAAGTATCCAATACTTTCTCGGAGTACCCAGTACGCGTACCGATGCCGTACCAGAACCCGGTGCGTACCCGGTGCACGTATGGCACCACTTCCGGAGTATCCGTGCTTCATTGGGGGGG
>JAOTRH010000022.1:16006413-16022680 GCA_034768845.1 Heliamphora exappendiculata
ACCTGCAGATTCACCTATCGAGGCTAATCATCAACTCCATAGTGGTGATGGAGAACCTGTCGACAAGGGCCAATTTCAGCGACTTATGGGAAGATTAATATACCTGTCTCACACCAAACTTGATATTGCATATGCTGTGGGGTTGTCAGTCAGTTCATGCATGATCCTCATAGTGTACATCTTGACGCTGTTTATCGTATTCTGCGATATCTTAAGTCTGCTCCTGGCAAATGGCTCTTATTCTCTCGTCACGGCCATTTGACATTAGAAGCTTTCACAGATGCAGATTGGGCTGATTCAGCTGATGACAGATGATTTACATCTGAGTATTGCACATTTGTAGGAGGTAATTTGGTTACTTGGCGCAATAAAAAGCAAACAATGGTAGCTCGATCAAGTGCAGAAGCTGAGTATAAGGATATGGCATATCGCATCTGCGAACTCATTTGGCTCAAAGTTCTATTAAAGGATTTGGGTATTGAGTGCGAAGAACCTATGAAGTTTTACTGTGACAACAACACTGCCATTAATATTGCTCATAACCCTGTTCAGCATGACAGAACGAAGCATATAGAGATTGATCGACGCTTTATCAAGGAGAAATTGTGTCAAGGATTAATATGTATGCCCTTTGTGAAATTTGCAGATCAATTAGTAGATATTTTTATTAAAGAGTTCAGTAGTAAAATGTTTCAACCTATTGTATGTAAGTTGGGCATGAAAAATATCTATACCTCAACTTGAGGGGAAGTGTTAGGTTAAGAGTATTATTGTACTTTCTAGTATTTTTTAGTTCTATTATAAATAACAAGTGATAGAGTGTAAATCCTAAGTTATTGCGCTCTCACTTATTGTTTTTCTGATTCTCTCTCTTCCTCATTTTCTCTCCTACTCTCTGCAATAATTCTAACAAAAGGATATTCGGCTAATTTTCTTGGTATGCACTCATGTAAGCCTCTAAAGCACTTTGTTTTACAACCCTCAATCAAATAGTCTCCTAAAAATATAGCATGGTTTCTGCTTCTAAACCTCGCAGTTGGAGGTTAGTCTTAGATATGAAAAAAGCAAGGTGAAGCACGCATATTGCTTTATCTGTATCCTGAGAATAATTGTAGAAATCATAGGCAATTTTGGAATACCCCAGTTGTAAAAAATCTCATAGGGGCTTGTCAATGTGTTTTAGTTATACTTTATTCTCTGTTTTTATTCCCATTGAAAACCTAGAGTTGCCAAGGCATTAAGGGTTTTCCTTTTTCATTCTAACCAGCAGGTGTTACGGTTACCACCATGTTCTTCACCTCGTCACAATTAACAAGGTCTGCCCCACAATAACAAACAAATTTCATCCTTAAGAGCTAGTCAAAATTGTACTTAGAGATAAAAATGCATGTGATAAGGTTATAATTGGCTTTTCAACAGCAAGAACCTTCTCGGCAACTTAAGCTGACCCATCAACCCTGTCAAATCTATCAATAGCTTTGAAAAGTATTAGCTTTAGTTCAGGTATACCTGTTTTGATGAACCTTCACCCTACTAATGATGATATGCTCTTTTATAGAAAGGAAAATGAAATAATAACCAAACCCCCACCCCAATAACAACTTTGACAACATTAGTCTTCATCAGCGTTACCATCAATTTTGGTACACCTAAATTGGATTCATCTAATTCCCATTATAAAGATACATGGACAAGGAAAACTATTCATGTTTCTTAAAATTTTTCTTTTGTTTTCTAAAGTGAAATTGTGTTTACAAGGTGACATTAAGCATATTATGCATTATCTTATGATAAACTTTGACTACTGCATATGCTTGTTGGTGAACGCCCAACTACAAATGTCGGATGGATATCCCATACCCTTACCTAAGTGTTAAGTGTCCGACAATAACATACATTCCATGAAAAAACCATTTAAGTGACTAATTGTCCCTCTTATTACACAAACCGGATATTGATCTTACTACACTCAATTTAATTTCCTCTCGCCTCAAGGTATGGTTTGGGACTAATTGTCCCTCTAATTACACATATATGATATTAATTTATACTACACTCAATTTAATTAACTTCCTTTCAAACTGCGCAGACGACAAATGTGACAATTTCAAATTGTGCGTAACCCATATTAGAATGGTGTTGTACCACCGATCTCATTCCACCAATACACCTTAAGGTACAAGCTCCACTAATGCGCCAAAGGTACAAGCTTCAATACAGGTTAATTCGAGGTTGGCAGCAGGACCCAGGTCACCTCGGAACCATCAGGAGGATAAATAGATTGAAGGATAGAGTTAGGAACGTCAAGATTGCTTGGCCGAACCATGAAGTTGGCTTCACCTTGACCACCTCGGGACAAAAAGGGATCCTAACCATTTTGGCTCGACCGTTCTGTACCCTGGCACCTTAACCACCTCGGAATGTTGACGTATCGCAACTACCCCTAATATAGGTACCAGATCGCCAGGAGACAAAGAGGTCAAACCTTTGAGAAGTTAAACCAAGGGAGACGAGCCACGTGATACATGCAAACGATCTCCCTTCTCCGGTTCGGCCTTATATAAAGGTCACTTCTCATTTATTACAACACATCAACAACTCAATTAATACAAATGCCTTCTAGTCATTCCTGCCATCCCCATTTTGCCCCGAGCTTGCTAGCTCTCACCTCCTTCCACCTCTAGTGACTTTTGAGCTTAGTCAAGTGCCTTTATTCTCCCAGACCACACGTCCTCCTTATATTGTCAACACAAACATAATATCATTGCTCGGAAACATGAATAATCAACAAATATTATCTTTCATAGTTGGGCAGCCAGGGTAAAAAATAATCCTAAAAAATTCAAACATCATAAAAAAGGATTCCATTAACGGACAACCACCTGAGGGAAAGATCTGGCAAGCTGTGGCCATTCCCAGCTTCAATACATGCAATTGGCAGCGAAACAGGTGCCCCACCATTGGACACCTCCTCAAAAACAATTGTTATGGCATCCAAATACACCACAATATCTGGTGCATGGGCAGGAGAAATATTCTGCAAAATATATAAACCACTGTTTCAGTGTTCAAGGCATAATGAAGTCCTATATATAATATGGCACGAGACTAACAACTGCATTCTCAAATATCTTATAAATACATGTTATTGGAGTTTCCTACTTTACAGTAAAACTTACATAATCTTGACTCCAAAAACATCATTACCCCACCTTTATCTGTACACAAAGGAGGTCATCCGTATTGCAATCAGCTGCAAAAGAATGGATTTCTATAGGTTGAACAATCTCAATTTTCCTCCTCCACCTTCTTCCTGGTATATAAATGCCTTCTAATCCACATCGAACAGAAAATCTGTTTGGCTCTAATGATACACCTCGGAAGGATAAAAGCCCTTCGCTCCCAGGTTTTTGACTCTTCACAAACTTCTGAGAGGAGAACCGATCCCAATCTTCCAGGTCAATGCTTGGTCTAGAACTGGGGGTTGTCACAGTTGGAGGTGGCATCATATTTGGAGGAAGTGAGGACATGGAATAACTTCTAAAGTGACCAAAAGAAAAGAGCTGAGAACCAGATGAGGTAGAAAAGTTTGATTTTGTTGATGTGCTACGAATAGATGAATTGGAAGTCAATGTTGGAGGAGATAAAGGCCGAGATGGTGGGGGAATAGAATTATCCAATGGGAGCAACCATTTTAATAGTTCTCCACAAGGGTCCTGATTTCTGCATAATAACGTGTCTTGAGTCTCATTAATCAAATTTCTATCTTGGTATTTCTCGAACTGAAAAATTTCCAGGATGGGATTTCTCACGAAATCAACACCAACATTTACCTGTAGAAGTACCTGCATTCTTCCAAATACATAAATAGAATGAGAATTAGGAGCCATCTGGCCAGCAGTGTTATCTTGTTATGACTAAAAGACATCATAAACACTCAAGACTCAAAAATATATAGGAAGTACAAATTACAAGACACACAATAAAGCAGAAGGGGGTTGCATACAAATGTATTTGCATCTGACCATAAGTTTAACACCATTTAAGATTTAGGTTCTCAAACATAGTTGGATGTACCTAGGTTTTTCCATCAGGGGAAATTGGCGAGGACTATGAAGCGAAAGAAAACTATGAAAAGGGTGATGTAAGACAGCATTGTTGGAATTTAGCACCGTAGTTTACTTGTGGATAAAGGTTAGAAAAATTATGGAGTTTTAAAACTTGAGGGATTAGAAGAGACTTAGTTAGGCAGGGAAAGACAAGTTCTGGGATGGAAAATAGCAGTCATGAGACGTCACATAGCTCCATCATGTTCTGCAGTAGAGAGTGATTGGAAGAGGAAAGGAGCTGGCTCATCAAGCAGGATTTTTCAACGTAGTGACGGAGATAATAAGGTCTACTTTTAAGTGGTACAGGTTTATGGAAAACAAAAATGAGAAAGAAGAGACAAAAGGGAAAATTTAAACTCACTCCAAGAATTCCTTAAGCATCAATATGAGAAATGTCTAAACATCATAACTGTTGGAAAGTTAATATTAGGACCCACAATTATTCAGGTATGTATCTGTACCATAAGAATGTGTCGAGAGAGAGGAATGCAATCTCTAGCACTAGGGCAAATTTTAATCACCCAAGTTATAAAGAGAAAAAAAAAATTACAAATCACCAGAAAAAATCCAATAAAGATTGGCAATGATTCACCAATAGCCAAGGATCATATTTCATTTCCATATGTTGTTTAGTCTGCTCGGAAACGGAAATGTTTTGGAAACATAAGGTAAACATCTTAAAGATTTGGAAACATATGGAACTGTTTACAAAGTAAAACTGAAGTATGCATAAATGTTTTACAAGCTCATTACTAAAATAATTGAGCATGTTGAGTTCCATGCATTTCTTTACATAAACAGCACAGGTATAAATCACGAAGTAAATTTAATACAAACCAAGAATCGTTAAATTAATGTCAAACATATCAATTTTATCAAACACAAGTGTATACAATTCTAATCGTGCAGGAGATTCCCATCAAATAAAGTTTACAACATTATCAACAAATAATTAAATTTAAGATATTAATTATAATCAAAGCTCAAAGGTTTCCCAGATGTTGGAGTCCTTAGGAAGAACAAGGTTAAAAAAATTTACTTTTACAGGATTAACAATAGGGTTCAATAAGAGTCAAATGAATATTAAGAACTCCTAAAAAAGGGCTCAAGGGTTAGTTTATGGGATGGGATTTGCCATCACAAGAGAAAACATAGGAAATGCAAGATTCGGTGGGTAGCGATAAAAGAAGAAAAGAAAGAAAGAAAGAAAGAAACTACCACTGACACTCTATATTAGAGATCTCCTTGTAAAATCCCCTCTCTTTCTCCTTGTCTCCTCTCTACTTTCACAAATGTCTAATAAATTTAAATTTCTTCATGAGCATTGTACAATGTTTCTAATAATGAAAATAACTAATTGTTTCGGTAGGTAAGTTTCATGGTGTTTCAGTACATTTATGTATGTTGCAGTCAAAATTCTGGAATGTTTTTATTCCCTAATATTTAGTGTCGGTATCCTACAATATAGAATGTTTTGCTCGTTTCAATGGGAAGATAACGAAATTTTGCTTCTCACCTATAACAAGCACCAGCTAGCTGTCAAGAAATACCACCAAATAAGATTCTTCACCCTAGGTACCATATATATGCTAACAGGGAATTATGTTTGTTATAGGGCTTCACAAAGGAGAACAAAGTTCCACGAAGGAAGACTTGCTCACCGCACACTCCGAAGTTATAGCTAGCTTCACATGTCGTTAAGAAGAGGGTTAAGGATGTGAATCAGCAAGCCATGGCTACCAGAAAAAACTAATACTATAGCGATTTATGTTTTGAAACGCATTCCAAAATGGTAAATTTAGATATCTAAGCCAATTCCAAAGTTTTTCATATGCATTTCCTTAGAAGTTTCCCTTACAAGGAAAAAATAAAACATAACAAACTAAAATCTAGATAGAATGAAGTTTTAGTATGACAAAATGTAAAAAAAAAAAAAAAAAAAGAAAGAAAGAAAGAAAGAAAAAAAAGAAAAGAAAAGAAAGAGGACATTGTGTTCCTAGATGAATGCGATTAATTTGAGAAAACAATACAGTATCTTTTGTTGAACATCTAATTACTAAAAGAATGATAGTAAAATAATGGTAATTATTAAAAGAAAATTGCACCTTTATTTACAAATACCTTAAATTCTGATAGTGTAATCGATACAAAGCCCATAGGAAAAGAACTCGCATTGAGAAAATACCTTAATTATCTATACAAAGCCCACTCTTACTGTATCACATTTAGGGCATGTGGCATATGATAAAGACCTAATAGTGTATATTTTTACATAGTAACATTGGTTTTATTCCACTCTTTTGTTAATAATTTCTGCTTTTATAATTAATTTTATGTTAATACTTATTTTTCTATTGCAGAAATTAAAATAGAGATTTAGCATTTGGCTTTTTGGAGCGCATTTGAAAAGTATTGGGCTTCAACATATGAATATGGCTTCGAAAAGAGGAGAAGAGCCTAAAATTTGACTCTAAAGACATGAATCCAACTTGGGCTAGCACCGAAAGCCATTTTTTTAGCGTTTGGAATAACATAGACCATGTAATTTTGGTCCCCATTTAATATTCCGAATTTTATCATTTTTTTTAGAAAATGATAATGTTTTAGGAAGATAAGATCTTATTTGAAAATGAGATATCTAAGGTTATCCTCTATTATTTATAGAATAGGATATCTTGAATTGTAAGCTATCATTTCTATTCATCTCCATCTTCTTCTCTAGAAACCCTAATTTATTTTCTTCTCCATGGATTTCTAAGCTTCTTGCTGAGGCTAGAGGAGGAACCCTAATAGATTCATTATATTTATTTTATTGATTCAAGAATAGTTTTCATCGCAAAGTTAGTTTGATTAATTGATTGGATAATTTTGTTTAAAAGGTTTTTATTCTATAAAATCCATTGTTCTATTGTTGACTTCGGGCACAATAAAGTTTTGGATTCCCTGCGAATCAAATAACTTAGATTTTTATTGTTCAAATCAATCAATCAAATTAATTTCTATTCAAAATAATGTTTTTATAAAATAACCGTTTTTATCTTCTGATTAAAAACACCTTTTGTGTAGTTCTTGATTGAGTTATACAAATTGAATCAATAAAATAATGTATTGAAAATATTGGCAATAAATCCTTGATGCCTTAGTACCTTTCTTATTTATTATCACATTAATTTATTTTTATTCAATTAAAGTTCTTAAACCCAATAAAGTTTTCCAATCAAATATTTTATTTTATTTTTTTTATCGGTTTGTGCTTTGGAATACCCCAATCCTTGTGGTTCGACCTCGGATTCATCGAGATATATTACTTCGCGACGTCCTCCACTTGGGATTGCATCAATAAAGTCACAGCAAGTTTTTGGCACCGCTACCGGGGATTGCGGCGTTATTCAAAAGCACTGGGCTGTTTTGTGGAGTTTCTAGTTGCGATCTCTCGCAACCTCAGTAAACTCGTTTCTTTTTTTTTGTAGTTTTTATTATTTTTAGGCTTTAATTTTTTTTTAGTGTATGCGGTCTTGGTATCGGCATTTTACTGGGCGATTGGTGAGTATTGATCTTGATACTGAATTGAAGTTTTTTAGACTCTCTCACACTAGTGTCATAATGGATGAGAATTTGAATGATAATGGTGATAATAATAATAAAGAAAATCCAATTCAACTGGCCCAACCTGTTTGAACCTTGCGTGATTATTTGCAACTTGCTAGGAGTAGTGCTCCTTCATGCATTATTTTTTCTCTTAATACAAATAATTTTAATTTTAAACCAGGCATGATTGCATTGATTCCTAAGTTCCATGGTCTTGAATCTGAAAATCCTTACTTGCACATTAAAGAATTTGAGGAGGTGTGCTACATTTTTGGACCAAAATTGTAATGAGGAAACCATTAGGCTAAAATTGTTTCCTTTTTCTCTTAAAGATAAGGCGAAAACATGGTTCAACTCCTTGAGAACTAGATCAATAACCACTTGGCAAGAGATGCAAACAAATTTTTTAAATAAATTTTTTCTAATACATAGAACAAATTCTTTAAAGAGGCAAATTATGAATTTTTCTCAAAAAGAAAATGAGACTTTTTATCAGTGTTGGGAACGTTTCAAAGATTTATTAAACTCATGGCAATGAATCTTGGCGTGTTATTGGTTTTTTCTATGAAAGTTCAACTCCTCAAATGCGCCAATTTGTAGAGATAATGTGTAATGGTGAATTTTTAAATAAGGATCCTGAAGAGGTTTTTGAGTATTTTGACTTATTGGCAGAAAATGCCCAATCTTGGGACACTACGGATCCTTGTGGGAATTTAAATAAAATTAAGTCATCTTCCATTGTTTCTAATGGTGGTAAATAGCAACTCAAAGAAGAAGATGATTTGAGTGCAAGATTAGCAATTTTGACTAGAAAATTAGAGGATATGCAATTTTGACATAAGTGTCCAACTATTCCTGCTTTCAAAGAGGTGTTGCATGATCAAAGAAATGCCATAAATACTTTTAAGAAGCCTAATCTGTCCCCTTATTTTGAGACTTATAATCCAGGATGGAGGAATCACCCGAATTTTAGTTGGAGAAGTGATAATAGTGCACAACTTTCACATCCTCAAGGCCCTTCTAATTTTGTTCCATATACTCCCCCTCCCAAGAAGAGCTTTGAGGATACATTGCAACAATTCATGCAAGGTCAAACAGCAATAAATGCCCAAACTTCTCAAGCCATTAATGACATTAAGAGCACTCTCATCAAATTAACTTCTACATTGAGCATTCAAGAAAAAGGAAAATTTCCTACTCAACTGCAACCCAACCCCCAGATCCAATTTGTTGTGAGTGATTCTTCTTCGTCTGATGTACAGCTTGAACATGTCAAGTTAGTCACTATTCTACGATGTGGAAAAGTTATTGACAAAAATATTCCAATGAAGGCCACAAAGCCTAAGGATGTTTTCAAACCGAAGAGCAGTGATGAACTTGACAAGTCTAAGCCAAGTCAAGAAGTGGAATGTCCTATCTCTGCGCCTTTTCCTCAAAGATTGCAGCCTATTAAGAAAGCAAATCAACATACTGAAATCTTTGAAAATTTCAAGTAAGTTAAAATCAATATCCCCTTGTTGGATGCAATAAAACAAATACCATCTTATTCTAAATTTTTGAAAAACTAGTGCACAGTTAAGCGAAAGCTTAATATACAGAAGAAGGCATTTTTAACTGAACAGGTGAGTGCAATAATTCAACAAAGTTCTCCACCAAAGTATAAAGATCCAGGTTGTCCCACCATTTCATGTGTGATTGGAGATCATAGGATAGAGCGAGCTTTGCTTAACCTTAGGGCTAGCGTGAATCTTTTACCTTATTCGGTTTATGAACAGTTAGGTCTAGGAGAGCTTAAGCCGACTTTTATTACACTTCAGCTTGCAGACCGATCTGTGAAAATACCGAGGGTGCTAGTGGATAAATTTTACTTTCCTGTAGGTTTTATTGTTTTGGACGCACAACCTGTTTTGCACTCCCACACTCAATTTCCAGTCATTCTAGATCGACCATTCCTAGCCACTTCTAATGCTTTGATTAATTGTAGGAATGGGGTGATGAAATTGTCTTTTGGTAATATGACTTTGGAATTAAACATTTTTAATATTTGCAAACAACCACGGGATAATGATGATAAGTCTGGGGAAGTAAACTTGCTGGATACAATTGTTCAGGAGCATTTTAATGCCACATATTTTTTTGACCCTCTTGTGGCTTGCTTGAATAATTTTAATGATTTTGATAAAGAATCAGAAATTGCATATATTTATTCTTTGTTGGAATCTTTACAGGGAACAGAAACGAACAAAAGGAAATCTAAGTTTGAAGACTTGCTACCCAGTGTTACTAAGCCTTTGCCTTCAAGTGAACAAGTGCCTCAGCTTGACTTAAAGCTTTTGCCTAAAGATTTGAAATATGCATTTTTGGGATCTAACAACACGTATCTAGTGGTAATATCTTCTAAACTTAATTCTTCACAAGAGGGTAAATTGCTTGATATTTTGAGACAACACAAGAGTACTATATGGTGGACAATTGCAGACAATAAGGGAATTAGTCCCTTGGTGTGCAGTCACAGAATTTATCTAGAGAACAATGCTAGCCCTTCAAGGGAGATGCAACGTAGGTTAAATCCTACAATGAGAGATGTTGTGAGGGCTGAGATTCTTAAGCTATTGGATGTGGGAATTATATATCCCATTTCTGATAGTAAGCGGTTAAGTCCTACACAAGTAGTACTCAAGAAATCAGAAATTACTGTAGTAAAAAATGAGAATAATGAATTAATTCCAACGCGAGTAGTGATGGGTTGGCGCATGTGCAATTGACTACAAAAAATTAAATTTGGTGACTAGGAAATATCATTTTCCTCTGTCTTTTTTGGACTAAATCTTAAAAAGGGTATCTGGACATGTGTTATACTGTTTCCTAGATAGATACTCAGGATATTACCAAATAAAGATTTCTTTAGAGGAACAAGAAAAAATCACTTTTACATGTCCCTTTGGCACCTTTGCTTTTCGAAGAATGCCATTTGGATATGTAATGCTCCAGCCACCTTTCAAAGATGCATGCTTAGTATTTTTAGTGATATGGTGGAGTGATATCTAGAGGTTTTTATGGATGACTTTTCTGTATTTGGTGCTTCTTTTGATGATTGTTCATCTAATTTACAGAAAGTCTTGGTTAGGTGTGAAGAGAAAAATTTTGTGTTAAATTGGGAGAAATGTCAATTTATGGTTAATTCTGGGATTGTTCTTGGGCACATTGTTTCTTCCAAGGAAATTAAGGTAGATAAGTCTAAAATTGAGTTGATTTCAAATATTTCCATTCTTAAAACTATTAAGGATATTAGATCTTTCTTAGGGCATGCAGGTTTTTACAGGAGGTTTATAAAAGATTTTAGTGCTATATCTAGACCATTGTGTAACCTCTTCCTAAAGATGCTCCCTTTGAATGGACTAATTAATGTCAAAACGCATTTGAAATGTTAAAAATTATACTTACTTCTGCACCCATCATGAGGCCACCCGATTGGACTTTACCTTTTGAAATTATGTGTGATGCTAGTGATTATGCAATCAGGGCAATTTTAGGGCAACGTAAGGATAAAAAGAATCATGTCATTTACTATGCTAGTAGAGCCTTAAATAGTGCTCAAATGAACTATTCTACAACTGAGAAAGAATTGCTAGCTGTAATATTTGCTCTTGACAAATTTCGTGCCTATTTGGTTGGATCGCCTATTGTTGTATTTACTGACCATGCAGCTTTGAAATATCTTCTTACCAAGAAGGATGCTAAGCCACAGTTGATTTGGTGGATTCTTCTACTCCAGGAATTTAACATCACTATTAAGGATAAGAAGGGAGTAGAAAATGTTGTGGCAGATCATTTGTTGTGACTTGTGTTTGACAATTCTGTAGAAACATTGCCAATTAGGGGCACTTTCCCTGATGAGCACTTGTTTTCTATTTCTAAATTATCTTGGTATGCTGATATTGTTAATTTCCTTGTTACAGGAAAAACCTCAAATCATTGGAGTGCACAAGATAAGAAATTTTTTTTGGTTGAGGTAAGAAATTTCTTTTGGGACAATCCATACCTGTTTAAATATTGTCCAGATCAGCTTATATGGATATGTGTTCCTGATGATGAAATACAAAGTCTAATATCCTTTTACCATTCTAAAGCATGTGGAAGCCATTTTTCTTTAGAGAAAACCGCTGCAAAAAATTTGCAATGTGGATTTTATTGGGCAAATCTTTTTAAAGACACTTATAATTTTTACAAGTCATGTGAGCGTTGTCAAAAGTTTAGGATGAATAACCCGTAGAAATATGATGCCTTTAAACCCAATTTTGGTTATTGAAATTTTTGATTGTTGGGGCACTAATTTCATGGGACCTTTTCCTCTATCATTTGGATATTTATACATTTTAGTTGCCGTTGATTATGTGTCCAAATGGGTAAAGGCTATTCCTTGTTGAAAGAATGGCCATAAAACAATTTTAAAATTTTTAAAAGAAAATATTTTGTCAAGATTTGGAATACCTCGAGTTATTATAAGTGATGGGGGTTTGCATTTTTGCAATCGACATTTTGAAGCGTTGATGAAAAAATATTTCGTCACTCACAAAGTTGCAACCGCCTATCACCCACAAACAAGTGGACAAGTTGAGCTTGCTAATCGGGAGATAAAACATATTTTGGAAAAGACGGTAAACCCAAATCGCAAAGATTGATCTTTGAGACTAACTGATGTACTTTGGGCATACCGTACAGCTTATAAAACCCCGATTGGCATGTCACCATAGAGACTTGTGTACGGCAAAGCTTGTCATTTGCCGGTGGAATTGGAACACAAGGCGTACTGGGCAATTAAGATATTTAATTTCAGCTTTAGACAAGCCAAGCAAATTAAGAAAGTTGCAAATTGATAAATTAGAGGAAATTCGGCGAGATGCTTATAAAAATTCTAGAATTTATAAGGCACGGATGAAAGTGTTCCATGATAAACAATTTCTCAGAAAAACTTTCGAATCTTCTCAAAAAGTTCTCTTATATAATTCTAGATTGCACTTGTTTCCTGGTAAATTGAGATCTGAATGGACGGGACCCTTTATTGTTAAAACAATTTTTTTCTCATGGAGTTGTTGAGATTAAGAACCCTAAGAATGGTAATATTTTTAAAGTAAATGGCCAATGTCTCAAGCCATTCTTAGAGAACAGTTTTCAAGAAGAGGAGTTTGTTGACTTGGAGGATCCGGTTTATCTAAATTCCTAAAAAAAGAAAACAAAAAAAAATAGTGATAAGAGTAGTTGGTAGTTTTTATTCTTGCATTTTTTTTCCTTCTTTCTAACCGATTGCACGCAATCAACGTATAACATTGTTCTTCAATTAAGGTAATTCAGAAGTTCCTTACACTTCTTGGATACATTGAGGGAAATGCATTGTTTAGGTTGGGGAGAGAAAGTGTTCAAAAAATTTTTAAAAAAATAATAAATAAAATTAAAAAAAAAAAACAAAAAAAAAAAACTTATCTACAATGTCAATTTTCCCCTTCATTCTATGTTGTTAGTGATTGAGTTTACTTGTGATTTTAGTTATCTTAGCCTAAGAATTATGTTGGAGAGAATTTTGCTAACTTCTTGTGAAGTGTCCCATGTGTTTATGTTTGGAATTCTTGCATGTCACTTTAGCCACATGAATATTTTTCTTGGTTGACGAGTGAACATGACTTGAACATCAAGATGAAAATTCGTGGAGACTAATAACCCATGTGAACTCTTAAGCCATTATTTTGTTTGGAGGGTTATCACAATTTCTCTTAAATTTTATTTGGAAGCGCATTAATTTGTTGAATAGTCTCATTATTTCTTTGTTTTGGTTAAATGCTGAGAACACAATACATTGTTATCGCATTATTATTCTTTTGATATCATGAAAATTGAAGAATCATACCAACTCCCAAGAAATGATTTTAGGCCTTCTTTGTTTTATTTGAGCCTTGTATTTTTTTTCCTATTAATCCCTAGGAACCAATTGGGGCCTTTAATTTAGCCTTTTTTTTGTAAATCTTCCACCCAAGTTGTTTTGAGATATGTTGGGAGTTTATTGAATAAAGGACAGGTGACTCGAAAATGACAAGAAAAAAAAAAGTTGTGGAAAAAAAATGAGGCAGAAGAAAAAAAAAAAGAATAAAAAACAAAGATGAAGATTTTTGAAGAAAAAAAACACTAAGCAAGCAAGGTGTGTGACAAAAAAAAGAAAGAAAAAAGAAAATAAAAGGTTGAGAAAGGTTGGAAAAAAAATGGTGATGACCTGTATGCAATAATGTCCTTAATACATTATTTTTATCCTAATTATTCTCATACACTCAATTGTAACCTTATTTTTACATTCTTTATTTTCTTTTTTTACCCTGACCTTACATTACAACCTACTTAAAGTCCTATTTGATCCTGGGGTTGGTATGATTTGGATATGGACATAATTGATGAGGTGATAGTGTGATCTCCTAAAAATTCTCAGTATCTAGCATTCCTTCCATAGACTAGTTCTTTTTTATCAACGTCTTTCAATAATAATTTATACGAGAAATTTTGCATTCGATTAACATACTTCGACTCGCATATATATTGAGAGTACATATATCTGCACATATTTCAGAGTGATTTATTTGTTGAGTGCATTATCCAGTGAGTCTTGAGTCGAAACATATTTCTGATAAAAATTCGAGTTATATTTTATTTTGACATCAAGATTGTGTTCATGATGGCTAAATATTTCACACAATCTAAACTTTGAATGTCATGGGATATTTTACACATTGCTAGCTTTATAATCTTTGATTTATTTTTTTGTTAATGTGATAGAGCCCTGACATAACTCGTGAACTTTTACCATTTGAATGAGGAAAAAAAATGGAGAAATTGTTGGATGTTTGTGGGTATCATCATTGTAAACCCTCACGAGACTATAACTCGTCCACTAAGGTAATTTAGGGGTTCAAAGGCTTGTTGCATGCGCTAAATGCAATCGCGATTACTGCGAAAGTGAGTTTTGGTAGTTGATTTGGTTAACCTTTGATTTTTTAGTTTAAGATTTTTTTTTTTAAATCGCTTTGATTGCTAGGGACTAGCAATATGCTAGTTGAGGGGATGTGATTAAGACCTAAAAGTGAATATTTTTACATATTAACATAGATTTTATTCCACTCTTTTGTTAATAATTTCTACTTATATAATTAATTTTGTGCTAGTACTTATTTTTCTATTGCAGAAATTAAATTAGAGATTTAGAGGTAACATTTGGGTTTTTGGAGCGCATTTGAAAAGTATTGGGCTTCAGCATATGAATATGACTTCGAAAAGAGGAGAAAAGTCCCAAATTTGACTCTAAAGACATGAACCCAACTTGGGCTAGCACCGAAGGCCATTATTTTAGTGTTTGGAATAATATAGCCCATGTAATTTTGGCCCCCATTTAATATTCCGAATTTTATCATTTTTTTAAAAAATTATAATGTTTTAAGAGGATAAGATTTTAGGAGGATAAGATCTTATTTGAAAATGAGATCTCTAAAGTTATCCTCTATTGTATATAGGATAGGAGATCTTGGATTGTAAGCTATCATTTCTCTATTCATCTCCATGTTCTTCTCTAGAAACCCTAATTTATTTTTTTCTCCGTGGATTTCTAAGCTTCTTGTTAAGGCTAGAGGAGAAACCCTAATAGATTCATTATATTTATTTTATTGATTCAAGAATAGTTTTCATCGCAAGATTAGTTTGATTAATTGGTTGGATTATTTTGTTTAAAAGGCTTTTATTATGTAAAATCCATTATTCTATTGTTGACTTCGGGCACAATAAAAGCTTTAGATTCTCTACGAATCAAATAACTTGGATTTTTATTATTCAAATCAATCAATCAAATTAATTTCTCTTCAAAATAATATTTTTATAAAATAACCATTTTTATCTTTCGATTAAGAACACCTTTTGTGTAGTTCTTGATTGAGTAACATAAATTGAATCAATAAAATAATGTATCGAAAATATTGGCGGTAAATCTTTGATGCCTTAGTACCTTTCTTATTTATTATCACATTAATTTATTTTTATTCAATTAAAGTTCTTAAACCCAATCAAGTTTTCCAATCAAATATTTTATTTTATTTTTTTATCGGTTTATGCTTTGGAATACCCCAATCCTTGTGGTTTGACCTCGGATTCATCGAAATATATTACTTCGCGACATCCTGCACTTGGGATTACATCAATAAAGTCGCAGTAGCATAAAAGGTTTCCATTCTTGTTTCTCGAACCAAAATAATCCGCCTTCCAGGCAACACGAAACTAAACCAAAGAAGAAATAGCTAAAATTAACATTTACATCAAAGAAATAACTAAAATTAACATTTACATCTAAGATATGAAGTTAATAGTTATCTCCAGGAAACTCAACCAATCCACACATAAACTCCTTCCTTTCTGTAGCCTTAGCCCTCCTATCTAGGATGGTGTTCCCCAGCCCCGCCCCTCTCCTGACAAACTTTTTCCCCAAACCCCAACCCTGACTCAGACCACGATGGTCATCCCAGACAAAACATTTTCCCCACCCCCCA
>JAOTRH010000022.1:16029291-16044976 GCA_034768845.1 Heliamphora exappendiculata
ATATCTCAAATAGATACTTAATACATGAATTCAAACGGACAAAATAGCCTCGTTTGGATAATTTACTTATTTGCTTATTAACAAATAAATAAAAATATAAATAAATAATTTTGTTTGGTTCAATTGACTTATTTGTAGATTTACTTTGCTTGAAAAGATACTTTTTTATTTGTTTATTTTAATTTATTTTATTTATTAACTTAAATATTATTTATTTAATAAATAAATAAAATTATATATTTAATTGCTTATAAACTAAATAAGTAAATAAATAATTTACGTAAACGAGGCCAATACTACATGAGAATTCTAAATTTTAATTTATTAAAATGACATGATCAGGATTCACCTAGTCTGTGAGGTATATACACTTAAATAAATTTGATTTCTTTATTTTAGAAACCACTTTTTTTTGTTTTCATCAAATAATTTTAAATTTTTATTTTAAATTTAAAACAGATGTATAGATTCACTTATAAACGAGTGAGATCTATCCACTCAATTCATTTGATCCCTCCGCGTCAAATTTTTTGTAAAATTCATAAAACGTTTTCTAAGAATGACTGGTTTGGAATATTTATTTATTTTTATTTTTAATATTTATTTATTTTTTAATTAAATTATTATAATTTTTGATTACCATCGTGACCGAGATTATACTTTCGTAATTTTTTAAAAACTTTGTTTAGTTCTCTTTTTCGAGATTATGTTTAGTTTATCTTAATTTAAAAGTTAAATTTTTAAAAAAGTCAATTAATTTGATTTAATGTAGTTTTTTTGATTTTTTAAAATATATTTATATATACAATTTTTTATAAAAAAAAGGGTAAAAAAATTTAAAAACTTAAAAAAATTAGTCTAAACATAAATTCAACATAAAAAAAATTCAAATTTACAAAAAACCAAAAAAAATAAATAAAAATAAAAAAAATAAATAAAAAAAAAAATCCTTGCAAGTAAGCTGAAAAAAGGGCCTATGTATCTTTTTCCCTGCCGGTCTACTGATTACACAGCGCCCACCACTCCTCCAGCTATGAAAAGCATTTAGATACAGAATCAGAGACGCAGAGTCTCAATCTGGATCATACACGATTTGGGTTTTTGAATTCGAGTTGGATCAGATTCGATATCAACACAATTCCCCATATTTCCAGACATGGATCGCGCACAGGACCAATCTATACATTCATATTTCTGTATCTAACAATCGTCTTCTTCACAGATCAGAGAGGACCAGAGGTTGTTAGACCAGAAGAGGCTGATCGTGACAAGGTTGGGGAGCGACAATGCCGAGGCAGAACCGGGTCGCCGAGGGTTTGATCCCCGGATCGTGCAAGATCCGTAAGAGGGGTTGCTCGTCGTCTTCGTCTACCTCATCTGTGCTGCAGAATTACCGGTTCAAGCGGGCGATTCTGGTCGGAAAGGCTCGGGGATCGAGATCGAGATCGAGCACGCCGGCTCCGACTTGGAGGACGACGGTGGCGGGGTTGCGGAGGGCGGCGGAGGCGGAGGCGGCGAAGCACGCGCCGTCGCAGAGCGGTGGTGGGAGGTCGAGGCCGGTGTCGGCGAGGAAGCTGGCGGCAACGCTGTGGGAGATGAACGAGGTTCCGTCGCCGAGGGGGGGAGAGGATGTGGAGGAGGAGGAGAAGAGATCGGTGAAGAAAGAAATGAAGGTTAGAGAGAGAATGGGGGCGCCCAGATCGGTTCATTCGGCTTATCTTCCTCCGCATTTGTCGGATCCTTCCCACAGTCCTGTTTCAGAGGTGGGTATAATTTCTTGAGTGCAAGTGAGTTTTGTGTGCGGCTGTTTGGCTGTTGAGAAAATGGTAGAAAAAACATTTGGAGCCATCTGGTTAGTTAACTTAGTTTGGTCTGGTTCTCATCTCAGAGAATAAATTTTCCCTTAAAAACTCTTTGAAATCCTAAAATCAAAACAAAAAATGTTTATCTAATCGCTTCAATTGCGGATCAGCCTAAATTACTGAAAATTTTTAAAAACTACTTGAAGTTGCATGAAATGCCCCTTTAGCAGAATTGTTGAAACAGGCCAGTCACAAAAAAAAATTGATATGGGATGCCATATTAAAAAAAGTATGAATTTATTAAAATTAATTAAAAATATAATTTGAAAAAAAATAGAATAGTGTAAAAAAATTCACGTAACCGACCCAATTTTGAGAACAAAGGCATAACCTAAATTAAAATGTTGTTGAGTAAAATCCAGTGATTTTCTTAGATTTGGTTGGATGAGATTAGTACCCTAACCTTTTAGATATTACTGTCTCACTCTTAAAGTTCAGAAGTAGATTACAATTACCCTTTACTATTAATTAATGATTAATGGAGTAACTAAGATTTTATTTGGATAAACTAATTACATCTCAAAATGTCAATATTACACATTTTATAATTATAGAGTCAAGTGATTAGATTAAAATGCGATTTTGAGGTAAAAGTAATTTTCTAAAATGCAATTAAAGAATGTATTTTATTTTTAAAATTTTCATTCCAGTCACTTGAGTCCATAACTACAAAATAGAAAATATTGACATTTTGATATATTTTTAGCTAATGCTAGTAAGATCTTATTGGCTTATTAACCTTCAGTTAATAGCAAGCAGATAATTGTAATATAATTTTAAACCGGAGTGGAATGGTATTTTTTAGAAGATGTTAGGAGTACTACTGTCATCAAAGCAAAAAGCTCAAGGGAGGAATGTATTTTACCCAATATTGTTTTGCAGTCTCATCCCCATTTCTCTTAAAATAATGAGAAACAGAAAAGTTTTTGAAAACTGAAAAGAAACGAGCATTGTCTCAATACTTCCGGAGAAGTGGGAATTTGGTGTTTCTTGTGCTCTTGAATTGTTGATTCTTGTTATTTTTTATTTTTTATTCCCATTTTTAATTCTCATTATTACCAGTTGAAGATTTTATCATCGTTTCTATTATTCTTTTGAGTGTTGTAGAGGATGGATCGATCAGGTACAGGTAGTCACCATAGGAGGACTTCGTCGATTTCTCATAGGCTCAGGCTTGCAGACCACAATGTTGGTGTTTTGGATACCCGTAGCAGTGCCAGTTTAATGGAGGTTACAGCTAAATTCTCTCTCCTTTTGAACAAAATTCTTAGTCCACATTTTGAATTGATGTTTCTATCCTTTGGTTTTTCATTGTCATGAATTTGAAATGACTTCCTGATTGGTAACTAGTTTGAAAGCTAAGACTTTTTTTTTTTTGGTTGTTTAAGCTAGTTTTTGAAAGTTGATTGATTGGGTAGAAAGTCAGTTTTTTTGTGTTCTACTGAAATTGGACAAATTGCTATTTTATATAGTTGATTATGACAATGATATGTACTTGACATTTATAGTAAGTAAGTTATCAAGTATAGTTGATTATGACAATGATATGTACTTGACATTTATAGTAAGTAAGTTATCAAGTAGGAAAAATTGTGACGTTGAACCCTACACCATTTATCCCATGATGTAATAGGGAGCTTGACGGGTCTGGCCTTCCCTGGCTTGGGGCTGTTTTGGTCAGTTTTTGCAGTCTGTATTATTGTTTTTTGAAAGGATTATCGTTTTAATTTGATTTTCTTTTGCTTTTTTGCCAAACAAGCAAGAATAGCTTTTTGGCTAAAAAAAAGCCAAAAAGTAGTACTTTTACCAATCAGGGCTTTGTTGCTTGTTATTTAATCCCGTGTGTATGTGTGTGTGAAGTTAGAAGTTTGAACTGAACATATTTTTCTTTTCAAGGTTTTGAAAGCTATGAAACATTTATGTTGCAATATGTTGGTTTATGTCTGGATAGAAGAGAGGTATAGGGCAATAACTGTATTTATCTGTCCATTAAAATACAGATTGAGACTAGATCCAGAGTCCAGACTCCTAGAGGATCTGTAGTTGGAGGTAGGACGCGGTTGAAGGATGTTAGTAACGCTTTGACGACATCTAAAGAGCTATTGAAAATAATCAACCGGATGTGGGCACGTGATGATCAGCCTTCGTCAAGCCTGTCCCTTATCTCTGCCTTACATGCTGAGCTTGAGAGGGCTCGCTTGCAGGTCAATCAATTGATCCAGGAACAGCGTTCAGAACAAGACGATATTAATTATCTTATCAAGTGTTTCGCTGAAGAGAAAGCTGCATGGAAAAACAAGGAGCAACAAGTGGTCGAAGCTGCTATTAAGTCTGTTGCTGGTGAACTTGAAGTTGAGAGGAAGCTGAGGCGGCGAATGGAGAGTTTGAACAAAAAGCTAGGGAAAGAATTAGCAGAAACAAACACATCGCTCATTAAAGCAGTGAAAGAACTCGAGAGCGAGAAGAGGTCAAAAGAAATAATGGGACAACTATGTGACAATTTAGCTAGAGATATCGGCGGGGACAAAGCCAAAACTGAAGAACTTAAGAGAGAGTCTGCAAAAACACTTGAAGAGGTTGAGACTGAACGAGAGATGCTACATTTAACCGATAAGTTGCGTGAGGAGAGAGCTCAAATGAAGCTCTCTGAGGCTAAGCATCAATTTGAGGACAAAAATTCTGTTGTAGACAAGCTGAGGAATCATCTTGAAGTTCTTATGAGAACCAAAAGAGGTAAACAAAAAGGAAGCCGTTCTCCAAGTCACAGCAATACTGACGATATTGCTGCCTACTTAAGTAGAAGTAGAACCCGTTTTGGAGCCCATCAGAATGATATTCAAGAAGAGGATGGAGAAGTGGAGGATGGAGTTGATTGTGAAGATGACTTGGATGGAAGTGATATTCATTCGATTGAATTGAACATGGATAACAATAACAAGAGCTACAAGTGGAAGAATTCTTCTGTGGCAGCAGCTCTTGATTCTAGGAGAGTTTTGAACGAAGATGAAATCAATGGAAGGAACTTTACTACGGGGAGAGCATCAAGGAGAAGCACTTCTCTTCAAAGGAGCATATCAGATGGAGTCGAATGGGGAGTCCAAAGTGAAAGTATTCAAAACTCATTAGGAGTTGGCATAAATCGGGGGAGACCCTACGAACTCGAGAAACAAGCTCAAAGGAAAAGTTGTGGGGATTATATGCAGGGGTATAAATCGATAAAAAGTCTTCGGGACCAAATATTGGCTAGTTCAAGGGGGTCTGGGAGAGAGTTTGCGAGTCCGACTAGGCAATGGGGGCAGCCATGGCTGTTTCAGGAGAAAAATAGTACAGTTCAGGGAAGTAGTTTGAACCCGAGGCTAGCAGAGTCCAGAGGGGAAGGTCAGACCGCAAGAAGATAAAAAAGGTGAGTTCTCTTTCGGTGACTAATGTTTTGCTTGAGATTGATCCATGGGTGTTGCTTTAACTCGCAGTCATCGATGGACAACGCTGGGGATAGGTTGAAGCAATACCCAGGTCGAGACGAGAATCCAAGGTCGAATTGTGTTGATTTTATGTTTTGCATGCTATATCACTCACCAAGACCTGTTATATACTTGAGGGCTTGAGAACTGTCACAAATATGTAGGAATGTTTGAATTCATAGAACTTTTAATAGAAAGTTATTCTGATAAGTGTCAATGTGTGATGCTTTTGCATCTTTCTGCTGTGCAAATAGTCTTTGGCCTTGTTTGTTATCCCAAATGGGATTGGGTAGGATAAAAAAGAATAATTAGTACTGGCCCCACATATTTTTTTAATGCCAAAATATTATGTATGTAGTAAAAGTTTTAGTTCATAATTGATTAGAATATGAGATAAAGAAGGATAAAAGAGTTGTACAATTGGGAGGTCAGCATATGTTTTAGGTGGGATTTTCTGAAAGAGTGCCAATTATCGTTTAATAATAAAGAAAGATAATTTGGAGTAATAATGTATTAAGAGCGCTTGGTATTAGTTATTATGAGAATAGTTGAAAAATCACTAGATTATTAGTCCGAGTCCAACGACACATGCGCGACAATTTATTGTAGAAGACAAAAAAAGCTTTTGGTGGATCTATGTCCCCTAGTCCTATCTTGGCCCCCCTTTCCCTCGGAACAAACATGACTTAAGTATTTCTAAGAAAATATTCGACGTTGTTCAAGCGTTTTCTAGTAAAAAGAAATAAAGTATTCTTTGAACCATTTCTAAATATACGATATAAATGGAAATCAAGAAAACAGAACTAATGAAGTGCGAGTAATTTGAGTTCTAAGGTGCATAAAAAATGTTATGTACTTGAAATATTTATTCATAGTTTTATTCTTAATTTAAAATGAATAGTTTAAATTTAACTATTTGTTAAATTGTTCATATTTAACAAACAAGGCTTGAATGCGTTATTTGTTATTTGGGACTCAAGGGATTGAATTAGTCAAAAAAATAAATAAATAAACGTGGGATTAAGACTGATAACTTGATGAATATCATGTTAGTAGTCTCTCTACTTATTATTGGTACTATGCTTGAGATTATATTGTTTTCTTATTTAATAATTAAAAATAATTTTGTACTTTATATTTCATTCTTAGTCAATTTTAACCAAAATTTTCATTTGGCATTTTTAGCACCGATCGTCGCACCCTTAATTGAAAGAGTAGGTGGTTGAAAAAGCTTCTGAAATGAGAAACCATCATTCTATCTTACAACCAAAGAAATTCAAAGAACTAATAGACGTGAATAAAAAATCTCATAATAATCATAATACTATCTATAAAATGTGATGAGCTTGCAATATTACTTATTTTTCTATTGTTGGGAATTGATCAATACAGATAATTCCATCCACGAGTTATAAGGAGCACGCACTATTCACAAAAGAACAAAAAACGAACAAGAAAGTAACCACATGAACAAAACATACAGATTTACGTGTTTCGATAATGTGCCTACGTCTATGGATTTACATTTTTACTAAAATCTTTGGGAGAATACAATATTGACGTTTTGGAGTAAAATATTATGTGAAAATTAGGTCTCTACACTAAACAATTACAACCCTAGCGACTTAAAAAACGTAGTCTTGAAACAGACTGATTATTTGGTTTCAAGGTCGCTTGATCCGTCATTAATCTTAATCGATATGTCCATCGATTTGTCTTTGATTGTTTGTAGTATTGTTATAGATTGTTCGGCCGATTTATTCGTCCGTCAATCCTATTTAATTTGTTTGTCAATCTACCTAGGATAACTCGCAGTACTTTTACAAATCAATTGATTTGTCATATGATGAATTTTTTTCACTTTTCAATGCATATTTTATCTAGTACTTTCAAATTATTAAACATGACCTAAATGAATTATATATTTTATCTAGTACTTTCAAATTATTAAACATGACCTAAATGAATTATATTTTTTTTAATAGTTTTGAAATCACATGAGAGGCACTTATATAAAGTCACTTCCTAGAGATTTCTCACATCTTTCCCGAATCTTTGAAGTTTGCACATTCATGCACTTTGGCCTTTGTTTCCATTTTCATTTTAGGGCTAAGATCACTCTAACAGCAAAATAGACAAAATAAAATCAAAAGATGCAAGAAAACCATTTATGTAAAATCTCAATTTGATCGGACATCCATAGATTCATTAACAAATTCAATTTTATTATACAAAATACACGAATTTAACTTAAAATGAAGTGTTTAAGGTTAAATCATCCATTTGATTGGTTCGTGTATCTATTAATATCTATTCAAGATAATTTTTGTGTAAAATTTTTTATAAGGCTTATAAAATGAGTAGTTTGAATTATTTTTGTGCACTCACCAAAAGTTTATACAATGAGATTTTGAGGGCTGTAATCTTGAAGGGAGCTACGCTTCTCGCATAAGAAGTTTTTGTTTTATTTTATTTAAATGAGCCTATTATTTAAATATTTGGCAAAAGACGTGAATCTTACTTATATTCAATGCTTGGGATTCAGCTATATCAATTGATATATTGATTTGGTAGATTAATTTGTTCACCATAGAATTATTGAATTTTAAAATGGCTTGAAGCCTAAAAGTTATTTTGAATTAAAGTATTTTTAAGCCAAATAAATAATAAAGCAATGAGTCATGATTTAAAGTAATTTTAAGTTAAATGAATGTTGTTATAAAAAATATTATTTTTTATTTTTAAAAAATTTATATTTAATATAATTTTTATTTGATAGATCTCGACGTGTAAGTTCTAAAATAAGAGTCACAATTTTTCCTATTGACCCATTCCCGTCTCAAGCCCTCCCAGTCCACGAGGCCAAAGACAGGTTCTTGGCCAGGTTAAATAAGCTCGAATAATATTTAAATTAGACTTAGATATAGCTATCGAAGCCAGTCCTGCCAACAACTTTATCAAGTACCTCCCCCCCAGGTTAAATAAGCTCGAATAATATTTAGATTAGACTTAGATATAGCTATCGAAGCCAGTCCTGCCAACAACTTTATCAAGTACTCCCCCACCCCCCCTCCTCGCCCACTATGCCAAAGCCCAGTTCTTTGGCAGGTTAAATAAGCTCGAATCGTACTTGGATTAGGCTTCGGTATAGCTATCGAAGCCAACCCAACCCAACAACTTGACCCATAAAACCCGTTTTCAGCCCGCCTGTCCTGCATGCTTACCCACTTGATTGTGCTCCTAGTTAGGGGTGAGCATCGTGTCGTGTCGTGTCATATCGAGTTCGTGTCAGAAATCTCATAACACTAATCCTACCCATTAATTAAACGTGTCATTTATCTTAGCACTAATACTACTCGCTTATAAACGTATTAACCTGTTTAATAACCTCTTTACATTTTTAATTCCATATATATTTCAGTCATGAAATTACATATATTATAATAAATAAAAAGCTTCAAATAGTCTGTAAAAAGTATTTAAATAATTCAAAAACAATATCAAATTATGAATAAAAAACTCCATAGTTCAAATAATTGATGAAAAAAAAAAGTTCACAAAAAATCAACTTCAAAAACATCGGTTTAACAGTAACAAGTTCGACAAGAGATATTAATTGAACATTCTATTGATTTGGATTCAGTCAGACATTAACAACATTGGTTATAGATTTCATTGATTCAAATTCAGTCTTATCTTCATCTATAGTCATTTTTCAAAACATCTTATACGAGCTCTTTCAATTTTATTTTTTCAAATGCTACATAACAATAAAAATATATACATAAGAATTTATTTATTTTTATTTAAAGAATCACATGTAACTGAAGGGACCAGAATCCCATGATATAATGATAATGCATACGAATCGAATCAAATACTGCGCGGGATAGGATCTACATCTTTTAAAAAATTTGTACTGCGCCGAACCGTCCATCTAGACGAAAAATCGTTCAGATGGAAAACTATACAAAAAAATAGTATCTTTTTTTGAACCCCAAAAATTGAAACCCGATACACCCACAAGGCGGAATACAGATTATACCTACATGATCATTCTAGTTTGATCACGTTTCAGCTCTTGAAAGATTAAACTTTCAAGATTAATGCGGCGAATCGGCAATTTTGTCTACACTTAGATCTTTTGCTATATTCTTGAATGCCAAAACAAGAACAGAGAGTGGGCTCCGATCCTTCTTGTTCTAAACTCTGTCTGGTTGCCTTTCTATTTTTTTGGTTGCCACAGATACGTAAAAATCCTAGGAGACTGAATGTTGTGTTTCACATGTATTATGGCCACCAGGGTTATAACGGCATATAAATTGGCTACAACAGAGACATAAGGAGTAAATAAAACACAGTTTTCTAGTGAAATTAAGAAAATCTACCTCAACCCAGAAGTAATTTCCTAAAAACATAAATTACAATTCATACCACTAAAGAATCAAAATTGCACTCCCAGCATTATTCTCAAAACTAAATATTCGAGTTCTTATTATTAAATGCATATTTATTCTCTTTCATGTTAAAATTACAGATACTCATCGATTAAATTAAATTACTGACAATTATATTTAAATAATCTATTCCTTAATTTTTTAAGATCTTTCGCTTAACTTATTCGATATGTCGGATTATAAAATCTACCCACAGGATTTGGCAACTTATAAACTTCCTTAAAGGGTATCATCAATTCCTATGCTGTAACGTAGATTTTTTCAATAATTAATATCCACCATATAAATAATGTTGTTATCCAAGTCACCGGAATTATAAACCTGTAAAAGTTCGCACTCTTTAATTAATCAAAATAACGAACACTAAATATATGTGCTAATAATTATTTCGAGATTAAGAGTATAAGCGCTAATAATAACTATAGGGTGTAAATTAATTTATATAGTCAGTATAAAATTAATTCCTTCAACCTAATTCTGTTTAATACACACAAAGTGTACCATCACAATGAGTTGAAACAATAGTTAAAACCATTTTTGCTTGCCGTAATCAAGACAGATCTACTAAAATACTGTGTTACAGCTGTACTGATAGAATTTTCAATTCCATCTAAGACTATGAACTAAAAACTTATATTCTACAAAAACTGATAGTCTGGTCGTCCGTCTATAAGCCTAAACTCAACATATTAGATTAATTATTATGTAGAATAAAAGACATTTATGCATAACATTAAATAAATAATAAAACGCATACATTGTTCATACAGATTCTCATTAAAAAATTAAAATTTATTAAAAATAAAATCAAATACCAAAATTTAATACATGATTTTTAGTATACAATATTAATAATAACCCCATATATAAGTGAAGAGTGTGCATATAACCAGGATATATATGTATTTTTAACGAATTTCGAGTTTGTGTCGTGTTTCGAGTTCGTGTCGTGTTTCGGGTTGACATGAAAATTAAATATATTAGATGAGTCATTTTCGGATTACACGAGTTCGACATTAATCTAACTTATTTATTAAACGTGTTATTGAGTCGTATTATTTTTTTTATGTCGTGTTGAAATTGTCGACCATAACCCTCCAACTTTGTGTAGAGTTCGAGTCATATTAATGTGTCTTGTCAAAAAATTTCACCATTTCTCCTAATAAAGTTAACAGGGTACTAATAGTTGTAGAGGCCAAAGTTAAGAAAGATTAATAAATAAAAAACTTAAGCAGCTCCAGGTGAAATTACCAAGATCAAAGCAAAGGTTAAAGCCGAATTCAAACAAAAAAACCCGTTGGGCAAATCCCGCGGGCGGG
Source organism: Heliamphora exappendiculata (assembly GCA_034768845.1). Taxonomy (NCBI): domain Eukaryota; kingdom Viridiplantae; phylum Streptophyta; class Magnoliopsida; order Ericales; family Sarraceniaceae; genus Heliamphora; species Heliamphora exappendiculata. The sequence continues at coordinate 16,040,391 of JAOTRH010000022.1, forward strand.
CTTAGGTACTAATTTTGCGGGCTAAGTAGCATGACGACCCCAATTCTAAAATATAATTAAATACAATTTTTATAGAAAAAGAATATGTATAATTAAAATTATGATATGTTTAAAAAATGTATGAAGGTATTTGATTTAATAAGAAAAAAAAAGTAAAAGTTATTTAAGCAAAAGTTAGCAAATTGAAAAGACTTTTTGAAGGCCCTAATTGGCTGCCTAATCTTTTTTTTATAGCTAACAATGCAATATATATATATCAACACGACATGTTTGGCAAAAAAGCAAAAAAGCTAAAAAATTAAATCAAAATGCTAATTTTTAGAATATTATATTTAAACTTCCACCACCTTTAAACTATAATAATACATCTAATTCATAATTTATTTACTACCACTACCAACTACATATACTTATTATTTTCAACTACATAGAAGAGAAAAACTGTTTAATTTGAACAAAAAGTAAAAAGATAACTTTTTACCCCAACCAAGCCCTTCCAAAAATGCTAGTTTAACAGTTACTTTACCAAACAAATCAAACCAAACTAAACTAAGTCTTTGTCTCTGTAAGCATGCAAATTTTAGTATATTGCAAATTAACACGTGTCCTACAACCAAAAAATATAACACAATTATTGACAAATTAAATATTGTCATGTGTTGAAGGGATTCCAAATCAAATTTTACCGTTGGTTCAATTACATAGCGCCATGTGTAAAATGATGTATTTTTTCACATGACAAGCCTTTGAATAATGAAGTTAAGTCATTTGACAAATGAGAATTACATGAGAGAAAAATAAATATTTTCTCTAAATTAAATTAAAAATGCAAAATTATTTCTTTAAATAAAAATAAAAATAATTATGTTACTAAATAATTATCTCTTTAAAATAAATGATAATTATGTTATTAAATAGTTATCTCTTTTAAAAAATAAATAAAAGAGATAATTATAAGTTTAAATAATTATCTCCTTAAAAATAAATAAAATAGAAATAATTAATTATCAAGAAATTGAGTCTCTTCATAACTCTGTCTCCTACACTCCTATAAATAGACATGCTCTCTATCAGATGAAAAAATAGTTTTATATTTGACACTTGAAGTTATAAAATAACTGAGAGAGTTCTTCAAATAAAGCTTCAAAGTCTTGAATATCTTTCTTAATCAAGTTTCATCTTCCTCTGCTAAACTCGGCGAATATTTCGCTGCTCGATTCGGGAATACGCTATCAAGCACTCAAGTTGACATTTGAAGAGAAGAATTAGAGAATTTTATTTTTTTTGATTTAGAAATTCATTAGAAATTGTAATCCATTTACAAATTTAGTAAAAGTTTAATTTGTTCATACAATTTTTTATCGTGATTTTCGGACACAAAATCTGTTATTTACAAATTTTTGGCACGCCTGGTAGAACAATCTCTACATTTCGAAAATCTTTTGTGATGTGACTCATTAGAGCAAGTTTATTTAGATTGGTGAGTAGATGTTGCTAGTATAGGAAAGAAATTTTCTTATAGGAACATGTGGACTCAATGTATGAGAAGTTGAAGGGTGATAAAATTATGTTATTTCTGGTGGAGTTGTGTAGCAGCTTAACGTGAGTACGTGAGAGGAATAAGTGTTTAGATGAGAAGAGTGAAAGCGTAAGTGAGATTATACAAATTCATGGGTATGATTTTTATATTTAGCGTAAGTGAGATTATACAAATTCATGGGTATGATTTTTATATTTAGCCTTGAGTGAATCGAGTGTCTTGGTAAAATGTGGGTAAGATAAAATAATTAAAGTGCGAAAATAGTTCTTGGTTCGATTGTGTGGCAGAGAATGAGTGAAGGGGATTGAGTGATGATGGTAAGAGATTTTGGAATCAAGAATTAATACTGTTAAGTTAAAGGGATTGCAGTGAGGATGGTACGTACGTGAAGAAAATATATGACGAGGTTGTGATTGGATTTGTATAGGTAAGCATACACGTGGAGAGCGTTTAATCTGCGTGGTATGTTTAGCCCTAGTGACTCATTGGGTTCAAGTGGCGGTATTAATCTTGATGGTCATAAGGCTAGAGTAGTCCAACATAAAGTGGTGATGTGATTTCGCGTTAATAGTCATTAGTCGATTGGGAAGTAGCCTTTGATATACGTTGGAATATGGCAATGAGCTGATTTTTGGTAGAGTGACAGTCTTTTCAGATAGAAGTGAAAATTGTTCGAAATCAATTTTGGTGGTGGGCTAGTTTAGAGACGTATGATTGCTTGTGGAATTCGTACTCGATGTAAGTTGTGTTTTGGAGCCAACGTGTTCTCAAAGATAAACGGGGGTCATGATACCATACATTGAAAGTGCATGAGTCAGATATACGCAAGACCGCCTTTAGGACTCGTTATGAGCATTATGAATTTGTGGTGATGCCTTTCGGGTTAACGAATGTACCTGCTATGTTTATAGACCTAATGGATGGGGTGTTCAGAAACTTTCTACACCAATTTGTAATTGTGTTGATAAATGATATTCGGTTATATTCTCGGAGTGAAGAGGAACACAGAAAACATTTGAAGATTCTTTGAAGATGCTGAGAAAGCACAAGTTGCATGTAAAACTTGGAAAGTGTTTGTTTTAGTTAGACCGAGTGATGTTTTTAGGTCATTTTATATCTAGAGAAGGAATTCAAGTGGACCCAACAGAAGTAGAAGTAACAGTTAATAGGGAGAGACTAACTAAAGTGACAAAGATACGAACTTTTTAGGCTAGTTGATTATGTGACATGGTCCTTGAAAGTTTGGTAGTAATTAGTTTAACTGTTAGTAGGACAAAACAACCATTACTTTAAGTGCTGAACATATGGGCTCGACCTTATCCACACCCGCAATAAAGAACGACTCAAGTAGACAAGGACACAATTTTGGATAATGAGAAGACACAATGTTAGTAAATCATTCTTAACCTTCCATACGATGAAGTATGGGGAAAAATTTTAGAAACGAAATTTGTTTAAGGGGGTAGTTTGTAACGACTCAGTACAGACTATAGTTGTGATAACCCGGTTAATAACGACCCATGTGAAGACCCAGCTCAAACCCTAAGTATTAGTGATGGATAGTCTATGAAACCATAGAACACAGAAGAGGTTTAAAACTCTAACTCGAATCGAAAACCCTAAGTTGGGACCGAAAACCCCACAAGATCCAAAATTCAGGTAACAAAGCCTTAACACCCGGAGACTCTCCTAACATTCTAAATTAAGTATATAACATGAAATAATGAATTAAAATTTAAAAATCTTCATAAATAGGGTAAAATGACCGTTTTGCTTCTAATACAGCAAAAAGCCTTAAATACTCAAAATTTGACATATGAATACCCTAAATCAAGAATTTAAGTACAACTAAATAGCAAATGATAAAATATCATCAAAAATGCCAAAAAATACCCCTTAGTGGCCGACCACCTTGGGAAGTGTGCCAAAAAGTAATTTTTTGCTTTTTTTAGCTTTAAATGATGAGAAATGTATTAAATTAAGCATTATGATGGTCCAATATTTGTTGAACAAGTAATATACACAATAATATAGTGTTAGAGGTCAACAAAAATAAATAAATCATTATTGAAGTTCATACACAACAAAATAAGTCAAAAAGTCATATACTGCCAAAAAAGCGTAATTTGACTTAAAAGACTACATCTATTTAATCAATTGTTATGAAAACTATGATAGTACATAAAAATACTATATTTTTTCTAAATATATTAAAATAATAAGTCCCGATAGAAAAAGACATCAAAAAGATACATCAAATTAATTTTTAATGTATTTTTTTGCAAAAGGGGCACGAAAACCACGAAAATCCTTTGATTGATAGGGGATTAGATTTTCATGCCCCCAAACTGATACGTAGCTGTGTTTAGCTCACCAAAAATCTGATTTTGTCCTCTAACAACTTGAACTACAATAAATTAGCCCATGTGAAATGAAAAAAAGGTACTAAAGCATTAATTAGTTTGTTTCCCAACTTTTTCTATATAAACTAAGGCCAAACACCTTATTGCCCTTGAATATTTCGGTGGAGAGAGAGGGAGAGAGACCAGATCTTAAGTGTTCTTGAGGGTCCATGGGAGTTTGAGAAAAGAAAGAAGAAGAAGAAGGAGAGATTCAAGAAATGGGTCTTTGGAGACCAAGGTTTTAAAGCTAAGTCCATCTCTAAACCTTGTATCTAAGATCCCTCAAAATATTCTTCAATCCATCCCTTTAAACACTCTAAGAATCAAGAACCAAAATCAAAACCGAAAAGGCGCCATAGTTGGAATTTAGGGGTTGTTATGTTTTTGAATAATATGAGATGTTGTTATGTGTTGTTATCTTTGCGTTTGATGACATCTAAGTGTGCTGGAGCCTTGATATTAAAGCTTAAAAGGCAATCATGCAAAGAAATGAAACAAAAACTTGACATGACATAAGTAGAGGACTTGAACCCTAAAAGGCCTAATTTTTGAGAACTTTGATGTTTATGTCCTGAGATTAGAAATGCCATAACTCAATGTAAAAAAATGATCTAAGAATTTTCTTTATATCCAGATTTATATTT
>JAOTRH010000022.1:16051494-16075026 GCA_034768845.1 Heliamphora exappendiculata
CCACGAAGGAAGAGAGTTAGATCATTTACAAAAGAGGTCAAAATTTGAAGAGCAGGGTTTTAAGTGCCAAGAAGAAGAAGTAAAAAATAACCGAAGGAAGATATATTAAACCAATACATGGTAATGAGCTATTTACTAGAATCATGCGTTTTGACAAATTGAAATGGTGTCAAAGGATTCATATAGTATATAACAATTTGTTGTGACAAGGTTTCGTAAAGGAAAATTGTGTTAAGAATATATGCAACTTCAATGAAATTTATCATAAGCGACAAAACAAAATGTTATAATTCTAAAATTATACAAATTGTAGACACCAATTTCCAATGCCTCGTTTGGCTCGAACTTGCCTTTTGGCCTTTTTGATTTTAGCCAAAAACCTAAAAAGATAAAAACTTAGTTTGTTGGCTTCCTATTGTTTAGCCACTCTTTTAGTGGCTTTTGAATAAGTGTTATTTGGCAACAAAAGGCTAATAAAAGTTTTTCTTACAAAATGATAACTTAGCACTCCATTAATAGGCATTAAGGCATTACAATTGGCTTCTAGTATTTAAGGACAATTTTATCTTTTCACACCGATAGTGGGATCCGATCTTAAGCCACAGGGAAAAAGATAAAGGGCAGGATTATTTTTTTAGGTAAACGGCCGGTGATAGTTTTTTTTTCTCCCTAAAATAGCCAAAAACTTAGCCATTTATTAGATATTTGTCTTGTTTTTTTAATTCAAGTTGGTTTCAGAATTTGAATGCGCTTTATAGAATGAAATTACTTGATTCAGCCCAAAACGATAAATGATCAAGAAAGTATAACTTTAGTACTAGATTTAAACCAATGATTTCAGAAGATGCATGTAACCGTTATAGTCCACCATGAAGGAAAATAATATATAGATTTGATCATTGTTTCAGAAGAAATATGTAACCAATATGGCCATTGTGAAGTTGTGAAATGTACATTGTCGTTTTATGTTTATTGTAGGGGTATTTTAACTTTTTTGTCATTTCCCTTTTCTATTAGGATTACGGTTTGCTCTAGATTTCTTTAGTAAACAATGCAATTAGACAGTTCTGCAAGAGAGGTAAAGAAATATCGAATGCTTAGAGGGGGTTTGGACAGAGGGAAGGAAAGGCACAAAGCAAGCAAAGATAAGGGCAGTATTTTGAACAAGCTGATCGAATATGTGTACATATATGATACAATTGTAAACAATCCTGTATGCCTTTGTGAGTGTACTGTTGGCTAATCAACTATGTAGACCTAACTTCAGATGGCCTGGAACTAAATAAAGAATCTAGAAGAAAAGAGAGATACTTTGGGATTCATTGGATTTATTGGATTTTATTCCAGATCAGAATATTTTACTTTTTTACATTTGATTCCGTTCTATTGAAATAATATCAACATGCTACTAATTCCTTTTTCATAATATTTGGACTTGAAAATAGCACATTGGATTTTAACGTTGTGAAATGTCAAGGCGGGAATGTAATTCAATATACAAATTGATATATGTACAACAATCGATACAGAACAGTCAATTTAAGGCATACGTTTCGATCTGTAGTAGATAACACAGGATCCGACCTCCTGGTTGGATGGTGCAGGAGAAAGTTCCATAATCCATGAGGTTTGCTGAGGACTCAAAAGAAATATATTAGCAAACACGATAAAATCAATGAACAAAAGTAGCAGGTTCATGAGAGAATATATATTTATATATAAAAAAGATTAATTTAAAAAGGAAGCCATTTAATGTTAGTAGGGCTTCTAATTTACTGGAGAAGCTTCAAGTACCTTTTGCTCTCTCTATTTGTGCTCTTTTTGTTTTTTCGTTTGTAGTTTTGTCGCTGCTCGCTAATGGAAGAAGGGGGATTATCATCATCATCTCCCTAGTTGCTCGATCCAAAAGTTCGAGTTAAAAAAGTGAAAATAGACAACAATATCTAGAAATACAGATGCTATAAAACACACACAATATATTATTGAAGCTAAGAGCATAACATAGCTTTGATGGTTGTTAACAATAAAGTTGAGAGAACCTTCTAAATGGCTTCACCATGAAAGCATGACACTCTGCTCAGTGTGCTCAAAAAGTTCACATTCCCAGTTCAAATTGTGGATGTATTAATTCATATTCTGCCACATGAAGCTAATGTAGTTATGATGGTTAGAAGCGGTGCCTAAAAGTTTCCTGAATTGACATAAGAATTCTATAGTTTATGTGCTTTAATTATCACAATGCCACAGCCAAATCAATCAATTTTGTGTGCATTTATTAGAAAGCGCCGCAAAAAGGAAATTGCAATGCAGCTTATATGGAGATTCCGCTGGACAATCACGAACCTTCAAATATACCAGAGAGGGGAATTAAGATGAAGAATTGATGGGAGAAGAAAACTACTTCCAATATGGTCTACAAGGAGATTTTGTGGCCAGAGCCCCATTTATAGAAAAGTTTATGGTCATTCCACTTTCCTGCTCTTGAGGATGTAGACCCTTCATTACAGGCTTGTCAATCTAATTGGCTATTATTTCTTCTATACTGATCTAAACTACAGGTAACAACAGGAAAATAGAAAGAAAGCTCAGAGAGCTAGCAGAGGCAAGTCAAGGGATCCTCATTTAAATACACAGGTTCGGGTTCATAAGCATTGATAATTGCCCTGTGAATGAATCAATTCGAAGAGCCCAGGGACTCCACAAAAACTAAGGCAGATTTTGGAAGGAAACAAATATCAACCCAATCATATATAATGTATGTTTATGTATCAAAGCAAGTATCATTATGTGATCAATTAAGCATGATAGACAACATAAATGTGTAACCTATTTGATACGTATGCACAACAAAAAGATTAGCAATCTTGAACCAAAAAACCCGTGAAAGGCCCCACGTAGAGCTCTTGATCAAAAAAAGAACTGCGCCATACAATTTGACAGCTTTTATATATGTTAGGCGAGGATAAAACAAAGGCAGTAGAATGCAGTCCCGGGCAGTCAAATTGTTCTAGGATACAAGTTACTCTTAAATGAAATTTAGAAACATACCTGCTCAAGGGAAGCTGCCTTTGCTCTAAAAGATGCCTCAAGAAATTCAGCTTCTTTCTTAAGTCTCCTTATCCTCTCAAGATCAGAACAAGCAGCCTTTAATTGCTCTTTTCCAGAACTAGAGCTTGACACATGCAGCTCCTGAAGTAAGTTTTCTAGCCTTATCAGGGCTTCTTCAACACTCTCCAATGCCTAAAGAAAAATGCAAGAGTCATTCAGACAACATCATAAAAAAGCTTAATGGAAGTCGAAAGATACAAAGACAAGACCATTAAAAGTTAAATAATAAGGCGATTGCAAAAACCTTCTATGAAAGCTAAACATCGTCCAAATCAACCACTCTAAAAACAAAAGTGAAAATAACTGACTCACAGGTGTCCACCGATGCAAATAAGTTGAACTATTGAATGTCATAATCTAATCACCCTTGCCAGAAGGCTATTGATTATTGCCTTAAACAGATCTCCTCCAACTCCTAGACTTTTCGTGGAGAAGATCATTTGCACGAAAAATTAAATTGATTGGACATTAATAACTAAATTATTTGAACATATTTATTATAAATAAAATAAACGGTCTATTCTTAAAATCACATATACTATTAAAATAAATATTATAAGACATTATATCTACATACATTCGATTAATTTGATTTTATACATGGATGATTTTCTTAATGTACTCTATAAGATAAACGGTTCGGATCATCGAGATAAGCTAAATAGACCTATAAAAATTAAGTTTTACCATATATGGATGTTTTTCTCCATGGGATTAATGGATGTTTTTTGTTTTTTACCATTTTTCCACTAATTACAGTTTTTTGATTTCTTTTGCTCGTCTCTTTGTATTTTTTGTCTACTTTATATTTTTTGTGTGGTTCGTAATTTTATGATATTTAAAATTAAATTTTATAGTAATTTTCTTCTGGGTAGTTTTACTTATCTACTTTTTCTTTTCTTATTTTTAGGGTTTTAAGTGTATTAGTGCATTTTCAATTTATTTTTGCTTCGAAATGCTAATATAAATAAAAGAATTAAAAAGTAAACAATTCTTGCAAACTAAATATTAATTACAAATGTAATTAGTTCTATTGTTCTTATCTTTTCTATTCCACTATTAATTAGTTTTTGTACTCTTCTTCCTAAAAATCATCAACCAAACACAAAGCAACACTATTTCACATATAATTTGTTGAAAATCCATGGCGTAGCAGGTGTGACAAAACCATAACATCCCCATAATAGCTTATCGGCATACGATATACTTCTATTCAAATTCTCAAGTTTTTTAAAAAATATATATTTTTGTCATCGAACTCACTTCCTAAAATTGTGTAACCCACTTATGTACATGGGAATCAATTGACTTGCAAAGATTTGGCTCCTAAAATTGTTGGTTTTCTAATTTGGGTACAAGTGTCATCAATTCAAAGCCTTGGAACAAGGCACAAAATCTTGACTTTTTCAATTCTTTTTTGTTAGGGTTATGACGAACACTATGCATGATCAATGAGAGATGAATGCAAAAGAATATATAATGAAAAAGAGAACAAACAAAAAACACAAGATTTGCGTAGTTCACCCAACTAGAGTTACGTCCACTGTGTTCCACTATGTCGAAGATTTATGCTAGCTAAACTTGGCTCTTCTTGCTTTCAAGTTAGATTTGTGAATTAAAGGTTGAATACCCCATTTGTACCCTTAAAATATGGGTATTTTTTCTTTTTATAGTTTTCATGTATGCAATTTAGGCAAGATACATGGGAAACTAATTTTTATTTTCTCAACAACAAGAAAAAAAAAAAGAAAAAAAGAAGAACCGAACAACAGAGACGACACCACCATTGTCACGTCAACCCATCCATTGCTGTGGCCTCTAGCTCCATTGCCCATTGCCACATCCTCCAGATCCATTGTTTATTGTCAACGCCTCCAGATCCATTGTCCCCCAGATCCATAGTCAATAACACACAGAAACCAGATCCAACCAACATCAACCACAACCAAACCAGATTCTAACAAAACCAGTCATCGCATTCCTTCAGTAGTCATCAACAACACCAGTCGTCTTTAGCCTCCATCGTCAACCAGTCATCATTATGCATCAGTTCTCGTCGATCACTTGCTCTGTTGTCATCCCTCGTCATTGTCATCGTCGACTAGTCCTCATCTCTTGTCACTGTCATCGACACCATCATCGCTAGTCCTTGTTGCCTACCCTTATCATCTCTCTGACCCATTGACCCAAAATAACGGCCCATATTTTTTTTACCTATCTTATCTAATAACCTAGATTAAAAATAGCTTTTTAATGCCTTGACCAGACCAGATCAGCTTGCCACATGATTGTAGACACTTCAAAGAATTGTCGTTCTTAATTACATTTGTTCTCTTAGTACTTGTGGATTTAATGTTCAGTATGTCTTCTCTTATGCCTCCACAACTCGCAAGTTAAATGGGACTAATTATTTACATAGGTTTAAAGCTATGAAAGTTGCATTGACTGGTCAAGGTAAACATACTCATCACTTACTGCATCAGCACCATAAATGAGAAGAAACAGTCAGAATACCAAGAGGATGCTCAGATTGATATTCTATTGTAAAATTCCATATATTGCCAATATGTGTACCCATTTAGATACATGTAAATAAATTTTGGACTACATTCACACATTATATTCTAGCAATCTTACTCGTATATATGATTTGTCAGTTGATTACTTTCGGTTGCAATAAGATAATAAGTCCATTCGATCTTTTAGATTGTAGCAAGTGCCGAATTACCAGCTCTAGTTGGAGTATATTCTCTAGTTTGTGTGCTATTTCTTGGGACAATTCTTAGAGTTCTATTGTTTTTGTTTTTGATAACTCTACCAGTCACACAACACATTCTAGGGGGTAGAGGTGATCAGTACAGTGGTCACGGCGTTGATAGAGGAGGTGGTAGTTTCTCGCGGTGGTCGCTATGGTAGTTCCCGTGATGGTCGAGGTAGAGGTCTGCTACGTAAGTGTTCTAATTGTAGGCTTGTGGCTTATCCAATCATCCTTGAGAGACGTAGGGGCCTGGTTGGAAGACCTCCTCGGTTTGCTAATATTGTGTCATTTGACCATGTTGATCCTCCTCCATCTTCCACTTGAGTTGAGGAGAAGACAGTGGCTGTGTTTGAAAAAGAGTACTCTAAGTTTCTCTGGTATAAAGCATCTCTTACCATTGCATCTTTAGCCCAGAAAGGTATTCGGTATTTCTACTATCCATTTTTCATCTTCTTCTAATTCTCAACCATTAGTCATCGAGTCACAAGCCTCATATCATAGGTTAAGGTTTATTTGATATATTTTTATTACATTTAATCTCCCTCTATTTACCTCATGACACTCTAGCAAATGATTCTATTGCTTCTGTTCAAGGCATAGGAACCGTCCAACCTACATCATTCTTTTCTTTATCTTCGATTTTATATCTCTCTTGTTTTCCTTTAATTTAATGTATGTGAGTCAACTTATCAAAAATCTTGATTGTTATGTTTCTTTCTTTTCTGATTTTGTCGTCATTCAGGACTTGATTCAAGACTTGGTGACGAGGAAGACGATTGGTACAGAGCATGAGTGACATTGTCTTTATTACCAGGGCAACGTCTGGCGTTCCTCCTCATGTGTGCCCAGCGATTACATCTCCTTTACAGATTCATTGTCGTCTAGGTCATCCCTTGAAAAATTAAAAACTTTTAGTTCCTTATATACATTCAATCTCAGTTATAGGTTGTGAGTCATGTCACTTGGGAAAGCATAATTGCGTTCCTTTAGCTTCCCAAGTCAATAACAGCGAGTTGAATCCTTTTATGTTAGTTTATTCCAACATTTGGGATCCTAGTCATGTTTCTTTAAAATTAAGGTATCGGTATTTTGTTATGTTTGTGGATGATTATTCTAGAGTTACCTGCCTTTATTTAGTGAAAAATTGTTCTAAGTTGCTAACCTTCAACTAATTAAGGCTCAAGACACAAACTCCACACCCCTTCCTTGTTTAACTCATTCCTCGTATTCTGACGGATGAGTTTCTCATTTCAGTATTAACAAGATCGAGATGACGATATGGGTTTCTTTCTATTTAAAAAAAAAAAGAAAAAGAGGAGCTTGAGGAGCTAACATGGCAACTAAAAATCTATGGGCTGCATTAATGTAACACCCCGACCCTTCACATGGCAACGATATTATCCGCTTTGTCCAAATCGGACAATATCGTTGCCATATGCATGGTCGGAGTGTTATAGATGGATTTTGATATCCTGGTATCCCACATCGGAAAGGGAGAGCGAGTTCCTGAGCTATAAAGGAAAAACCTTGGACCCTTACATTCAACGAAGCATTTTCCCAGGTAGTAAAAACCCTAGCAGAACTCCGCAGTTAAGTGTGCTTTGGCATGAGCAATGCAAGGATGCGTGACCCCCTGAGAAGAACAAAACCGTGAGAGCTTTTACCCAAAGCGGACAATATCGTTGCCATGTGAAGGGTCGGAGTGTTACAGATGGTATCAAAGCCGACTCTCCTCACCTCCGAGTGTGGGCACCTGCCGTCTCGAGTGACACGTGGGCGGGTCGATAAGGACTGACAGGCTGCTGCACGGGGGCGTGCAACCCTAAGGGGGGTGGATTGTGATATCCTGGTATCCCACATCAGAAAGGGAGATGGAGTTCCTGGGCTATAAAGGAAAAACGTTAGACCCTTGCATTCAACGAGGCCTTTTCCCATGTGGTAGAGACCATAGCAGAACTCCGCAGTTAAGTGTGCTTGAGCGGAAGCAATGCAAGGATGGATGACTCCCTGGAAAAAACAAAACCATGAAAGCTTTGCCCAAAGCGGACAATATCGTTGCCATGTGAAGGGTCGGGGTGTTACAATTAATATCTACATAAAGTTTGTGAAAGCAAGTGAAAATGTGCATCAAGAATAGAATGGCAATATCTTACATGGTTGACAATTGAAAAGAGTATAAGCATTTCAAACATTGATAAATACTTTTGTAGATTACTTCAAAACTATATCATGAACTTCCAAGGTTTCCATCATGTCGGGTCAATGATGAACTTCTTATTGCTCTCCAGGGTATCAAAGTATGTGTGGGGCCCTTAATTGACTAAAGCACCATTTTCCAATTTTGAAGTCTCAAACGAAGCTCAAGAGTCCAATGCATTAGAAGGGACTTTTTTCGTTCAGCAAATGTAGCTGGCATTTTATTTTTATTTAATAAATCCTTTAAATATTTAATTTGTATATTTTTATAAGTTTCCTTATTCAGGATTCTAGTTTCCTATTCTAGTAGTGTTTTATCCTATAAATAATGACTTGGTTATGCTGAATTAACAGAACTGCAGTGGTATTCATATATCTCTCCTCTAGTCAAAGCACGCCGTCGACCGAGCACCCTTCACCATTGTCGTAGACCGTCACCCAAGTCTATACCAACGCTGAAGACATGTCAGCAGCCATTGCCACATTCAGTGTCGCTGTAACCAATACCACAGCTGTATTCCTGAATCTTGATCTCTCACCCCTCTCTCTTTCTCTCTCATTGCTCTATATCGCGATCGCTGGGTCACAAGATCTGTCAACCCAGTCGACTGGATTCTGATCCGATCAAATACTCCACCTGTTTATTTAGACTGAACTCAGAAGTCAGATCTGAATACGGGCCATAATTTGAACCCAAAACAAATGCCCAGCCCCAACAGCCCAACCCAGCTTCTCCAAATCTAAGCCAGACACACAGCCAGCCCAGCCTACCCAGAACCCAGGAAACCCACACATTTAGACCAGTCCAGACCCAAAATATGAAAAATGATAGCAGCCAAAATAAAAATCTGCTGCAATAAAACAAAAAACATAAAAAGAAGAAGAAGAAGAAGAAGAAGAAGAAGAAAGACAAAAGGTGAGGTGAAAAATCCACTTCCCCGTTTATTTTTGTCACTAACTATTTTCATCAAGTATGGTAACCAGATTTGAGTTGAATTCCAAATTTGAGGCATTATACATGACTAGCAAGAATTGAAAAAGTCACAGCAAGAGTTGAAAAAATCACGGCAAAGATCGACCATATCTCAAGATCAATTTGTCTAATAAGTCAGCCATTGTGGTTAAAAGCAAAGGCACTGTGAAGACAAAAGACAGTGAGAATTTCAAAATTAATGTGGAAGTTGTTGAGTCTGTTGGTCCTGAATCCAATTAAGACCTACTTGATGATAAGATTGGCATTATCCGTCCTTTGTTTGCTTCTAACAAGCAACAAGGAAGTTGAGAAGCTATAAAGAGGAGTTTTTTCAAATAAGTGTAAAGCGTGGAGGGTAAGTGTGCTTATTAGTGATTCACACACAGTGTTGCACTAACATTGTGTCCGAAGAAGTTGTGAAGTGATTGGGTTTGAAGGTTGAGCCACATCTTGTGTCTCACCATGTAACATGGATCGTCAACACTAAACCTAAGGTCGAGGTCGATAAGCAGTGAATCTAAGATCATGCTGTCATACACGTTGGATGTGCCAACACTTATTCTTTCATTGACGGCAAGACAAAGTACGCACTTATGCCATCAATACAAGAAACGTCAAGTTAAGAAACAACTCCTTTTTTATTCGTTGAATTTCTCCTTCAGATGGTATTCTCCTACATGCTCCTAACTCACCAAAGTCGAGTTCTTTTCAATGGAGAAGAGTTAATGGGACCACCGATAACCCTTACCTGGCTACAGCGCAATTATCCTCTTGAAAGTCTCAAGCAAAGCCCAAAGGTCCAATGCATCAAAAAAGGCCTTTTTGGTCCAGTAAGTTTAGTTGGTCATTTATTTTTATTTAATATCTAGCAGAACATCATTTAAATGTTTAATTAGATAATGTGATGTATTTTCTTTTTATTAGGGATCCTAGTTTCCCATCCTAGTAGGGTTTTAACATATAAAAAGGTTTGGTCAACATAATAACCAGACTTGAATTCATAAAATTGAGATTTGGTTAAGGTTGTAGCCTTCGTGAGATTAGGATTGTGGCCCAAGTGTTCTGTCTTTCTCTTTCTCTCATTCTATCTCCCATCCTCCATCAATGATGGTATTGATGTTACAATTAATGTTAAAATAGAAATGAAAAGGAACTAGCAAAGGTGCCCAAAGGCCCTAAACAAGAGATTTACAACATGCAGAAAAATGTGCACAGAAGAGAAAAAATACGGTGCAAGGGCTACCTTATCAAAAGAAGAATATGTCTCTTTATCAGTAAGTGAATATGTTCCAGATCCAGTCCCCTCAACAGATTGCTCACCACTGCCTTCAAACATTTCACTCCTGCATCGCGTTTTCTTGCATAAGTTTTTTTGTCCTAACTGTTACTTTTATCTTAGACCAATAACTATTTTATTCAAATAAAAAGTCAAAGTTACTATGACATGCTTTAAATCAGAGTGCTAGCAAACATATCTTCATTATACAACTGTATAATTTTTCAGCAAAAATGCAGTTGGAACTCACCAAACATGCTAGTCACGAGAATCACAACATACCATAAGTATTCGTTAATTAGTAACTACAAACCCAAATTAGTCAATCTCAATTGATTCCACAAAGAAAGCAAGAAAGAATTACGACAAACATGAAATTACACAAATATATAAGTAAATTACACAAGGCAGATAAAAAGTAAGACATAGGAGCTGAAGCTTTATATGGGCATCATTAGCGTTGAGAATCAACACGGCGGCTCCTCCTATATATATTAACAACCTAGGTGAACAACAGTGCATGAAGGCATGATACT
This sequence comes from Heliamphora exappendiculata, assembly GCA_034768845.1. Lineage (NCBI taxonomy): Eukaryota > Viridiplantae > Streptophyta > Magnoliopsida > Ericales > Sarraceniaceae > Heliamphora > Heliamphora exappendiculata. The sequence goes on from JAOTRH010000022.1 coordinate 16,062,342, forward strand.
CCAGAAGACCTTTCAAAAGCTGTTGTAATTTCTACCTAACAGTGCTTCCAGGAAAGGAAGGATAGAATATTTTTGAGGACATCGAGAGGTCAACATTATAAAAAGATACTCGTATCTCATTAAATTAACCTCCATCTCTACACTTTTACGTTCTGTATGGGATCTCAAAGCTTTATAAAATTGGGGAGCCACTCCTTCAAAAGGGGAGTGCTGGTGACTGGTGGTAATTTATTTTCAAAGTCCTATATTCAGAGTTAGTCAACAGATGGTTGTTTTCCCTATGTTTCTTATTTTGTAGGAGTCAAAAGGATATTTTGTTAATTTTCAGCTTTGTTGGACTTGGATTTGAGAATGGGTTGATGGGCCATCCTACAAGTCATAATTTTTGTCTTATATGTGGTCTACAATACATCTAGCATCTTCTAGATAGTCAAAATCTATTACCTCCCTAATGTGAATTCTCAATCTTATTCAAATTGTAGCCAGCCAATAAGAAAGTGCGTGTGTGATTGATAAGTAACTTTTCTTGAAAGAATAGCACCTAAAAGGGGCAAAAACACAAAGAAAACAAGATGTCATCTACACTCTATATATTTAGTATATAGGGGTAGTAGTACACAATTCTCCCAAACAAAACAAAAAACAGAAAAACAACAACAAAAGAAGCAAGGGAACGATTCCTTGAAACCCCAAAAAATCACTAGCATGAACCATTTCAAGCACCACAACAAATACAAGTAGCCTCCAAGGCTCAATAGGTCACACCCCACTCAACGGAACGTACTCGACCTATGCAGTGGGACATGATCCCGTCACAATGTATGTGACCTCAAGAAAAGACAAGGCGTAACCTGTTAAGAAACAAAACTTCCATACTGCTCTGCTTTAAAACCAACACAACCTTTGATAGACAAAGGGGTAAGCATAAACTTTTAGGGATACGTCATCCCAAACATCTAAACCGGGACATTCCATTCCCAAGACATACATCACAACTTTTAAACGAAAAAGCTTCATGGTTCTCAGCACAACTATTTCATTAGTACATCACCAAAAAGAGCAAAAACAAGAAAAATATGTTCAACTTCGGCCATGAGCTTATAGGGCGACGACTGTTGTAGACCAACCTCTAGCCATTCTTACTATCTGCAACCATAAAGATTACAGGAGAGTACACTTAACATTATAATGAACAGAATAAAAACAATCACTCAATTCGAGAATATTGAAATTATTTTCAAAAACAATTCATCATACTTTCCACAAAAAGCGTAAAAACCTGATGCATTTGCTTCAACACAAAACATCATGAGTTTTAAATAACCTCCCCAACGTGGCAAAGATGTAACTTGAGCTCAACTGCCACAATCTAATGAATCCACTTTCTCATATCCAAACCCAACCCCCAACAGTGTCCAAGTAATCGTCAACCTTACAACAACGAGTTCCGATAGTACCGTAACCTCAATTCTCAATACACGGATAGCAACGTGACGGAATGAGAACCATTCTCCACCAACTTTTATGAAAAATACTAAGGCTAATTCTCATTATTTTTAGGTGAATTAACCCTCACAAGAAGTGGTACTACATCAGCTCTAAGCTTAAAACCCCAAAATGCTGCGAATAGGGCTGAGAAAGGAAAACATGTTTGGGGTATCAAATCAGCTTCAAACGTTTTAATTTTTGAATGTGTTTTAGTTCAAGATGTCCTCTAAAACTTTCGTGAAGGATACTTAGGGGAGTTCTTAAGAAAATATTTAAGATTTTACCCTCCTAAGAAAATGTGTCAGGCCAGCATTTTACAACTCTGTGATGGTGATTTTCAGGATTATTAAAAACAGAGAGCTTAAAAATTGTTTGGTGGATCAAACAAAGACTAAAAGGCATGATTTTTGGATAGCATTTAAATTAAGATGTCCTTAACATTTTTCATGAAGAACACTTTTTGACTTGAGCCTTAAAAACATGGGTTTTGGGTCTCACAAAAAAATTAGACAGATTTGGTTTTGAATCACTAAACGAGGACAGCAACTTGCAAAGGGCTTTTAACTAACCAAAACTCAACAAAAAATGGCTCATTTTTGGTGGGTAAGTAGAAAAATATGTTAGCTACAACTTTCATTAAGGGACCAAAGCTTGGATCACATTTTAAAATGGGGTTTTGGCCTCTGCAATAAAGGCTGGTCTAGATTTGACATGTGGGTAAAAATTTCATAACTCGAGATTTATAAACTCAAATCAGTTCAAACCAATTTTATATGAAGGATAACTTCAAAATCTAACTCTAGACATAAAACTTGACCTCAGGAGATATTTTTAAATTTAGTTATGAATTTTCAAAGAGAGGTCTAGCAAGCAAAATTTTTTGAATGAGGATACAACCCAAGAACCTAGCATCATTTCTTCATGCATGGCCTAGATTTGAGTGTATTCTTGTCATGCAACAAAATTAGAGATGAAATTAGATGTTTTCGAGTAAATATAGGTTAGGATTTAAGGAACACTTACTTGGCTTAGATTGGATTTCTACACCTTGAGCAAAAACTTAGCTTTGGCAACACGAACCACAACTTCTTCTTCCTCCTCTTCTTCCTTCTTCCTTTCTTTCACTCTCTCTCTCCTTCTTGTATAGCCAAGCACTAAGAGGAAAATAGGGGGCTGGTGGTCCCTTTTTATAGATGTGATCTAGTGGATGAAGCTTCTTCGAGAATCTTGGTAAACCCATGGGTTTGGTTAAGTTGATCTAGCTTAGATTATTAGATATAGGTTAGTATATGTATCAAACTTGGCCACCAAGTTTGGGTACATGCCCCTAGGTGGCCAACCACTATTCTCTTTTTTTAATAATAATAATAATAATTTCCTTTTGTTTTATTGTAAAAGAATTTTGGAAAAATTTCTGATGGATTCATTTCTTGGCTTTTAGGGCCTAACCTATGATTTAGTTTGACTTGGACTTAGAGATTCAAATTTTCAACCATAACATTAAGGTAATATTGGTCTCAAACTATTCCAAGTCTTGGTCTCGAGAAGGTTAAACGGATTGTTCGGCTCTTTGTAAAGAAATTAGGTTCGAGAATTCATTCGATTTGAAATGCACTTCTCTTTTTTATCCATTTCTAGAGTAGGGGTTATTACACAATACCTTCCTCGACATCCTTGAGCATACTCTACACCAAGTTTCCATGAACTTTGCTACAGTAGGCATTACCTCTGAATTCAAAATACCAACAAATAACTCACTTGTCAATGGGAAGTGGAACATAAATTGGTTTGCATATTTACCAGCCATTTGTACACATCAAAACCAATCCATCAAGAATAAGAATTGGCCCCTCAAATTATCTAAGGTCAATCTTACTTTGAGCTGCAAAACATGCAAGGAAAGCCACCTTTAGTGGGTCTTTATGCACCAAATCCCATTGACTGGAAAAATATAAACTCCCCTATTAGCATAGCTTCCCATAATAGGATTTAACAGAGAGCAAACCATTTCTAGAATTCCTCCAAACCATAAGATCAAGAGGACCTTCGTGAGATGGTTAACAAAGACAAAGTTTGCAAGCTAGATAGCATAGTCTTGATAAGAGTAAGACTAACATCTCGTCCCACCACTTGGATAGGTGAAGGGGCATATATGTGAGTTCACATTTCTTTGTAGTAATTTACGAGTTATAAAGTCGTGACGATTAAACCTAAAGCAGAAAATATCATTACAATTGTGGGTAACCCATGTTAGAATGGTATCGTACCACCTACTTCACTCTACTAAGGCACCAATGGTACGGTACCACCTCCAAAAGTACCACCTCCCAAAGGTACAACCTTCCAAAGTACTACCTCCAACGCGCCAAAAGTACGACTTATAAGCTCCAATACACGTTAATCCGAGGTTAGGAGCAGGACCCGGATCACCTCGGGATCACCAAAAGAATAAGGGGATTGGAGGCTAGAGTTAGGTTCGTCAAGGTTGTTTAGCCGAACCATGAAATTGGCTCCACCTTGACCACCTCGAGGCAAAAAGGAGCCTGATCATTCCGACTTGACCGTTCTATCACCCAGCTGCTTTGACGGCCTTGTGATATTGACATATCGCAACTACCCCTAATACGGGTAACAAGTCGTCAAGTGACAGAGAGGTCAAACCTCGAAAAATTCGAACCAGGGAGACAAACCACGTGTTACATACAAGCTGTCTCCCTTCTCTGGTTCTGTTTATATAAAGACATGCTCTCATTTATTACACAACAACAACAGAACAATTAGCATTGCCTTCTGGTCATTACTGGCATCCCCGTCTTGTCCTAAGGTTGCTAACTCTCAACTCCTTCTACCTCCAGTGACTCTTGAGCCAAATCGAGTGCCTTTATTCTCCTAGATCATTCATCCATACCATTGTCAACAACAATATGTCAAAGAGGAACCTACTTTATGGTATGCATGGGCCACGTGTGGTGAAAGGAGTCTCTGTGAGCCACCTCTTAAGTTCCAAAAGTGGGAATGATGTGTTTTGCAAAACTAAGTGCTACATCGTGCACCACCCAAGGACATGTGGTTCTATGACGGAGAGTATATAACATTCCATCCCACATAAACTAGATTGGAAAAGTTCTTAGTCTATGTAAGTTCATTCACATTCTTGTCTAGCAACGACACATTTTCACGCCGTGAAGGCCTAGCGCAAAGTGGACAAGATTGGTAACAAATATGGATTGGGAAGTTACAAGTTCTCCCACTTCCAAGAAGCCATCCTTCCTTCACTCGAACCTCCCCGCCACTACATCCCAAGGCTAAAAATAATGGGTATCCATAATTAAATAGTAAGCCATGAACTCCCTTCGCAATCTAGACTAAAATTCAAATATACCATATTATCCACCTCCACTGCCAAAATCAATTGACATAGAAATTTATTGCAAAGGCCTAACACTGCCACAAAACATGACAAAGTAAATTTCAAATATCCCAATTCCTCCATTCTCCACAAAACATCATGGTGTCAACTACAAAAAAAAAAAAAAAACAAACAAACAAACAAACAAACAAATAATAATTAAAAAAATCAAATACAAATACAAAAACAAACAAATGAGACAATGAAATTACAACCCTCCTCCATTCCCCACTATTAAGTCCCACATCAACACTTCTCCCTCAAACCTCTCCAGATATTACCCAAAATTCTCTAAAATTATTTTTTTGATCAACACAAGTCTACATGACAATGATGTAAAGGAATCGGGAAAGATGATTGCATTGCCTTAACTCTCTTTAGCTTAAAAAATGAGAGGGAGCAGGGGAAACCTTACGAAAGACCATTAGTTAATAGTAAAATATTCGATGTGGAAATGGAAACTTGAACCCACCATGCCTCACCAAATCCTAGTTTCTCTAATAAGAAAAATCAAAAAAATAATAATAATATTCCATTCCATGCGATTGAGTAATGGATCCATCATAGCATATTTATTTTTGAATTCAAACAAATTGGTTAGACCATGTTCTAGCAACTAGTATTGTTGTATTATTTGCATCATTGTACTAAACACTATTGGCCTATTTTTGCTTTACAAATTTACTTATCAAATAAACTTCTTTACTTCTTTTGCCTTAAAAGCAACATAAAACTCAATATAACTATTAAAACATGTTTTTAGATACCACATTATCGATTAAAAATTATTACAAGCATCCAAAATGTGATAAATAATAACACAGTGTGCATATCAATGAGTTTTTTGTAGAATTTGTTAGTGTTGAAAAAAAAGCACAAGTTCAGTTTCCAATTGCCCTCCCGATACCCGTTACACGCGACCGCGACCGACGTAATTAATAAGTTGTGGCACCTTTATCCATTACTTTACTACTGATTTTAATTTTAGTATACTACAAAATTCATTATTAATAAGTTGTGGCACCTTTTTCCATAAAAATTAGATGTGCGTGAGAGAGAGAGAAAGAGAACAAGTCTAGGTATCATTCAACTTACTTTCGTATCCCAAGTTCTTCCATGCTCTCCATCACTTTGTCATGCCTGACAGTATTCATAACGACACTGTTCAGATAATTATAGGACATGCCACTCATTACTTTCAATATTTCACGAATCATATGTTTATATACCCTCTGGAGAGAAATCTTGCCGCCTTAACATTAGAAGGGTTCTCCAGCCATTTACTATACTTGATAAAGCTCTGAATCCAATGAGAGCACACATCTAATACGTGGGGAATGGCTTCAGCATTTGGAGGAACTTCTTGTTTACTTATGTGGCCAACCGAGCGCTTTGACGTGCTAGTAATACCCGGATAAAATGGAAGCCATTCCATCTCTTCACAGGCTACCTATAATATGAATGTACTTCTCAGATTAAAAACAAGTGCCTTATTAGACTATTTCATAGATACTGACCTCCACATAGAGTTGATAAGAACTTATCGAGGAAAGCTGAGGATAGTACAATACACTGCCACCAATAAGGTATCTGCTTTAAAGAGACAAGAAAATTATATGCTCCATGATATTGTAGTGGAAATACTAATCAAGCTGACAGAAAACTAAATACCAGAACTTTACCTTACTAAGCCTTCAATAGGTTCATCTATAACATCAAAGCCATTTGCAGATAGAAAGGATTGCGTACTTCTCCCTAAGGCAATGAAGAATCCAAATATAGCCAAATCCCTCTCCAACACCTTTGACATGATCATTCAACAAAACGTTGCAAGAACATGCATAAGGAAGAGTTTCAATAAAATATATAATTAAGCAAATCTTTTAATCTCTTCATCAGCTAATGAGACCCACATATTCCAGAGTGTACCTATATAATGCTCACTCCAGAAACTAAACCTACCTTAACATTAAGATATAATAATAATTGCACAGTAAATAGCTAAATAAAGAAAAAAGAACAAGCACACACCATGCTGTTGGAGAACTTCGGGTGAATATATCACCTAATGTCACTATCAGTACCATAATAAATTAAGATAGAAACAATTGAACAGGGGTGAAAATGGAAGCAACCATAGAAACAGAATTTTCCCAAGCTCATTGTAAGGTTCGCTCTATTTTACAATGTAAAAATATAAACTCTTCAAAAAATATTCTTAGGAAAACAAAACAATGATCAGTTGACCTTTTCTATTATGCTTTCATCAGCCTCAATCTAAATAAATCTTCCATTTACGTGTGGAACTTGAGATTACACAGCCAATAGTACTTCTTAATTTTGGGGGTTTCTGTTACTGTCAAATTTTAAGTATGCCAGGGCTATTCCAGTCTAGAAACACTTGCATAATATTTGTGTTCGAGTGAGACCGGGGGAACTGGTTCTTTGTTAATGCACTGTCAACCAACCTGGAGGTTGTAGCTTTGAACCTGAGGACATTCAATTTGTAAATATGACACCAAAAATTAGGTACTAGGTACCCAGACTTGCCTCCCAGACCCCACTAACGAAGGCTAAAATAAGTATACTTTTAAAGAAAAGGGCTGCATATTCGGTGGCCCATCAGCCAACACATAAAACCCTATCAGATCTCTTATATACATGAATCCAAATATGAATTCTAGAGTAAAGGCAAGGTCCCCTAAAGCAACACGTTGTGCCTTCTATTGGGGGTTTTTCAAAATGGCCAAGAAGCGCCATATTGACACCTAGGTGCAGTGCAGAATAGGCAAGGATCCATGAGCTTCTCTAAACGAGCACAAGTAAAGAAATTAGTCCAAGATTGTAAATTCATATTAGCAACGTGAAATATAGGAACATGAATAGTAAAACGATGTAATTAGTACATACTACAATTAGGAAGAAAATTAGTATAACATGTTTACAAAAAGGAAAAAGAAAACCAAGTGTAATTGAGATGAAAATGTTAAGATGGATTTCTATTAAAACTAGGAGAGATGGAAAGAGTTAGTAATAAAAAACATTCATGAAATTGTAGAAATAAAACCACTTAAAGATAAGGTGAAGAAAATAGACTAAGATAGTTTGGTCACATACTACGAATACCAGTAGATGCGACGGGTAAGAATAGTGATATGATTACCACTAATGTACAGGAAGTGAAAGATCCAAATTGAAATGGGATGTCGTGGTGAAAGAGGATAGAAATTATTAAATCATTGACCAAATAGCTATAGACAAAGAAGAATGGAGAAACAGGATTTAATAGCCAATCCAAATGCTTATAAGAAACTGCATGGTTAGGCGAGAAAACAACAAAATAAATAATCCGAGACAAAAACCTTTTATAAAAAAAAAAAGATAATAGAAATGGTGTAGGAAAATAGTAGTTGAATACAAGGATTATGAAAGAAGACAAGATAATGTTAATTAAACTTGCAATTGGAGAAAATATAATTAATGTGATTAGTGCCTAAGCACCCCAAGTAGGATTAGAATTTAGATGAGCATATTAAGGGGCAATTTTAGATCAACGGGAAGAAACCATGCGAGATATAGCAATACGAGAGAAGATGATTATAGGTTGAGATTCCAATGGTCACATAGGAAATAATAAGCAAGTGTACCAAAGGTTTGTAGAGATTTGTACCCCTTGTAATTTATATGTATTTTAATTTTAGCGGATATTATATTATTTCTATGCTTCATGTTTTGAGGGGTATCATGGGGATTGTTGTAGGCCCCGAAATTTGGCAAAGTTAACCTCAAGAAAGAAATGGGTGGAATTGCCCTTTTGGAATTGAAATGGAAACCTTGGAGTTGCTTTTGATGTGAGTTGATTTTGAAATTCTAGAGTTGGTTTTGTTGAGTGTTGATTTTGAAAATCTTGGGGTTCATTTTGAAACCTTGGAGTTCATTTCAGTGTGAGTTGATTTTGAAACCTTGTAGTTGGTTTGGGACATTATGGATTTAAAATAAGTAATCAATGTTGGGTTGAAAACCGAATCTTTCGGTGAGTTGATTTTCTTGTGATCATATTTCCAATGAGGATTAACTCGACGAGTTAAGGACTCAAATGTGTTGACTTCATATTGATTTTGGGTTGTATTACCGGAAAGCAAACTCGACATGAGTTATCCATCAGTGAGAGTCTTATATGTTAGTAACTGACTAACCGAAAAGAGAGAATTGGTTTCGAGGCTTGTGTTAAAGCATGGTTTCGAGTGCGTGTAGCGGTGAACAACTGGCTGATTTTCAAAACTTAGATGTGGTGGCTGATTTCAAAAATGGGCGTGTGGATCTGAAAAGAATGTGTTGAGTTAATGGGTGAACTAATACTTGTAATTTGAAAATGAGACTTGGATTTTACAAAATGGGATGATTTAGTAGTATATGTACATGTCATGCATACATCTTAAATTTCATATCACAATTGTTTCACGTTTCTTAATTGGGCTATCGTGCTAATGCCTTACAATTTTCAAGTACCAAGGAGGAACCGAGAACCTAAGAAGAGTCGGGCCTCCTTTTGCATCAGGTGATTTTGTTTGGCCAAATGCCATGTACTCTGTCTTGTTATAAGGCCACAAGGTGAAAGATTCATATTTTGAAGCACATTATGTATATATTTAGTAGCATGATAAGGAAATGATCATAGACTATGACCTAGATTTGTTTCAATATCATGCCTTGGATGAGAATGTAATGAATGACATTTTGCTTTCGGATATTAAAAAAAATTAAAATGAAACTGTTAAGTTCCTTGAAGAATACGGTCAATTCATGTGATTTTAATTCAGTTTGGTATAGAAATGAGGATAATCTATGAGAAATAAGGAGGTATGGCTTTGAGCCTAATCATTCATGTAATTGTATTAAAAAGTATCTATGTTTGTATGTTGAGTTTCCATACCCTTAGGACTTTAGCAACCTCATTCCATTCTAGGGTCCCTTTCAGGATTTGGACGGCTCATTGACCAAAATATGTTTATTTTTATACTTTATTAATTAAATAGAAGTTTTAAACTTTATTCCTAATCTACATTAAAATATGTTTACTAAACACGTTTCCAAAAAGGTGTTTAGTAAATACATTTTTTAATATTAAATAAAATAAAATTAAATGAAGCGATAAAAATAAACTTAAATATTTTACAATAAGGTTTTTGCTAAAAACACTTCTAATGTATACACTAATCGTGAAAAATATATCAAAAACGTGATTGCTATCCATGTTTTCTCCCAAAGACATATTTACCCGAGGTATATTAAGTGTTGATGGTATTTCAATAGATGGGATGTTGATTCTCAACACAAGTATGCAACTAGATTATGTGGAGTTCAAACGGGGTTTTACTTTGATGATTTCAACCGTTCATGTTATAGATTTTAATGTGTAGATTACAACTGCAAGAAATCAAGTTGATTTGATATTGTTAAGTACCCGAACAAAATATATTTATCTTTAAAAAATAAACAGTAAATAAACTGCACCGGTCATTTTTTTAAGATAAATATAATTTGTTCAGGTGAAATATAATTTGTTCAGATACTTAACAACATTTAATCAACTTGAGTTTTTGGACAAATAATCTAAACACTAATGTCAATTACAATTTTCCGGATATGTAATTTTTTATTTTTAGTAACTTTAATTACGATGATTTGTAATCTTTTATTTTTAGTAGCTTTAATTAGGAATTTTCAGCATTGTGATCTTTTATTTTAGCAGCGTTAAAATAGGGTTTTCATGAATGCCTATAAATAGGCCATTATATAATACATTTAGGCCGACTATAATGTTGAGTTGAATGAATTGAGTCTTGGCATTGAGATCAAGCTTTTCTTTTCTTTTGAGTGTGATCTTTTCTTTTCTTTTTCTTTTATATAGATCCTCTTTAAGATAACAATGGGGTAAACAGGTTGTACTTAAGATAACACAATGGGGCAAACAACAACTAACAGCAGCAGCAGCAACAACAAAAAAAAAGTGAAGAAGGAAACTGGTCTGACCTCAATGCTTTCACATGTTGTTAGTCTTGACCATATTCTCTCCCTATCAATAGCTCGCTGCAGCTGCTTCTGTGCTAAATTCACCCAGAATACCACCTCTTCCGTCCCTCCATCATTTTTCACTCTACATGCTGCAGCTCGAGGGCCAAAATGGGAAAGAAATTCTCTGCGTAGACCAATATCCTTTATAGAATGATAAGCTTGGCGTATAGGAATGAAATTAACCAGCATTTCCATCAATCTACCAGTAATGTCAGGTATCACAGAAAAGAACTGCGAGCAAGAAACTTTTGTTGGGCCAAGTTTTGTGATTGCTGCAATGCAACTCAGTGCAAGCATGAGAAGTGATATGTCATTTGCATTGCTTGAACTGAAGGGCAATCCTTTTCCAGACCTGAGAAAGAAACAGATTACATCATTGTTCAAAGTAATCATCAAGCAATCTACATGCCATCATGTCCAATAAAATGGGGGTGACTACATACACTGCAGTTGCAGCAGTAAAGCGTGGGTTAGTCTCAAAATAATTAACAAAAGTGGTCACTGCTGCTGGGACTTGCTCAGACCAAAACCATTCAGAAGCTTTGGGTTGCTTGGTTGATAGTTTCTCTCTTATTACACTCTCCAGAGGACCAGATTGTCGTAACAAACTGCAATAATGCAGCAGTTAGACTGCAAAAGCCCATATCAAGGAGGAAGAGGTAATAATGATGAAGTACAAAAATTCACAACTAATGTTCAGGTAAAATGGAAATCAACCATTTCACTTGAAAAATAGAGAACACGATAAATGTAACAGACATAAAAATAAAAATCCCTGGGAGGTTTCTGGCTCTAGAAGACAGATGCCAACAGCTGTAACATCAAAGCCAGACAAATCAAAAATTTAAATGTAAGAGAAGCAATAGTAGAAGGGAAGGGCATATGCCATAAGATAAAATTGTTTATGGCATCAAAACCAAATGGTAGTATTAATACTTTAAATCCAAAGTATTTGGGTTTGATATGACAAATCTTTTTCTTAGCTCTTTTCCTTTCTCTTGGATTACAAGTTGCATATACTCATTTGCCAACACATCCTTTCTTGACCAACTCAACCATGATTTTGATATTGCCTTCATCCTTCCAAAGCCTGCAGCCTAAATCACGCGACTCCTAGAAACACAATAGCTATTGTTACACTTACCAAAGCCATCTTGGCCACTTCTCATTCATCTCATCCTCAATAAGTGCTGTAAACTTCTATACAATATATTTATCTGTAATTTTTTTCTTCTTCTCTTACCACCAATCCATCTCAACATTTTCATCTTGGTTAAGTTCATTTTTTTAAACAAGTTGCTACTCAATTACACGATTTCTACTGTGCATAGCTGTCTTGTATTTTTTCCTTAATTTGATAAGGTTCGTGTAAAAACACCCTGAAGACAACTCTTACCATTCATGCCTCCTATTTTATGCCCATTAACATTTCCTCAATCTCTTCCTCTGTATGAACCCCCAAGCAAAGATGACAAGAACGTCCAAAATTAAATGAGTAAAAAATCCCTACATGCAAAATACTACTCTATTACAGTAAGCCTCATTATCTACCATTTTATTTTATTCATATAATATTAGAAATGATAGAAAAAGATAATTATAAATGAAAGATGATATTTAATCTGTGCAAAAACCAACTAACCAACTCAACTCACCTCAACACAACAAATCCTTATCCCACTATTTAGAGTCAACTAAAAACCAAAAAGAATA
>JAOTRH010000022.1:16075126-16097881 GCA_034768845.1 Heliamphora exappendiculata
AAAAAAAAACACATGCACACACCCAAAAAAAAAAAAAGAAGAGGAAAAAAAGCATGAAGATAGAAAACTTAAGTTTGGTCTAGGTGACTTGATCCAGAGTCAAATAAAAAATAGCTGCATTCCACAATTATGGCATTTTTGTAAGCCTTTTTCCTACAATTTGTAAGGAAGAATAGAGAAAACAAAAATATATCGATATCGTGTAGCTCCCTAGCGGCACCTAGCTCAAGATGTATGCCAGAATTTTCTTTAACTTATAACATTCACAATTGTTCCAGATGTATCAACAGAAGGCGTTCAACTCACCTTCTCAAATGTCATAGATCCATATAAAAATGGTGATTTACATTATTTTCTTCAAAAGCTCAGTATTTTCAGTAACTCAGTAATCTTGTTAGTTTTCTAAAGTACAGACATTTCTCATGTGTGGATGGAATATGAAGTCCTTGCCCTATGTGGAATCTCTCGTAAGAAAGGCCAAAATGAATATCCAGGCAGTGAGCTCCATGGCCTTGTCTCAAGAAACTACATCGCCTATCTGAATCCCAACAATTTGAATGAATTAATTTCAAAAAAAAAATTGCTAACCAATCATTGTCCAAACCTTAATGAATGATGTTAGTTGTTTGTAACTGACCCCAATAAATCAGGATAGACCATAGTGTAATTTGGCCCTTCCAATGCTCTAACACCATATCACACTTTGGTCCCTCTGTTTTAAGTTGCAAGTTGCAACAGTCAAAAGCTTGCACTTTTTGGTCAGGTTGCAATGCCAACCTTCCATCAATGGTTGGCATTACAATTAACATAAATTACATATGTGGCTATCACATAACCTGAATTGGTAGCACATGAACTTCGTCAATTTTATCTTCACATTCACTTCAGTCCCTTGGATTTATTTTAATCAACTAATTTTTATGTCACGTGAAAGACACACGATGAAATTCTGTCCGTGCTCTAGACAAATGGTGAGAGAGGGTTAACATTGCAACTTGATCTGAACTGCAGGGTTTTGCCTATCTCACAACTGTAAGTTGAAGTATCTAATCGAGATTTGAGGTAAAGTGCAAGTGTGCAAAGTGTAACTTACCCTACATTAAGGAAGCAGAAAACAATGCCAATCATTTCTGCTAGCTTATACCGTATTGATGACTAATTCCTATGAAATTAAGGAAGAAGCAAAATTTGAATATTTATAAGGGGAAGAAAATAAACTGTTCTTTGAAAACCATGATTGTGATCTTTAAACAAACTCAAGCCAAGGAAAGATCAAAACCACCATTATAGCAGTCTCAAAAGCGGAATTGGTGAGCTGGACACAACCATCTATTTTTTGGGTACTTTTTTTGGTATTCTAGTGACAGTTATTCCTGCCAAATTTACATTAGAAATTTTTTTGAAATTTTCTTACAGCATAAAACATGATAGGAGAACAACGAAAATATAGAACTGACGTTCTTCTCCATTTATCTAGTTTTCCTTTTCCATGTTTGTCCAGCCAAATTATTATTCAAACTTCTACAAAGATACACTTAAATCCAACATCTAAGAGAAACTTTGGCCCTGGTGAGCGGCCAATATGGGTTGTGTAGGTTTTTAAGAAAATATCGGAGCTTCTAGCAAGTGGAACAGAATTCCTTTTATTTAAGAAGTTTGAAATGATAAGATATCATAAGGTCAACATGTAAAGTCTATGGCTTCCAAGCCAATCATTTTCCAACAGATCTGCCTTGCAGCCCAACATCAAACCTCAAGAATCCAAATCCTTTAAAAAGTTAAAAGTATGAAAATCACTATATGTAGATCAGACAATTACATTGCACAAGCAAATGCTCGTTCTGTGAGTTGGTAGCCATCTAAACAATTGGACCTTCTAATAACTAAAACAATTTCTCTGCAGATCAAATGTTTCAATGTTTTAAAAAAGAATATAACCAAATTAAATTCCAGATGGATCAAAGATGCTCATGGTTGATTACATTCTATTTCAAAGATGCATATGCTAACATTGGCAAACACTTAATTTCTATTACCAAGTAAAAAGTGAATCTTAACATTTATGTAACTTGGTAACTCATGAGATCAAATTACTAATAAAGACTTCAATTTTTATTCGAGCTTATATTCTGATGGGGGAATGTGGGACCAGGAATTGATAATTGGGATTAGGCATTGATTGAGAAATCTAAATCCATATAGTTGGAAAAGCCTTTTGACAAAATGGAGATTAGATATGTGATTTTTTATTACGAAAGAGATGAGGTGATGCGGACAATATACGGAATTGTATTTTTGAATTTTATTCGTTTTCCTTAGAATATTAGGATCTTAAATTAGATATTATTCTATTTCTCTTTTCAGTTAATTAGGATATTATGTGATTTTATTTTTTTTAGTTAAGAATTCAATTTTTTTTTAAATTAGGGTTTAGGTTTATAAATAAGATGGTCTTTTAATGCATTGATCAAACTTTAATAAATAATAATTAAGTTGGCAATTATCTTATTTCTCCCTCCACTTTGTGTCTTCTAATCCCTAATTCCTGTTATTCTTCTAATCCCTAATTCCTATTCTCTTTCCTCTTTGTCATAAGGTCCCTAGGCCGGATGGGTTTTCTATGGTTGCATTTCAAGATTGTTGGGATATTGTGAGCGGTGATTTGGTTCTAGCTTTTGTTGAATTCTTTGAGACAAGTGTGTGTGAATTGTGTGTACAAATGCTTGATTCCCAATAAAGAAAATCCCTTTAAAATTAGCGAATTTCTATGTTATAGATCTTCTCTTTCTGTGTCTATCATTCTTCTTGCCCCAAGCCCCTGTTGTCTCTAGCGCTTGATTGTTTGACAAGCTTACCTTATTAGTTTCTCTTTGTATCCTGGGCCGAGATCCAAATATTACCCCCATACTACTCTCTAATTCGGTCTCTATCTATCAACCTGTTCATTTGGATGGTTATCTCACCAGGCCTCCCAAAAGATTACTAGAAAGGCCAGGGGACTCCGACGAAAAGTTCAATTCCTATCTATCGTTGGTGTAATAGCATCCCAAATCAACGTACCCCTGCTTCCTTTAACAAGTTAGTACGTGAATGTGTAATGATGGTGATTCCACACCGGGCTCAATAAAAAATGGAATGTAGAAAGGGAATCCTAAACAAAAAAGGAGTCCATGACCCATTTTTAGGGCGTAGTTGGGGAGATCAAACTCCAAACCCTTTCTAATGAGTATACCCATTACAAAAAAATGAACGTTACTTTGGGACACGTGCGGATAGCCCCCCCTCGTGGCCAAAAGTAAGCCAAAACTCAAACTCTTTTTTTTAGTTCAACTGATAAACACGAGTATTATAAAATAAAAGGCGCCACTCTATGAGGGAAGTCCCCGAGTAAAGTCTTTGCAAGTTCACTCACTAGTTTTGATGGAATACCTGTGTAAACCCGACCCAACATCACTACAAGTACAAGTACACGATATGATCTCAATCATAAGAAAATAGTTAAGAGTGAAGACAGTACGCTAAAAGTAGATCTGTAGCTTATAGTTATTATACGCAACAAAACTATTAAGGACGAAAACAAATGCATGATGTAAAAAATTAATATGTATAAATCAATAAATACCTAAGGAAGCTGAAACATTGCCTTCTTGATTACTCATTGAATCATTTTTTTACCATATCCACGCACATATATCTAATTTTTAGATACTCTTTAGCTGAGTCCGCGTATCCTTAGTTTAGAGGTTTTACGCGTTCGATCCCTAAATGTACACTTACACCCAACACTTATACCCGAGTTCGTGTAAACTAAGGATACACGAACTAAGGAATTTGGGGATAGGTGGAGGAATGAATTAAAGGTTGTATATCTTGTTGTAATACGTCGGTAATCGTAAATGAAATGTTTCTAAGGGTCTTAAGCATGGTGATCCCTCATTTCCTTTTCTTTTATGTTAGGTAGCAAATGTTTTGAGTAGGTTGGAGGACAAGGCCAAATAGGTTGAATTAATTTATGGTTTTATTATTGGAAGGGATAAGGTTTGCATATCTCAGCCCCTGTTTGGGATGTCTAAAAAGCTTAACTTTTAAGAAATTTAGTTTTTTTAAGAAAAAAATAGAGAAAAAAATTAAAAGTGTTTGGGAGAATTTTTTAAGGATAGTTTTTTTTTTTTTTTACTTTTTGTTAAAATGTCTAATATACCCTTACTTTTTACTTTTAATTTGTAGTACTTGGCATATTGGTACAAGTTTTTTTCTATTGTTGGGAGTTGAGTTGAGTTTTTAATTTATGGTATTATAGTTAATTTACTCAAATAAA
Organism: Heliamphora exappendiculata; assembly: GCA_034768845.1. Lineage (NCBI taxonomy): Eukaryota > Viridiplantae > Streptophyta > Magnoliopsida > Ericales > Sarraceniaceae > Heliamphora > Heliamphora exappendiculata. The sequence goes on from JAOTRH010000022.1 coordinate 16,079,445, forward strand.
AAGTTAATATATTTGGAATGTGTATACGCTTTTTTTTCTAGAAAAAAGAATAAAAAAAAAGGTTAATTGGCTTTTTAGATAAACCAAACGGTATAATTTAAAAGCTGTTTTTTTTTTTGGTAAAAAAACCAACTTTTTAGATAGCCTAAACAGGGGCTCATTGACAATATGCAGATGATTCTATCTTTTCTTCCTCTAAAGAAGAGGCAAAGGCTAATTTTGAGGATTTTTTTATGTTATTTCTGGTCTTAAGGCTAATTTGAATAAAAGCAAATTGTGGGCATTAACATTCAAACAACTAGGTTACAAAGGTTGAGGGATGTTTTAGAGCGTCCCATCGAGAATCTTCCATGTAAGTATCTAGGCCTGTGGGTGACAATCCTAGAAGTGAATCTTTTTGGGCACTGGAGTTAGAAAAGATTGAAAAGAGGTTGAAGGGTATTAAAAGAGCATTGTTTCTGAGAGGGTAGATACATGTTGGTGCAATCGGTCTTAGGTAGATGCATGTTGGTGCAATTGATCTTGTGTAACATCCCCATTTATTATATGTCTTCATTTAGGATTTCTAGTTGGGGTGGCAAATAAGAAGGGGGAAAAACGATGCTAGGAGATTTTTTGTGGGAAGGTTGGGATGAAGGAAAGAAAGTGCCTCTTTCCAAAAGATAAAAGGGTTTTGCTATAAGGAATATCACCGCAAGAAAAAATGCCCTACTTGGTAAGTCGCTATGGAGATTTCCAATTGAAATAACTCATTTTGGCATTCTGATATTAAGAATAAATATGGAGTTTAAGTTAATAGTAGGAATTCTTTCGTGGTTAATAGAGGTAATTGTAAATCTCCATAGAAGTTTATATCCTGTATATCTCCTATTTTTCTATGTTCTCTTCTCTAAAGGGGAATAATGATCAAGTGTTTCATTTTGGAAGGAAATTTGGTTGAATGACTCTTCTTTTGAATCGTTGATTCCACGTTTATATCAGTTGGTCCGATCACATAATATATCTATTGCTTCTATGGGCATTGATCAGTCAAATTCAATTGCTTAGGACTTTAATTTCTATAGAAACCTCAATAACCGAGAGGCTCTTGAGATGACATCTTTGTTAGCCATGCTTGATGGTGTCTTTTTCTGGACAGATGTTACTAATAAGAGAGTTTAGTCTCTCCAATCTTTAAGGGACTTTCTTGCAAATCTTTTTTCGACAAAATTATTAGCTACCACAATGTGCCTCCTTTCCTCCATAATAATAAAATTTGGAAAACAGTTGTCACTTTAAGGTCATGACGGCTAACTAGCTTAAAAGTTAACTTGTTTGCTTTTTAGTTCAAAAGCTTCTTTGGATTTAAAATAGGTCATTTGCAAATTAGCTTTTAATCTAGTTTTCTTTAAGTTAGTCAGTTGAATAAAAAGTTAGCTTTTTTATTGTCAAATTGGACAATATTGCCCTCTATATAGATCGTCATAACAATCATATATAGTAAACATTGGTAATAAATAAGTTAGGAAGTAAGGGGTATTATGTCTTTCTAAATGGGATAAGAATTTAAATAAGGTGTTCTTGAACTTAGGTTTTTTTTTTTTTACTTTTTAGCTTTTTGCTAAGCGAGATATGTTGGCATTTAGTTTTTTGACTAAAAATGCCAAAAAAGCCAAATAGCTAATCGGGCCCAAAGTGAAATTTTTTATGTGGTCTTTCGCTCATGGAAGTCTAATTACTAATGACACCTTTCAGAAAAGGAGACTTAATCGCTCTATCTATCCTCAAGTAGCCAATCATTGTCCCTTCGCTTGTCTTTGGCATCACATTTTTCACCTAATGGATATTTGTGGGGTTTCTTGGGTTCTTGTGCCCAAATATTTTTTGAGATTTTGGATTTTCAACAAGAAAGCCAAGGTGTTGTGAAGGTGTGCAATGTTCGCACTTTCTTGGGTGATTTGATTAGAGCGAAATGCTAAAATTTTGAAGATAAAATTTGAAGATTTTGAAGCATTATGGGACAAAGTGTGTTATTTGTCCTCGTTTTTTGTTTCAATTTCTCCTCGATTCAAGGGAATCTCACTTTTTTTTTAAGTTTCTAGGGCTTGGAAAGGAATTTGTGATTTGTAGCTTGAATTTTTGCTAAATGTGATTTTTTTGAATTTTTTATTGGTGGAATCCTTGTCCCTCTTTTGGTGTAATCTTTTTCCTATTATTAATAATGTTATCCTTCCCTTTATGTTGTCGATAAAAAAGTTATTTTCTAAGCACAGTCTTTAGCGACAATCACAAAGTCTTCTTTGCCAAGGTCTGGTATTGTACACTATCTGCATAGGTTAGGGATGGCAATAGGGCTGGGCCAGGGATGAGGTCTTCCATCCCCATCTCCATCCCCTATTTGATTGGGGCGGGAAAGGAGAGAAATATTGGGGAAGTAGCGGAGAACGGGCAGGAGCGGAAATATTTCGAAAATGGTTTTTAAGATTTGTTATAGATGATATAATAAACAAAAAATAGTTGTTAATGAATCAATATAACAAAAAATACAAAAAATAAGAAATAGAGATAAAAATAAAATATAAATATAATATTTTTATGTTTTAAACTTATTATACTTTTTAAAAATAAACTTTATATATGTATTCATATTTAAAAAATATTTATTTTATATAATAGGAGGTGGGGAGAGAGAAATGGGGTGGGGCAAGTAAATACTGTGCCTACCCCATTTGTTATCTGGTGCGAAAAAAACCCATATATAATAGGGCGGGGGCAGGAGAAATTGTCATTCCAAGTATAGGTTTCATTATGTTTATTTGGGATTTTACAAGTTATTAAGCTTTCATGATTAACCAAAATCAAATTTGGGAGAAATTTTCAAGAAATCAAACTCTTACATTTTTTTATAAGTAAACCTTTGTTATAAAAGGCACCAAAAAAGTGGAGTGGTACAACCCTGTGCTAGGATTCCAAATCGCGATATTGAAATACGTATCGATATCAATGATACAATCATATACCGAATAATATCAGCTAACATATTGGTGAATATCAGCTTTGGAGATCCCAAATCGCATTGCGTATCAATCGATACAATATATAACCGCCAATATTTAGAGCCCTACCCTATACACTAAATTTATACATATCCCCAATAACTTATATACCAGCAGTCATGTTCAATTCTCTCGACAAGTCAACAAAATAAGTCAAAAGAAGGAAAGCAATGACTTAACCAACAAACAAGGAAATAAGAATAACTCTGTTCAAGCATATAAAGATATGGGAAGATATTCACTAGATTCTTTCACTATAGTTTTCAAAATCATCCAACCATTCCAACAAATTAGCTACAAAACATTAAGAGAAATTAAATTACTATCTATCTAAGCCTTAGGCAACTATAAGAAGCCGAGTCCTCTTTTTTTTCCACTGGTAGGTTGTTTGGGAAGGGATGATTCACAGCGAAAAGAATCAATGACCATCCAAGAACAGTGCAATGGTTGTGTGGTGTCCTTCCTGATGATTTTCGCCCTAGTTTGATTTCTTGTTTGAATTGGAGTAAGAGTTAATGTTCTCTCTTTTTTGCTACATATTTATAATTTGATTTCGTGCTTGAGTTGGAGGAAGTGTTACTGCCCTATCTTATCAATTTGATATATATTTGTACTTTGATTTCGTGCTTGAGTTGGAGGAAGTGTTAATGTCCTATCTTATCAATTTGATATATCTTCATTATAAAAAAAGGGTAATCGTTATTCATTCTAAAGAAGATGAATAGACAAGCTTTTTGGTAGCCTCATATTTATAGAGGCAATTAGCGCCACTTTGGCATTTTTGAGCCCCTTAGTTTTGCCATTTTTGTTGACAAGTTTCGATAGAAAGAAATAGATGTTATGAAAAATATACCAAAATTTTAAGTTGATGCTTTGGCAGAAAACCCATAAATGATTAAGGAAATTAGTATTAGATAATTACTTATGTTTGTTAGGGTTGTTTTATAATTATCTTGGTATCTCTTATATAAATACTGGTGTGGTGTAGAGATTAAAATTAATCTCATTATTTTCTCCTAATAATACTTTCTATCATTATCTTCTTCTTTAACCCTAAATCGCTACTTTACAATTTAACTTAGTATCAAAACATTCCGATCCAACTATAGAACACGTTAAGAACATCTAAAGCTCAATTCGGGGCAAACAAGAAGGACCAACGTCAGTCGTCATACGATGGCGTCATCAACCGTAAAGACCAATGTCGTCGCAGTTTGCTTCGATTGATTCGCCGGGACTTTCTGAGATTTATGGTGCTTTTTGTAGAATTATTTGAAACCATCTGATTAAGTTTTTCAATTTTTTGAACGATTTTTGGATTTTTAGAACCCTTGATCGCGATCTCTTTGTTGGAACTCACATCTGGTTTTTGATTGTTGTGATCTCTTCCATGGATACCGAAATCACCTTTACAAATCTTCTTAGGCATTGATTTGTTGATTTGAACACCATCGGAGAATACCTTTACAAATCACCTTTGGTTGCCGAACTGCTTTCTTTTCACCTCAGATCTAGTTTTTTGTGCTCAACGACTACCCTTAAGCCTTCTTGGGCATTGATTTGTTGTTTTGAACAGCATAGGAGAAGATTCGAGCTTCAACAGGTTTAGTGCCTAGGGTTTGGTCGTCGAACTACTTTCTTTTCACCTCAGATCTATTCTTCAATTCTTGGCAACTTGCCTTGGCTCTTCTTCTTTATGATTTGAGGTGGTTCGCTGTTTCTGATTGAGCTTGTGCTTGGTTTGGTCGACTTATAGGGTTTCGGCTCTTCTTTTTTGTGGCTGCTTTGTTTTGGTTGCCTTTTTTTTGTTGTTTTGGCTCTTGTGTGGTTTGATTTGGTTTTCTACTAGTTTTCGACAGTTACCTCTTGTGCTTCTTCCTTCTATGGTTCGAATTTTGCTCTGTTGAGTTATTCTGATCAGATCTAGTTTCGTGACTTGGTCTTGTTTAGTGGTGTTTGGATTTAGCCTCTTTCATCTTACTTAATTTAATATGGTTGAAGTAGAGACTTTTGGTTCTTATGATACTGTCCATCTTCAGCTTAGCGAGATTGTTCGGACATTATGTGATATTCTTTTGCCCTCTTCTACTACACTTTAGCTAATTCAAATAAATATTACATGTGCACCTCTTACCTCTTTATCTTGAGTCATCGATTCAGGCACTAGTTCTCATATGTTTAGTAATCCATCTCTGTTATCTAATTTAACTCCTATTAAGCACCATACAGTCTTTAGCTGATGGCTCACCTTGACATGTTCACGGACAAGGTGTTTTTCATCCATCGCCTTCTTTTGCGTTACCTTCTAGTCTTTATATTACTGATTTTCTCTTTAACTTGCTTTCGGTTTAGTCAATTCACTAAATCTCTACATTACTCCGTAACTTTTTCTCCTACTTCTTGTCTTTCAAGACCTCAAAACCAAGAAGATGATTGCTTCGGGTCATGAGATGAACAAGCTCTATTATCTTAACGTTGATTCTGGTTATCCTTCACATACTCCATCAGCCTTGAGTGCTACAATTTCATCTCTTCGGTGACATTTTCCCTGAAGTCATCCTTTTGTGGCTATGCTTAAGTTGGTCATTCCTAACTTACCTCATATGTCCAGTTTTGAGTATAAAGCGTGTCAGTAAGCATCACCGTAGTTCCCCTCCTAGTCATAGTCATAATCATCATCGTTGTTACAATTTTTGGCGATTTCTGTAAGACAAAACTACCAGAGTCTGTTCTATTGGGATGTTGGGGAGTGTTCAGTAAGTCGTAATGTTAGAAATTGCGAAAGTACAACATCTTCAGTCAGAGAATTCTACAACCTCATCGCTCTAGTTCCCACAGGTATATGATCATTGTGCAATGCACTTTCACATCACGTTGCATTCTTTCACAGGCACACACCTCTACGATTTTATTGAATAAATGTTTTTACAAAATCTTTCATTTGAGGTTTGCTATTCAGTGCTTTCCTTCAGGTGGATAGCATTGGACGTGTATCGTCCGCTGTACAACACTAGTAGCTCGCTATACAACGCTGGTCATGTGATATCCATTGGATACCACTGGACACCGCTAGTGGTGTAAAGTCTTAGGGTTTTTTAACCTAATATCATTATGTTTTGCCTAAGATTTTGTAATAGAGACAGGGAGAGAGGCACATGAGAGGCTAGTGGTTATGATCTTTGAATCCCATATTTTCAATCTAAATTCATGTTCTGTTGATCTAGATTTGTTTATTCATTCACACCTTCTACACACATTGTTTTGACCACCATCATTGGTTGTGGGAACGAAGCTGTTGGATACGAAGATCGAAGCATGAAGCTTCGTGGTTACTGTTAAATCAAGAAGGCTGACGGGGTCAGATGGACAGCAAGTTTGCAAAAGCTTGCGGAGGACTTTAAGAGTTAGGTGTTCCGGGTAAGGGTTTGTAATTCCCAAGCGTTTGAGATCTAGTAACTTCTTGTTTTAATAGTGAAATTTGTTGGTGTGTCGGTCCGTAATTTTCATCACGTGAGATATTTTTCTCATAGGGTTTCCACGTAAATCTGGTGTGTTATCGTTTTGCTCTCTGTTTATGGTTTATTTGGTTGTGGGTTATCATTTTCATTTTTTTCAATCGTCATTCAAAGTCCTTTGATATTGTTCATACAAACATTTGAGGTCCTTCTCGAACTCCAAGTACTAATGGATATTCTGATTTTGTGATCTTTGTTGATGACTACTCTTGTATGACTTGGCTTTTTTTTGTTAAAACACTGATCTGAATTACCTTATGTTCTCTCTACATTTTATAATGAAATTTTTACTCAGTTTGGCAAAAGCATCAAAGTTACTCGATTTGATAATGCGTTAGAATATATGCAGTATGCTATTAATTCCTTTTGTGTCAATCGTGGTATTATTTATCAGACGACTTGTGCTCACACATTTCAACAAAATGGCATTACTGAACAAAAACACTGTCATTTGTTGAATATTGCGTACCTTATTGTTTCGTACCCAAGTCCCACAACACTTTTGGAGTGATGCTGTCATTACTGCTTGTTTCTAATTAATCGCATGTCTTCCGTTGTTTTCTATCGCCAATCTCCTTTTTCATTGTTATATCCTAAGTTCCTAACTCTTCACCTTTTTCCCTCACTTCTCGTGTACTGCCTTTGTGCAAGTTCTTGATCCAGGTAATGATAAGTTATCCCCTAAAGCACGTAAGTATGTCTTTCTTGAATACTCTCTTACTCAAAAAAGATATCAGTGTTATCATCCAGACTCTCAACAATACTTTATGAGTGCTAATGTGACCTTTGAATCCACTCCCTTCACTTTCTCAGGTAACCAACTTTCTTGTAATCACATCAATTATCATGAAAGGGAGTCTTTCTCTTCTCCTACTTTTTCTCTACCTCTCCTTATGTTATCATCTTCCCTCTCTAACTCACCTTTACAAGTTTATCAGCGATCTCGAGATAAGCTCATCATCTCGTACAGCCCCGATTCTTCATCTTCTCCCGTAGATATTCCTATCTCCTCCGCTCTTAGTTCCGATGGCTTACCAATTGCTTTGCGTCGAGGTAAACATGCATGCACCCAACATTCTATTACTCACTTAGTGTCTTATGCTCGTTTATTCTCTTGTCTTCATTCGTTTACTTTTACTTTGTCGTTTATTTCTATTCCTAGTTCTTACAAGGAAGTTGTTTTCCTATTGAGCTGGAAACTTGCTATAGATAAGGAAATGCGTGCCCTTAATAAGAATCAAACTTGAGAGCTTACCACTCTCCCACCTGAGAAGCAAGCAGTGGGATATTGCAGGATTTATACAGTAAAGTACCTTCCAGATGGTTCTATTGAGCGTCTTTAAGGCGCGTTTGGTTGCTAAGGACTATACTCAAACCTACCGTGTTGATTACTTGGAGACTTTTTCTCTAGTGGTTGCCTTAACTTGGTCCGAATTCTTCTATTTATTGTTCTTAGTCGCTTTTAGCAGTTATATCAGCTTGACATTAAGAATGTCTTTCCTCACGGTAATCTTCAAGAGGAGGTCTATATGGATCAGCTCCTTGGCTATGTTGTGCCTGGTAGTGAACACCTTATTTGTCGCTTGTGTAAGGCTCTATATGGTCTAAAATAATCTCCTTGTGCCTGGTTTGATTGCTTTAACTCAGTTGTCATTGCTTACAGTTTTCGACATTCCACATCTGATCATTCGATCTTTGATTTCATTCTTCTGCGATACTATTGTACTGATTATTTATATTGATGATATCATTATTTCTGATGATGATTCTACTTGTATAGCCGCTTTAAAAAGACATTTGGTTCATTATTTTTATACAAAGAACTTAGGCATTCTCTATTACTTTCCTGGGATTGAGGTTGCCCGCTCCTCCCAGGGGATCTCTTTATACCAACGTAAGTATACGCTGATCTTCTTTCTGAGAAGCGCTCGTCCAGTTGATACACCTATGGATTCTGTTGTTAAACTCGATGCTAAACATGGAGAACCATTTCTAGATGTTGGTCGTTATCGGCGGCTTGTTGGGAAGTTAATTTATCTTACGGTTATGTTGATATCACAAATGTTGTTGATGTTATTAGCCAATTTATGCATGCTCTGCGTCAGCCACACTTTGATGTTGTTTGTTGTATTTTTCGCTACTTGAAACGTACCCCGGGTTATGGATTGTTATATTGTCCATCTGATCATTTGTCTGTGGTTGGATTTAGTGATACTAATTGGGCTGGCAATCGCTTTTATAGGCGGTTTACATCTGGCTATTATACTTTTATTGGAAGTTATGTTGTCACTTGACATAGTAAGAAACAAAATATTATTGCTTGTTCCAGTGCTAAAGCAGAGTATTGTGCTATAGCTCATACTGCTTCAAAAATGTTATGGGTTCATTCTCTTTTTCAGAACTTCAGCATCACGTCTTCTCATCCTGTGGAGATGTTTTGTGATAATCAAGCAGCTATATTTATTGCTAATAACCTTGCGTTTCATTAGCATAATAAACATATTGAGGCTGACTGTCACTTTATTCAAGACTTAACAATGACGAAGAAAATCGTCACTCCCTGTGTTATCTCAAAGAATCAATTAAGCGATATTCTTACCAAATTATTAGTTGCTTTAATTTCCAACGACTTCTTTTCAAACTGGGCATGTTCGACCTCTATGCTTCAGCTTGAGTAAAAGTGTTACATAATTACTTATATTTGTTACGGTCGTTTTGTAATTATCTAACTGTTTCTTGTATAAATACTGGTGTGCTGTAGAGATTAAAATTAAGCCTCATTATTTTCTCCAAATAATACTTCTTTGTCTTTCTCTCTTATCTTTATCTTCTTCTTTAACCTTAAATCACTTCGTTACGATTCAACTATTAGTATAATCATGTAGGTGATAAACAATTGCATTGGGTAAAAATGCATTTAGTCAAGACAATAATGCATCAACTAAAAGAAAAATATGATGTCTAATCAAGCCTAATTCATGCACTCTATTTTACTAGAGAAAGCTAACATCTATACTATTATTATATTATACAATTATAATAATCAAACAATAGGAGCAATGACAAAATTTGGTGAAGCCACGTCACATGTTTTTGTCTGAGTGAAGGTTAAAGACTTATTGTTTCATCAGTAAAGATTAATAAATAAATTTAACACATCTATACATAACTATCTACTTCTCCCATAACCCCCCACTTCTTACATGAATTCCTTCACAAATTTCTAAAAATACCACTTTGTGTAGTTTTGTTTTAATTTCTCTAAATACCTAAAATCATCAAGTTGCAGTAAGAAAGATTGCATGTGCAACAAATCTAGTTACTCATAAAGATTTTGCGCAAGTCATTTCATCTGGTATGGGAAAACCCCTAGTATAAAATGTTTACTAAGACACTTGAGTTGCTGCAGCCCCGCGGGTTGGTATGATAAATACTCGATTACTTATACTTGATTGCTTGGTCAGTCCTGATTGAGATGTACCCAACATAAAAATGCATTCAAAGTTTCCAAGAAGATGCAATATCAGTTGGCTATAGACGTTGAAAGAGGGGAAAACACAAACACCATAAAGAGAACACGGTAGTGAGAAAAAGATAACACAAATTCATTCGAAAAGGCGCACACACATATACAGAGCGGGACGAGGTTACCTCCGACGAAAAGTTTGGAAGCTATTCCTCTGCGAGATATGAAGAGAGAGAGGGGAAGTTGGAGAGAAGAGGATGGAGCATAACTGCGGTTTGATTGCGAGCGTTGGCCCAACATGTGCCTAGTGATTTTTCTCAGAGCCGCCATGAATGTGTGTGCGTGCGTGCGTGCGTGCGTGTGTGTGTGTGTGTGTGTGTGTGAGAGAGAGAGAGAGAGAGAGAGAGAAGAGGGGAAGTGCCGAGACGGGTTTTGTGGGTTTGTATGTGCAAATCATATCCACTGTATCATCTGACTTTGTTAATACGGTCCTCGCATGAAGGAATTTAATTATTTAATTTAAAATTTAAAATAATAAATAATAACAATAAAAGTTAAATTTGTAATAGTGAGAGTTAAACTATCATTAACTACCGCTCACTTTGCAATGGGTAGCATTTTTCATGTTAATTTACGAATTTGAGGAGATAAAAATAATAAATAAAAAAATAATAAAAATTAAAACTAATTTGTTTTAGTTGGATTAATAATAAGAAAAGTAAAATTAATAAATATTTTTTTTATTTTTTTACATAAAAAAACATGAGAAGAGAAGAGAGAACAAAAGAAAAGACTAATTATCTCATTTCAATGGTTAAATTATTAACACTTATATAAATGTCACCTATATAAATTTTTGGCACCTATATAAATAGTTGTTGGAGGTGTTGGCAAAGTTACGGTAGTTTTTAATTTTTTACTATTAATTTTAATTATAAGTAATAAGTTTTTCAAGCACTCATAACTTTTACTACAATTTATAATTATTTTTTCTTTTATTTCAACTACAAGATAAAAATTTTACCAACCATTCACAACTTATGCTACAAGTTACAATCTATAAGTTATTAATTTCAGTAATACCAAACATCACCGTTATACTGATTCATTTATTATTTACATATGTATTACAGGATCTTAACAGATGTAATGACGTATTGTATTGAGGTACTAATACATTTATTATTTACATATGTGTAGCAGATTCTTAAGAAATGTGTTGCAGAATATATACTGATACATTTATCATTTGTATATGTGTTGCAAGTTATTAACATACGTTGCTGCAGTAAATAAATATGTTTAACCCCAAAAGAAAGATAAATATCTTCAAAGTTCAAAAAAATAAAATTTCTATAAAAATGACCACCATTTCAAGAAATTCACACACAAAATGGTTGGTGATATTAAGGTCTAATCAAAATTAATCGATATGTTTAAAAGTTATTCAATTTGAAATATCCCAGGGTCATTGATCGAAATATCGGAGATATTACATTGAGACTACATATGTTACGGAAGTAAATGAAAATAAACTGTCAGTCCAATAACTTTTTATATTGATTTTGATAATTTTGATAATTTATTTTTTTAAAATAAATAAATTTAAAAGGATACTATTCTTTTTTCTTTTTAAAAGTACTGACGCATATTTAACAAATGAGTTGATACCTTTAACCAAAAGAAATAACTTATCTCTCAAAAGGATTAAAACAATTAAGTATTCTTGATTATGAGAATATTTTGTGTTAAACCCAATTGATAACTGTGTCAAAATTTTAAGGCAAAATATACTTGAAGATATTAAGTGTGTCAACACTTTTGAACAAATTGTTTGACACCCTAACATATCCGTTGAAGATGTTTCAGATATTAAAAGTTAGTGTCAATATAAAATAATTTTGTGTCAACACAAAAGAGCCCAAACTCTCCGTACTCAAAATGAGTTGACACAAACTGAATTTGTATCGACACAAAAGTGTTTCCTCACTTTTGTTATCCGAAATTTTGAGTCGACATAAATGCCAAACGAGTCGACCCAAAAGCACCAAGACCACCTGCGGAATTTGGTGCGTCAACACAAAGTGAAGTTTGAGTCGACATAAATATCTTAAGCACGCTTGAAGAATTTTTGTGTCGACACCAATATTTAAATGAGTCGACACAAATCTCCCGAAACTTCCTACAAAATTTTAGTGTCGATACCAAGATGTTTTAAGTTGACACAAATTGTCCTTTCTCAGATGCTGAATAACCATTGAGTCGACACAATATCCAAATGTGTCGACAACGTTGTGTTGGTGAGGAAGATTGCAAAAATTATGTAGACACCCCAGAAGATTTGAGTCGATCCAATCACTTGAAGATCCTTGCCCAAGACATTTTGTGTCGATCCTAAAGAAATTGTGTCGACACCTGCGGCAAAAATTTAAATTCGCAGCAGACTTCAACTGTTGAATTTTTTGCATTTAATACCCTCATTTACCTCAAACGGTCATGAATGCTCAGGAGCTTATATAAAGAGTAACTCATTGGCATTTAATCTCTCTGGAGATTTACAATCACCGTTTGCTTTATTCAAATTCAAAATTTTTAAATTTTTATTTATTGATGTAACTCCAACTCTTGTATTTCATCTCTCTTTATCTTTTTTATTTATTGCTAATCAATTTTTGTAAAAACAGTGGGTGATTTTCATCTAAACACTTCATTTATTGTATTTAACGGTGAATCGTCCTTTGTCATTTGAATGAGTGAGTAAATCTCATCCAAAAAGAGCTCAAGAGTGATTAGAAGAAAAATAAAAAATTATTTTTATAAGATCATCTTGTTGTTGTTATAAGGTCTTTGAATATGCCTGTAAACATTCGTATTTTTGTGAATATTCTCAAATAAAAATTTGAGGTTGTAAGGCTTGAAATGCACCCGTGAAACATTCTACATAGTGAAAGTTCTCAAGGGGATACTTGAGAAGTGGTCGTAGGCTTGGAAGAAATCGAACCATTATAAATTCTTAATGTTTGGTTCATTCTCTCTATCCCTAACCTCTTTAATATTTGCATTGTATTAATCTTTGATTATCTTGCTATACTTGTTTGTTATATTAAAAGGTTTTTGAAAAAAATTTAAAAATTATTATTAATTTTTTAAAATTCAATCCATCTCATCTCTTAGGTTGCTTAGAACTAACATAACCATTATAGATCCACACATCAAAATAGGAATAATTTGTTATTATAAGGGGAACATTAAACCAGCCATAAAATAGGAATAAATTGTTATTAAATTGGAAACAATAAAATTGTGGGACTAAATTTATTATTAAAAAATTGTGTCAAGTCCCGTTATTTTAAATGGGAAACAATAAAATTAGTGTCAAGTCCTGTTATTTTAAAAAATTGTGGGACTAAATTCATTATTAAAAAAAAAATTAAGACTAATCCTAGTATGACCTAAAAAAATAAGACTAATCCTCAAATAATTCTTAAAAAGATATTAATGTTTTACTATTGTACAAACTAGCTATGAATCCGTACTTTGGACGAATTTATATATTATTATCTTTTAATATTGTTAATTTTCATTAAACGTGTGTGCGGATGAATACGCTATTATTTTTAAACTATTAATTTGTATTTAAATAATGTTTTCACAAATTATTTAAAATTCTGATTCTTATAAAATTAATTTTATATTTTTGCGTATGATCTAATGAACTAAACTTATTAAAATATTCGTATCAATTTTAAAAGTTACCGTATTAAATATGTCAATTAAGGAATTTGATGAAAGTAAAGACATTTCTTAAAAAGTCAAGTGCTTGAATATGAAATGAAATAATTGACAATAAATAATTGCTTTACACATGTATTTTTATAATTTATAAATTCAAAATCCTAAGAAATAAGACTACACTTTCAAGCTCAAAGAGCTTTTGTTATAATATAATAGATAATAAATAGATTAAACTCTGAATTTTCTAATTTTCATTAATTTAAACTTTAATCTTTCAACTTAAAATCAAATCCAACCATTTGTCCCAATCGGTCAACAAACCTTAATAAAAGAGGAATAAACTAATTAAACAATGATTCTATGAATACTAAATAAGAAAGAAGCAGATAGAGCAAAAGGCCACTCTCTCCTCACTGAATATTTCTATGTGCTTTAATATCGAGCACGATCCAATTGCTATTTTCAAGAAACTCAAAATACTGGTTTGTTGACATTCAGAAAAAATTATATGGTGGAACATACATCCTGTCACCGCTTCTCCTTCGCGCCTTCCCAATAAATAGAGAGAAAAGCCTAGATCTTCTACAAATTTCAAGTTAAGAATGATTCAAATCTCTGTTTAGGTGTCAATCCTACGCTAGAAGGTAGCCTTGTTGTAATTGGTCTCCGTCGTATGTTTTTCTCAAGGTTAAACATTTTCATGGAGAAATCCTTTGGCTTGGGAATGCATATAAATTTATTTTATAGTACAAGATGTGCTAGAGGTAATGTCTTAAGATTTCATAAATTCGATCTAATAAACTCCCTGAGGAGCATTAATCGAGACAATCTTTTGTGTAAGTTGTCACATATAGGTAAATACAAAAATTTGCCGACGAAATCCATAAGAGCTCCATCTTTCATTATATGTGACAACTTACACAAAAGAGTATCACAATTTATGATCCTCAAGAAATGATCCTTCTGGCATCAATAGTGATATTATGGAGTTGAACCTTATTCTAGTTGAACACGTTACGGTATATCTTACCAAATTAATTTACCAAACAATGTGGCACACATTACAAATATTGATACAATAAGTCTCACATAAACTTTATTTATATTCAATGTTTTTAATTGTACTAAGCATTTGATAGACTAACTTGATACAATAATTTAATTGTACTAAGCATTTGATAGAATAACTTGGTACACTAATTTTGGTAACATTGAATACAAGTTTAGCCTCCGTCTGAAACTCAACTTCAAAGTCTGTTTCTTTTTAAAAAAATTTACCTTTTTTAGTATCTGACATGTTAAAAATTAAAAATCAACAAAAAAATATTTTTTAAAATAAGATAAGTTAATTTGGTAAAAAATGCTTTTTATTTTTTGATGAAGAAAATATTTTCACACTATCATTACTCCAACTTTACCATTACCATTCTACTTCCCACCACACTACTTCCCACCACGTTACTATTGTCATCACCATATTTGTTGCACCCAATGTTGTCGTCACCACCGTCGTCACCATATTTGTTGCACCCAATGTTGTCGTCACCACCGTCGTCACCACCGTCATCACCACCTCTCCAATGTGGCCGCCACTGCCACTGTTACTGTCACTAGCACTCTGCCACCCCACCACTGCCGCCAAATCATCATCCACCACCACCAGTACCATCACCTTCCACCATCGCCATTGCTGCAACCACCACACCCCACCACTGCTGCCGCAATCACCATCCCACACCACTACCGTCACCTTTTACCACCACCAATACTTACCATACCAGTCACTAGCACCATTTTCAGAGTTGCAACCACCAAGCAAGCACAAGAAGACAAATCGTGAAAAATCACGGCCAATTTTCCCCGATTGTATACCATCAACACCTAAACAGCCAATGGCTTTTTGATTTTTGACTTTAAGCGAAAAAACAATAAAACAAACTTCAAACCCGTAGCCAAACGACATCACATGCTCCCTAAAACATCTCAAAACACAACGGGTAAAAATGAATTTTGAGCATCTCCTCAGGCAAGTTCATTTCTAGCTCATTGATGCCTTTTCTCACTTTTAATAGTGTAATTGCACACAAATAGTTCAGACCAGAAAACTCTACATCACTGACATCTTGCACTTACATGCCTAATCAACTAGAGTTGGGAAAAGTTAAGTACCCTGTAGCAAACACCAGATTAATAGCGCAAAATATATTTTTTAAAAAAAAGAAAGAAAGAAAGAAAAGGAAGTAAAAAAAAGAACCATATGGAACAATCAGGTAGAGGTGCAATCCCTCCAAAGGGGAGAAGCACTGCATGAACTGAGTAAACCACGGGTATATACAGATCCGATCTTACGAGCATCGGGTGTTCCGTGAAATCTACAGACAGACATCCAACCAAATGTTGTAGTAGTCACGATTGCTGCACTTTCAACAATGCTTGGTAGATCATGTCGATGAATTGGTTATCCTGCCAAAATGACAGGCAAAGGTAAGTAATTTGGTAAGAAATTGGTTTCACAACCTGGGCATTTGAAGGGCTGTGTAGGATCCTTTCTAGTTAATTTTCTGAACGTGGAATAAGTACCTTGAGACTTAATACACTTTAATACACTGATGAGGTGTTGTCTAGGTTTTAATTAAGCCTCAAGTACTTATCCCATGTTCAGATAATCCATCAGAAAATAAATAACAAGGGGAGAAAATGAGAGGGGACAGGAAGGAAAAAAACGGAGCTACAAATACCTGAACAAGCATTAGAAGTGCATCGCGAACTTTTTCTCTGTTAACTGGTCCATGATATGGAGTGGTAGTGGAAGTAGGAGTTAGTGATGGCGGTGGTGTGGGCGGTGGAAAGGGTTGAAGCATTGGAGTACCGAGGGGGCGTTGTTGAGTCAGGGAAGGATGAAAAGCGGTAGGCAAAGGCGAAGAGATAGGCGGAGGCATCAACATAGGTGAACTCGAAGGGGGAGTAAAGAATGAAGAGGGCTTGACAAGATTGGTGATCCGATTGCTGTTGTTAATTGGGTCAACTGTGTCGTGGAGGGGGACTGGAGGAGCCGATGAAGCTGACAAAGGAATAGATGGCACTTTAAGGGCTGGAGCCAGGGAGGGAGTGACACTAGGAACATGAGAAGTGACACTGGGAACATGAGAAGACAAGGGAATGTTAGTAGCAATATGGTAGGGCTGTCCAGAATTTAACATACTGGGAGCATTATTATATCCGATATTCATCGCAGTCTGCAATAAGAAAATCAAAAGCATCAGTATTGTATCTAGATAAGCCAAAAGATCATGAGAGACAAGAAAGAAATCACATAAACAGCACAAGAATGCATATAATTCAGTCAAAAACTAAAAAAGGTACGAAAGCATTGAAACTCAGTGCATGTTCACTGCAGTCCAATGTGTTAGGCGTGTTGAGCCTGGTTATATTTGGAGTCTAATCTATGACCCGACCTGTTTTAGAGGTAGGTGACACAGGTAAGATTATTTTTGGACTGATTTTTCCCTTAATGAGCCAGTTCAAGTACACACACACACACACATTCGTTGCTTCTGGCTTGGGTTTTGTACTCTCGTTTACATTACTGTAACTCCGTGGACTTAGCCTTAATTTTGGACAAACCACATAAATCTTGTGTTTGCATGTGATAGTGTTTTTTCTCTTTTTTGTTATTTTTCGTTTTTCTGCCATAACACAACGTGCCTTACACAGTACACAGGCTGCAGCAACTTTGGTAAATAACACCGGCTACAGGAATAAGTAATAAACCAATACATACCTTTATTACATACAACAATAGGCAAATCAATGCACACAAGTCAAAGGTATTTACAAACACAAAACCATTCTTACATCTTACCACTTCCCTGTAGCATTTCAAAAACCACACCACTTTCTTATATTAGGCATCCTCGTCCTATTGTTTGGCAAACCCCTCTTGCATGTCTTCAAAAGTATTTTAACCAGAAGTCTTAACATTTCTCTCTATTTCTTTGCCTCCTAATTCATAAGCTTGTTACTCTTGAGTATTAAAACCTCAAAATACAGGCTTGTCATACGTTTCTGTGTTTCCCAATCTAATCAACGAAAAGCAATCAAGAATCGTCAAGCTTTCCTATGTTTCCACTAACAGAGTAACAACATCAATTCACCTCCAAGCTGATGACAAGATGATGACACAACTCACAAGCAGAAAGAAATGCTCCCATAAGGGATGGTACCATTTAACATAAATGGTGTTTTATGTATGAAAATTTTCTACTAAACAAATGCTCCAGCTCCCATCTGGAAAACTGCTAAGAACTTTAACTTCTGTACAAAGCGACAATGACTTCAAACCCAAACTGGACCAGCCGACTCACCACTGGGACTGCCAACCAGTTTAAACCATAAATTGTTTGGACCATTCGTGAATTAGTTGAACAGCCATGGTCAACCATGGAATAAGACAATCACGAAAGATTTGGATTACCTAATCTCGATAATAACTGAATCTCCTTCTAGGATTTTGTATTGCCTTTCCAAGAGTTTATTCAATATTTTGCAACCCTCTATAACAGATCTCAACTTTTCTTTTTTCAGTAGCCGTAGGTTACTCATCAAATATCGCAGGCCCATGAAAAGTCTCTCCTAAATTCTCTCTCTCTCTCTCTCTCTCTCTCTCTCTCTCTCTCTCTCTCTCTC
>JAOTRH010000022.1:16108094-16120181 GCA_034768845.1 Heliamphora exappendiculata
ATAAAAGGAACTAATTATGAAATTTTTTATTTTAATTACTACTTTATATGTTATTATTATTGAATTATTTTTATTATTTTTAGTTAATTTTTTGCATGGCGTATTAAATATATATTTTAAAAATATTACAATATGTTATTATTTTTTAAAAATAAATTTAAAAAAAATAATATTAAAATATTATAATTTTTTAACCCCATCGAATCACCTATACGACGGATTAAAACGATCAAAAATCATCCCTCAATTCGTTGATTGAAATTTCCAAAAAAATAACATAATCAATGGTAGTTCAAAAAACGATGAACCACCAAGTCGAAATAATTGAAAATTTTCTTTTCATATGTCCTAATTCAATTCGTGCACGTGACATGTTACAAAAGATAGAAAAAAAAAATCTACGTTTTTAAAAAAAAAATAAAGGAATGGAAAAAAAGTGCCACGCACTCAATCATCCAATCACTATAAGCCAGGTCACGCAAGCCACGTAGCACATCAAGGTCCTCCCCCTCCATTACTTCTATCCTAAGCGTGTCACACCTCGCGGCGTAATATAGCCTTTTTGCCAGAGGCTGTCGCTCGCCATCCTCAACTATTCCTCGCGCAGAAGACTCGCAGCTCGCCGGAACAGTGAAACTGCGCGCTGCGGCGTATTTCAAAATCTCAGTCCCTTCCTCCCCCGCTTTCCATCAATCTTTTCCCTCTCTCTATATATTTCTCTTCCCTCCCTCCTCCATTTTTTCTTCTCCGAATTCCAAATCACGCCATGCTTACGCAGGTAATTCTGGATCTTTCATCCCCATTTCTATCCTGAAACTCCAAAAATCACCTTTCACACACACACACACACACACACATATATGTTTTGTGTATGTATAGATGCGTATTGTATTCATTTGGTTTTGATCCGAATATGCAGCAAAGAAGTTTATCGGGATCGTCACAAAGCCCTAGATCTCCATCTGCGCAACCATTTCTATCAGTCTCTGTCACTGATCCTGCGAAGATGGGAAATGGCGTGCAAGCTTATATCTCCTACAAGGTCATCACCAAGGTAAATTTTCCGTGCTTGTGAGCGCGCGTTTAAATATGTAGGTATGTAAATATGTGGATAATAGCGTCGGGGTGTCGAATAATGCTGAGTTTTTGTTCTAATTGAAGAAAATCTTATCGAGGATTTGGCTGGTTTAGTGGAATTGTTTAATTTACAGTTTTGCCTTGGTGGCTTAAAGCATCTCCAACAGGCTTTCAATATGGATAATTGCGTCGGTGTGTTGAATTATGCTGAGTTTTTGTTTTAATTGAAGCAAACCTTATCAAGAATCTGTCTGGTTAAATGGAATTGTTTAATTTACAATTTGGTTTTCAACAAGCTGTCTATATATAAGGCTGGCTTGTTGGCTAAAATAGTAATACAGATTTTTAGTACTCCAATAGCACTTTATCCTATTAGCTATTTTGCTTTTTATAGTTAGCTAGCCAAATTATTTTGTTCCATAGAAATATGTCACATCATCAGGCATATCACCAGTCATGTGATTATGTCTCTTTTGTGTACTTTACCTAGCCAAAAATGTCTAGTAGTATAGCATTGCAATAGATGCATAAAAAATGGCTGGCCAAAATAAAGATTACATATTTTTAGTATATTTTAGCTGGGCAAAATAATTATAAGTATAATTTAGTTGGGTTGAAGATGAGGGAGTCCTTGCAACAACTTGTTTATCAACCTTAGTTGAAGTTAGGTTGTTTCCCGGTTCAAAATGTACATCTGGATGAGAATGAACTGGGAAACAATTTGTAGATATAATCTTGTTGTTTCGGTTTGGAATGTTACATGCATTGTGAAGGAAACATTTGTTTGAGTTTTTGGAATGATGAGGGATAAGGAGAAAAGTACTAAGAAATTCTTTTGGAACCTCTTAAAAGTTTAAACCATTTCCCCCTCTTTTTTTATATCTCACACCATAATACAAGAATTGAAAGCCAAAGCTAGGAACGAGAAGGGATGTAGCAATTAGAAACGTATAATTTGCATTGGAACGATCAGCAGCAAGAGCACCCTTTATCATGTGCTGTGAGGGAGTGAATTGACCAAATTTCCTGAACTTATTAACAATTAAAAGATAACTCAGTAGATTATTAGTTCAATTGCGAGTTTGAACATAACAGTCAAGCATGACATTCACAGAATGTCAGAATAGGAAGTTAAATTATAGTAATGAGCGATTTACTTACATGAAAAACCCTGGAAGCAACAACCTCCATGGGAAAAGCATGAACACACCTATCGGAGTTATTTACTCACTAAACAAAGAGCTTCAAGTACAAACCTCATGAAAATGACATACAAATTCAACCTGGGATTCATTTACTGTTGAGCTTGTGAACAACGGACTTGCAAGTTCCATTACCTCTTGCTTGTGGCTCTAGTATCCTTCGTATCTATATCTTGTATAGATCCCCATAGCCATGTACCTTCAATTGCAATTGTCCGTTTAAATTAAAATACGTAGCTGTGCGTGTAAAAATCAGCACAATCAAGTCAACTCTTCAGCCCTTGACAATACGAGGTTGGAATTGAACTCCTCCAGATCGAAACGAACTATTATCTACCTTCTCGGTCTTTCGCTTTGCCCTACAAAACAAAAGCTCCGTTAGTACTCTTTGGCCAAGGTTTGGCCGGAAAGCACTCTGACGCCAAAGTCGGTGTTACTCTCAAGCTTTGATGGAAGGAATCGAGCACAATTTCACATACCTCTTCCCTTGGGGTGTGTTTTCTTTTATAGGCATTCTCTCTCTCTCTCTCTCTCTCTCTCTCTCTCTCTCTTGACTTTGGTTGGATTCAAATTTGATTTGTTTCCTTCTTCTTATCCCTCAAAATCAAGGATCTCCGTTTACCTGGCTGATATTTTTATTCCATAAGGAGATCTTGCCCCTGATCTGGGGATTCCCTTTTGCTACTCCGCAATATCAGTTCGGAGATGGGATTTGAATCCCTATAAACTCGGGCCAATCTATGGCCGAACAACGACTAAATCGGAGAGGTTTAGTCACTGACCAAAGAGGCCCCTTGGGCCTTCTGGTCCGGTCAATTAGGCTCAACCACTTTGGGTTACTGGCCTAGCCTGGCTTCCCCTGCCCCCTTGTGTCTTGGGGCCATTTTCCTCATTCCGGAATGGATTGAGCCTGGGCTCAGTCTTTGTCCTCCTCCAGTAGTGACATTGGAGTGATCTCAATGCTTACAATGTAGTTGGCTTTCTTCAAAATAACCAGAAAAGAGTTTTCTCAAGTAAGTTCTTATACATCAGAAAATAGGTCTACTTCTCTGTATATATAGTGTTAAGAGAGGCTAATGTTGCTATGTGAAAATATTGAATTGTATAAGCGATGCTTATGCATAAGTTTACCTTAACCAATTGGGATTCTGTATTGTAGATGAAATATGCTTATTCATGCACTTGTTTCATGAAACTTTAAGAAAATAATGGATTTTTTCACCTTTTAAAAAGAAAGAAATTGTAGTGGTAAAAAAATCAAAATCCAGATAATAATATTTTTAATTATATGATTGGATGGAAAGATTAACTCTTGAGTCCTATAACTATTACTGGTCTCTGGCCACACAAAGTTTGGTTTTATGCTTGTTTAGGATGAAGGTTTTGCAGTATGAAAGTTATGTGGATCTTATTGGCTGACCATAGATAATAACGATGTCATTTTTCTAACATATTCTTTATGATTATTATACTTACCTCAGAATTCATTCACCTTGTTAATAGTCAATTAAGAAATTATTAGTTGTCTATAATGCAATATTGAATCACATGCTGGCACACACATTTATGTTAAATATCTTGTGGGTCAGTGGGTGAGATCCTTGTTATTTTATTTGATTGTTATTGAGTTATGATTTTTTCCCTGAACCTAAAATTGAATATTTGGTTTTAATTATCTATGCTATTTACTACTCAAAAGTTTTTTGAACTTTTTTTGGCAGACAAATTTAGCTGAATACCAAGGGCCAGAGAAGATTGTTATTCGGCGTTATAGTGATTTTGTTTGGTTACGTGATCGCCTTTTTGAGAAGTACAAGGGTGTTTTCATTCCTCCTCTTCCAGAGAAGAGCACTGTAGGTAACAAGCCCATCACTTTTTCTTTTTTTTCTTTTTTTATAATGTGTTTCTTTCATTAATTGAATACATTAAACTTTCTATGACAATATAATTAGTCTGATAATTTAGTTTGCTGAGATTTACACATGGTTTGAAGTCATGGTATTGTCCATTGTATTGGTCTTGATCTGAGGTAATGGCATTGGGAGTGTCAGTCAAGGTATAAATATGAAAAGAATCAGTTATCGAAGTTGTGAATATTTTGCACACTAGAAAATCTTTTGAAGCTTATTATTTTTATCACATTAAAAATCATGTTTTAGTAGTGATTTTGGACTTTATATTGATTTCTAGTGAAATTAAGTAGGAAGTGCTTTCTATTTTTTGCTATTAAGCCAGTTACTAATAAATAGGTAATAGTAACTATACAAGCAAAGTAATGGGTATTTATCAGGCGATATTATGTATTACCCTCGGCAATATGTTACTACATAAGTCAATCTGAATAGTAATAACCCAAAGTAATTGCATATTGATCATTATGTTAACAAAAAACTGCTCAATGGTATGTTCACGAATTGGTCCTCTAGAAATCAGACTTCATAAGTTAAGAGACTTAAGAATGGAGCAAAAAAGATGGGCAGACTCAACTGCCTTCCAAAAATAGATGCAGCTATGTTTATAAGACAATTATCTCGATTGCAAACATATCTGGACAGGATTAAATATACTTTGTTAATGAAACAACTTACCTGTGACATAATTAATTCGTTTACATCAACTAACAAAATATGCACAAATCAATATGATATTCACTCGTCTATAGCAAATAAAATAATGCTATAAAATGAACAAACACAACACATATGTATGATGTATCCACTCAGCTTACAAATGCTATACTCACTAGACTTGTGTATTAGTATTTCTAACTTAAATGGGCGAAAAACTTGGAAGAGAATGGAAAATATGCCTCAGGACTTGGATTTCTTAGTATGCCAACTAATTCCAAGCAATTTTGGTTGAGAGTTGATTTCTACCTTGTATATCTGATCCTAAATCTGATAGATATAGTTTGGGAATTAGTTCACTTGGCTGTGATTTTTTTTCCCACCAACGACTTGGTGTGAAATGCAATACAAACTCGAAAATCTTTTTGCAAAGGTCCACATTCAATTTTGTGTTATATTATTTAATTGTGTTATTAAGGTGAAACATGCACTGATTATTTATTTTAATCAGCAACTTAGGCATCAATTGTCTTGTAGAATTGTTAGGTTACATTATAGCTCTCTGATCCCCGCAATCAAGTTTGATAGAAATTCTTAAGAAACAGCTGCAAAGCCTAGAGGCCACTTGATCTTGATTATGTTCATTGAAGCCACTTTCCTTCTTTTCTACCTGACCCCGCTGTAGATTTCAAAATTACTTGGTGGACCATCAAACTTCAATATCATGCTAGTGAAGATTTAAATAATCATTCACTAGGGGTAAATTTCTGTTGCTGGTTGAAATAAATCTTTACTTTGTCAAAAGAGACAACGAGTTGATTTTTTGTCAGCCAAGCAATACCCTAACATCCCTTGGCCTTTGGCGATGCTTAAATCTTCAGGTTTTAGTTTTAAGATGCTTTTTATATGTATATAGAAATTGGTGGTATATGTATTGAAGAACTAAGAGAGAGTTACTTGGTAAAAGTGGAAAAAATAATTAACTATGGAGGTGGAATTTATTAAGAAAAGCTACATGCCTGTTATTTACATCTGGCTCAATGAAGGTGCATATCAAGCGCCACAACATTTAATTCAGGACCTTCAGGTTTTCATATTTTCTCTTTTTTACTTCAAGCCATGATTATTTTGGCATAACCAGGGATCTTATGGAAATATCTCTTATTCTTACTGCATAGTTGCTTTGTTTTTTCATGAATAAGTGCCACGATTTCTCATTTAGTTATGAGTTTGGCTTGCTACAGAAGTATGTAATGGTGTGGGTGGAAACTCAAAAAGGACAAGAAGCACCCATGCAGTTTTGCATAGAATAGAATTAATGAAGCTAGATATATTGATTAGTGCTATATTCGTCATGAATTCGTTCTATAAATACATCAATTCATCTGTAGTTCGAACTATTGTTTTGCAAATGCATCAGTGGTCCATTAATATCATTAGCACACACGTCAATTTGTACTTTTTGAAGCCCAAGAGATAGTTGCAATGGTTGCACGTGCAGGACTTAATCTTCTTTGTAGATGGCTTCTTACTCAATGAATATTGTGCGACATTGGATATCAGAATATGTCTAACTGTCGTGTTAGATATTATTTACGCTTGTACTTCAGTTAACCATCCTGATAATGCAACTGTTCATTGTGATGTAGTCTATGTCTGGGTTCATGCTAATTATGGCATCATTGTATGGCAAACGAAGTTTCACAAATATCTTGTCTAAAGATTTTGAGTTCATATGACTAATTTCATTCTTTATTATGCAGAGAAATTTAGATTTAGTGCTGAATTTATTGAGATGAGGCGTCAAGCATTGGATATATTTGTTAACCGGATAGCTTCGCATCACGAGCTTCAGCAAAGTGAAGATCTGAGAACATTTTTGCAGGCTGATGAGCAGGTTAAATATCTACTCTTGATGGCTTACAGCGGAGAACACAGTTCTATGTGCAGCCCTGGAGATTATCTCAAAAAACGAAATCATCACGCGGTTTGGTTTTGTTTAGGTTTTGCAAATTTCTTGTGTCCAGAGTGTGTTGGTAGTTTTGATGCCTTTACATATGTCCACCTATCTTATAAAAGAAAGTATTTACTCTAGGAATGGTAGGGCAAGATCTGGCACCTAAAAGTTCTGTCAACAAAAATAAATCTCCTTAGGTTCATAGAATCATGCATGTGCCATCGGACCCTGTAGTATTTTGCATATTATACTAAAACTGTGTTTCAAGTTCACAATCAGCTTTTCTTTTCTGGATCATGCTCTCCTCATTCATGCGCTAAATCTCCACTGACTGCCTAGTATTTACTAACTCACGGCAGAACATAAAGAAATGCTTTTATGAGAAAGGGTTCACTATTTACATAGAAAGAGACGGGCAGGAATGTAGGGAGGATGAAAAGGAAAAAAAAAAGTTATGCTACTTCAGATACTACTGCAGATACAAGTGCCAGCTGGAACTACATAAAGAAAAGCCTTATCAAGGGCCTGGCCAAATAGTTGCACATGATTTGTCTTCTCTTAGAACACTGTGGGGAGTAACTGTGTAGAAGCTTAACTAACCTAATTCTCCGTTCTGGGGTGGTGGATTGTGCTCTGATTTGTGGATTCACGAATTTAAAGTGAAATATTGGATAATCTGCAAATTTACTTTTGCTTTGCAGATTCATCCTTTTGGATTTGTGGTTTCATCTTGAGTTTTTCAATTTTATCAATGATTTGGTACGTGTCTTTTTTGAACTTGAACTATCATCAGGCTATATTATCATGCACCCACATTTACTGTATCCGCACTAGGCTTCTTTATCATGATGAGCGTGTCGAACCTCTTTATTGCGATGAGCCCATTGCCACTGCATCCCATATGAATCTAAACCTATTGAGAGGCATGACTTGGTAAAAGTAACGTGTAGCATTGGTTGTGACTCGACCTGTGCGCATTAAGTTATAACTTCCATGAAAAACTGTAGCTTTCCACAATGCCACCTTGATTGTTTGCTACATTTTGTTTTATCAGTTTGACAAGTCTAAGAAAACATACACAAACATCAACTCCCTCTTAAATGCCAAAAAAAACCCTTTTTAATGATACATATAATATATATTGATAGAAACACTCTGGAGTTGCTTCCGATCGTATATATTTTCAAAGTTGGGGCTCTTGCTCCCATTCCCGTTCAATGAACTGCTTACTTTAGCTGAAGATGAATTAGTGGCTTTTAGAAAGTCAACCTCCACTGATGATTTTTAGTGTACGTTGGCTCGGCAAATAATGCCTGATTGTACACGAATGCTTTAGAATCCCCAGACACGGTCATTTTTTTAAGATACCATGGTTTGTAACTTTCTCATTCTTTGAATGCACGTAATATGCTCAGAAACCTAAGTGGGGCGGTGATTTATTTCATCTCTACATAGCCCACCTATGAGAAGATCATAAGAGTAACCAGGGGGAAAACATAATTGATTTTCACCTTATGGAACACTTTAAGGAGTAGAAAATTAATCAATTCTGCTATTTATGGGTATCCAGCAAGCATTACATCTGATTCCTTTTAGATTCTTGCGAATGGGAATTCTAGTAACTGCTCCTCAAGCACCCGACTATGGTACTTCTGATTGGTAAAATGTTTAGATATGTTTTTGGAAGAATTTCTTGTAGTTCAGATGCCTAACGTGTATATGAATAGAGTATTCTAGCCTTCAGAACTTAGTTAGATCACTGTGTGTGTGTGTGTGTGTCACTGTTTTTTCATGTTCTTGTCTTATATTTCAGACAATGGAGAGGGCCAGATCACAAGAGACTGGTATTTTTAAGAAGAAGCCAACTGATTTGATGCAAATCTTCAAGGTAATTGATGCATAAAAGAATATACAAATTCTTTTATCTCATGATGATTGGATGTGCCACTGCCAATAACTACCATTCCATTAACTAATAGTAAAATCAGAGAATTTTGGACATAAAGACAGGAAAAATTTATTGGGACCAGAAAGAAACGAAAGCCTTAATCAATATGGGTTCCATAAACAGACGAACCTTAATGGATGTGATGTTTGTAAATTTGTCCATAAGAAGCTTAGTTGTCATTTCACTTGCTGCTTAAAAAGGGTTTGGGCTTGAAAGACGGATGTAGTACAATCCGGGATGTAGTACAATCCGGTATGAAGAGTCTAGCTGTGAGGTAGGTCCTGAAGGTACCGTGCTCATTTCATAGTTCAAGTTAGGGTAGATGGTCTTGCTCTAGTCCAACTATTATCAGTTAATAGTTTAGCTAATTCATACATTTGATAACATTAAAAGAGTGTTCACCAGTCCTGGCATCAATCTTATACATTGTGGTTGTGGGGGCTCCAATTAGAGAGTTTATTAATTATCTGAGTATTCATTTCCCTCAAATGGGAACAAAGTCCATTTGAGAAGATGACATGATTTAACAATGACTTCTCATTGATTTTTCACAGGATGTGCAATCTAAAGTAAGCGACGTTGTACTTGGGAAGGAAAAACCAGTTGAAGAATCGAATCCTGAATATGATAAACTGAAACATTACATCTTTGAGCTTGAAGATCACTTAGCTGAAGCTCAGAAGCATGCATACCGTTTGGTAAAGAGGCATAGAGGTATTTAGGATTTCATATTTTCTCTTTCCTTTAGTCTTTTTTTAATCTTTTATTTCATAATTAGGCTTACAGTTATTTCTGGCCTATTTTTCAATATATTTTCTTGTGCATCAACTTCATCATGTAATTCTTCTTTCAGTTTTCTTCCCTTGTTCTTTAATTCGAATGAAGTCAAATGCATTCATAATTGTTTAGTGTGTTTTCGCAGAATTGGGCCAATCCCTGTCGGATTTTGGAAAGGCAGTCAAGCTTCTTGGTGCTTGTGAAGGAAATGCTCTTGGGAAGGTATTTTCTGAGCTTGGGGAAAAATCAGAAATTTTGTCAATTAAGCTGCAAAAGGAGGTAAGCCTCATTGATGGTTCATCCCTTTCCATAAAAAAGTTCATCAATTTCTCTAAAAGGGAATAGTTGTTTGTGATGAATCTGATGATATAACTACCCTTGCTATATCATTCAGGCCCACCATCTGTTAATGAATTTTGAAGAGCCCTTGAAAGACTATGTTCACGCTGTGCAATCTATCAAGGTGAGTTTTGTTGGTTCATCCAATTTCTGTAGCTGTATCATCCTCATTAGATCATCATTTCTTTTTGTGTGTAGTAGAATTTTGCTCGTTCGTGTTGACATAAAAGATTGGCGGCTACTTAAATTGATAAAGGGTACACACTTGATAATGAGTGTGGATCTTTTGACGGAATCTCGTGTTTAAACTTCAACCTTCTTTGGTGTAATACTTTTGTTTGTTATAAAAGCTAACTCTTTTGTTTCTATCTTTTGTAACAGGCCACTATAGCCGAAAGAGCTAACGCTTTCAGGCAGCAATACGAACTAGCTGAAACCATCAAGCTGAAGGAAATAGATCTGTATGGTTTCAGTTAATTGTTTTTTCTCTTCGCTTTATTGTTTTTTCTAGCAGTGAAACCTCTTGCATACGACATAGATCTTGATCGATCTCGAAAGAGGGTTAACCAAATTATTAGTTGTGACCTAAGTCAACCCTTATTCCGGTAGAATAGTAGCTCCTCAGGAACAAAATGGCTGAGATCCTATGTAAACTAGCTTAAAGTAACTTGAAATACGTAGAGATCATTAAACTAAGGTTCACGAAGTAGAGAGAGAGCTTAGGATTTCGAATCCACCCTAACGTCGCAACAACAGTCAATAAATAGATCAAGGGATTATTACTCAAATCTAACTCGACCCATTAGGCTACAAGCTGTAATGAGGTTGTTCAATATATCATTGCAACTAAGATCCGGCATAAGATATCTTAAGTAAGCACGAATCATCTTCAACAGTGTCTTAGAACGATTTGTCCCACCTTAGCATCTTCTATCTCTCTGACTTTCAATGATAAATTAAGAAAACCATTGCATAACCATTCACTTGAAATCACCGAAAACGAATGTAAGAGTTATATTGAACTCATCAAAACATGGATGGAAACCAATTACCTTAAAAGTTGTACAACCATAGATTCGAATAATATCCCAAAATACAATACAAAAACCGGAGTTACTTGATTAGAGTTTCATATACCCTTAAGGAAGAAGAGCTTAGCCACTATGGAAAAGAGGGAGACCAAGGGGTGAAGTGTGAACAACATGGAAGAACCTTGAGCTTCTTTCTTCTAGTGCAGCTCCTTTTCTGGAGAGATAAACCAACCCCCAAATCTGGACTTTATCTCTCCCTTTATAATTGTACACCCTCCAAGGTGTCTTCTTCAAGACTATCCTCCAGCTGCTAGGAAGGATTGTCCGCTAGATTTGTTGGCTAGCAAGGTCAAGAACATGCAGCCACCTTAGCCACTATATTTGACTTTTGTCTTTCCTCATTATTTCCTTGTCTTAGTGTGAATTCTGCTCCATAATCATGCTCAAACTCCAAGGGTTACCGTTACCCTTGTGAGGGAGGTGGCTCACACATGCAGAATGCATAAAACAGAGCCTTGTAGGAAGAAATTTGAAGTTCTGGTTCTGAGCATCCGGACGGAGGATGTCACCATCCAGATGGTGGTGCCAAAAAATGATTCAATCCTAACTACTGGAATGGGACGTCTGGACGGGGCATGAGACCGTCTGGATGGTGTGGGACAGATTGTTCCTTTGTTCTTTAACTCCCTTTTTCGTCCCTACAGTTCCCAATTGCCTGAAATTATGAGAAACACTTGAGGTATATAAGTAACATAAGTAAATGGACTAATGCGTGACACTTTAAGGGGCTTAAGGTGTCCATTTTAGGCATTGATCAGATCTGCCAACATAAAACTTGATTTCTTTACTAAAGCCTTCTTGAACAATAATCCTCCACTAGTAGAATCCCCAGATATGACAATTTGCAGTATCTTCTCTGAGGCTAACTTAAATCGCCAATTGTGTAGGGTTTTGCTCAAATTATGCGTTTAAATGTGCTGTTCCTCCAACGAGGCTCGTGGTATTGCCAATATGCCCCCTCTCCCTCCCTTCCCAGTACCAAAAAAAATGTCGAGACATATGTAAATAAATAAATAATTTATGAAACCTTAGGTTACTGATCTACAACTTATTGGCTACAACTGTGAGTTTCATGTTGAAAGCAACATGAGTGTGAGTATTGTGGTGTGTTTGTAGATATCATTTATCC
>JAOTRH010000022.1:16120281-16152843 GCA_034768845.1 Heliamphora exappendiculata
TTCAATAAAAAATCGAAAGAAAAGATGATGCCAGAAGTCCACAACTTTCCAAGTGATGCTTTTAAAAATTCATCACTTGTAAAAATCACTACCGAGATAGAAATTTTTACAAGAATACCCAATTGATTTAACTTACAATTGATGCATTTATCACTTCAAGCCAAATATTTAGCCCAAAACATCCCACTGACACAATTTACAACATATACATTTATCACAAGGTCACTACTCAAATTTCAAGTGATACTTTTAGGATTTAATCACTTGTAAAAATTACAATTAAGACATAGATTTTTATAATAGCACTCACCTGATACAATTTACAGTCAATGCATTTATCACTTCAAACCAAACATTCAGCCCAAACAACCAAACTAATACAATTATAAACCACACCTAACTGATACAATTAAATATATTCAGTACAAACCAACTGATAGAATTAAACATATTTAGCCCAAACGTAACCCAAACAAATCCCCCTCCTCATCTGCAGAGACTATGCCGACGATGGTGCGCGGCGAAGACCAACGAGACCAACAGAGGGCTGGTGGTGGTCGGCGAGTGGTTGAGGAGTTGTTGCGGTTCTCGGCGAGTGCTGGTGGTGGTTGACGAGTGTCTGAGAAGTTGTTTCGGTGGCTGTGAAAGGATTTTCGGTGGTCATGAGTGTTTGGGAAGAGGTTTCGGTGGCTGTGGAAGGGATCTAGGTGGTTTTCGGAGGGTGAGGGTTTTGGCGATGACTGTGAAGAGGTTTCGGTGGCTGTGGAAGACGGCGGCTAAGGTTTTGGGTATCGACGGTGGTTGTGGTGGTTAGGGTTAGAGTTTAGGGTGTCGGCGGTGACCGTGGTGATGGTGATTGGTGACTGGAGCACGCGGCGGTAGGAGACAGCGGCGAGGAGGTTGGCGACATCGGTGATTTCGCTGATGGTGATTGCTTTTAGAACCTATCAACCAGTATATGAGTGGATTTTGGGATCGATAATCGCTGAGATTTATTCTCATTTCTAAATCAATTCTGTAAAATTTTTGGAATTTTTAGCTCATAGAATCAAAATTTTTTAAAATGTTAGAGGGCATTTTGATCAGAAAATATGGTTAGAGACTGAAAACGTGCAAAAAACAAAAAAAAAAAAAAAAAAGTGTTTATGGACTAAAACTCTTTTATATGATAAAAAGACCTCTATTAAAATTTCTCAAATATAAACTTTACTGAGCCGAATAATTACTCCAAACGGACAGGTTTAGACGATCAAGAGCGGACGATAATGGCGAGAACCATCCGGAGCAAACTGAGTCTGCCCGCCCTGTCTCGGTTTCCGAGCCCACCGAGTCCGATACTCCGCCGAACCACGACGACGAGGCCTCCGGAGACCCTGGCTTTCGAAGAGGTCCGACCATCCACCGAGAGGCCGTACAATTTCACAGCTTTTGTACTTCACGGCCTCTTGGGCTCTGGCCGAAACTGGAGATCCTTCTCTCGTTCCCTCGCTTCTCATCTCTCCAACTCCTCCCCTTCCTCTGGTATATCCCGCTGTCCTTCTTGGTGTATTTGTGTTTTCACATCTGTGTACGTGTGTATACGTATTGCCCTGATTGGTAAACTTTACTTTTTTGTTTTTTTTCTCCTCCCCTTCCTCTGGTATATCCCGCTCCCCTTCTCGGTGTATTTGTGCTTTCACATCTGTGTACGTGTGTATACGTATGGCCCTGATAGGTAAACTTTTTTTTTGGGGGAGGAGGGGTTGGTTTTAAAAACCCTAAAAAGCTTAGATTTTTCTGTTTGGTAAAAAAATAAAAAAATCAAATTAATTCAAAAAAATATCATAATACATTTCTTTCCTAACTTATTTACTACCACTACTAATTACATATAATTGTTAATATTAAATATAATGCAAGTTAAAATTATTCACTTTGCCCAAAAAAATAAACAAAAAAAACCTAACTTTTTATCCAAACAATCAACTTAAAAGAAGCTAGCTTAAAGCTTAAGTTACCAAACAATCTAACGCAATTTAGCTTGTTGACTAAAATCGAAAAAATGCAAAAAAGCTAGTTACCAATTGAGGCAGATGTAATTTTCTACGTTTTCATCTGGATTTGTTTCGTTGTGGAAAATTATGAGGAAGAGATTAACTCCAACAAAAAGAAAAAGAAGAAAGAAAGAACACCTGGATCTTGCAGGAGCAAGCAAGCCAGTATACAATTTCACATTGACTGGGTAGAGAATGGGGGTGATCATTTAATATAATGGTTTGGTTTTTGTTGTCGAAAATTATGAAATTATAAATTGTAATTGAAAAATTATGATTACGACTTTAAGCAAAAGTTGTACATATTTGTTAAAATTGTAAACTTATAATAGTTTGAGTAGAATTTGTGCTTTTCGGTTTAGACTCTTTAGAAGCAAAAAGCATAAGTACAAGGACGCGTGTTTGATTTTTATTTTTATTTTTATAATAATAATAATAATAATAATTATTTCTTTATGTTTTTGCTGAAGTGCAAGCTAAAAACTATATTTAAGCGAGAACCACCACCCTAACTGGTAAAACTTAATAGCTTAAGCCTTTAGGTTAAAAAATCCTTGATTGCGATCGATATTTCCTCTCTAGTGATCCCTTTATTAAAGAATAAATTAGGGAAACCATCAAGTTTCACTCAAAATTGTATCTTTTATGTAACGGGGCCCTTAAAGCCAATTTGAGTTGGATAGACTCCTGTAACAATGACTTGCTTGAACAGAATTTCTTTTTAAAAGAAAGGAATAAATTTACAAAATAAAGTCTTTTACAAAGCACAACGATTTATTCTTACTTATTTGTTACAAAATCAACCATAGATCAATTCTTCTTTTTATTTGAGAGTATTGAATATACCCATTGATGCAGGACAAACGCGAACAAGCTTTTAAGAATTCGCACATAAAAGAATCTAGGAATTTGCACCAGGGTTGGATTGGCATTCATACCAATTTTAAAAATCATAATTTTATTCAACCATTTAATGATCCAAAATACAAGCTTAAGCCTTTTAAATAGGCCATTGAGATAACAAAAGATAAAGATGATAAATAAATATAATGAATCCTATCTAAATCAATCCTACTTAAACAAATCTTATCAAAATAGATTTTCCTAAAAATACGCCCATAACATGATAAATCTTAGAATAACACTTAAAATCTAAAATAAATAAAAATGACAAAATTCAAATATCCTCCAGGATCAAACATAAATAATATGTGGGGAGATCCTTTTTGTTCCCTCTCATTTCTCTCATGCTGAGAAGAACTCAACTCTCGCGAGTTAGAACTGTGAGGAGACGCCAAAAATTGAGAAACTTTCAATGATGAAACACCTTTTTGCACACTTGTAGGTAATATAAAAGACTCCAATGTGTCTCGAAAAATAATCAAATTTTCCACAAGAAAATTAAAATTAGTACCCATATTTAATGAGAATTCAAGTAAACTTGCATGAAGGTCCAATTTATGGGCAAAATAATTAAGAGAAGGAGTTTAGATAGGTGGTGAGATAATTGAATGAGACTGGATTAGTGATAGATTAATGTTGACTGATGTAGGGGAAGGATCGGGAGATGAATGAACAAGAAAACTCAGTTGCTAAAAATCCATTATCTCGATAGGTTAACTTAACATGGCTATCAAGAGGTAAAAACTCAAATAGTTCCTCCAATGTCTTTTCTTGGGAAGTATGTGACACGATTATATCTGAGAGGCTAGTGATGTGATGCATAATACAAAGGACTATTTACACTTATACTTTAATTATTTAATATTTAATTTAATTTTATTAATTAGGATTTTATTTAGTTTAAGATTCTAGTTATCTTTATTAGGATTTTATTTAGTTTAAGATACTAGTTATATTTTAAATAAGATTTTATTTTTATTTTCTTTTCATTTAGGATTCTAGATTATATTAAGATTTTATTTTAATTTTTTAGGATTTTAATTCCTTTTTAGATTAGGGTTTCAAGTCTATAAATAAGTGACTTAATTTTATGTATTGAGTAGAGTTGAATTAATAAAAGAGTTGAGTTTTAAGGCGAAAGCCTTGAGTTAGGGTTTCAACCCTTATGTGCTACCTATCCACCATCCTTATACCCACCACGTACTGCATCAATTGGTATAAGAGCTTATGCTTGGATTTCACGTTCCATTTTCGTTCTTTGACTTCTTTCTATTGTCAAAGAAGCTCCTACCGCGATTCTTCCTACATTGGCGTTAGTTGTCAACTATTGACGCCTCGCGCCACCACCACCAGTCGTCGTTGCCGCCACTTATCGCCATCTCCAGCCCCGTCACCACCATCTCCTGCTCCAATCATCTCCACGATCGACATCATCACCATCATCACCGACAATCTTCAATGTCGCCACCAACACCTCCAGTCATCATCGTCTCTGTGTAAAGCCCTAACAGAGAAACCCTAGCACCGACACCCCTTGCGCCGCGAAGCCATTGGTCGCGACCATTTTTACCACCCTTCGATTTGCGTCACCGGCCACTCCGCCACTACATCACTGACAGCGACCATCGACGACGGTTCCCCCTCTTGCCGTGGGCGCCGCCCTTCCCTTGCACCGTCGACACTTTCCCTTCGCACCATCGACGCCATAGTTGGCATCTCTTGCTCCCGCCCTCATGCCGTCGACGCCATAGCGGACACCTCCATTCCCTCGCGCCATCGACTCCCACCCTTCGTGCTGTCAAAACCTTAGGGGCTTTTCTCTCTCTCTCTCTCTCTCTCTCGCGCGCGCCGGGCGTGAGGAGGAAAATTCCCCAGACCCGACCCATTCTAACCTGACCCGATTCAGTTTTTCTCGTGGCTTGATACTTACCCAGCCCAACTTAACAAACCAGCCCATACATTCATCTCAACGCCAAGGACCTTTGTCGAACACATCTAATCTTTGTTGTAGCTCCAGCCCATTAGGCCAGTCCAACCTTTCACAATCCATGTCGAACCCATCTAATCTTTGTTTTAACCCCAGCCCATTTGGCCAGTCCAACCTTTCACAATCCAGTAGAGCTACCTAAACCCAAAACTTTTATTACATATTTTGGTCTTTTCCTTGTGCAAACTATTGATGGAGTGGCCACGCACAAATAATTTTCATACATTTCTCAAATGTGCCAATAGAGTTTGTAGAATTGTTATTGATGGAAGATATGCAATGAATGTTGTGTCTGCATTAGGTGTTCTGAAGATAAAACTACTGCCTGAACCACACCCGCAACCCTATCAATTATTTGGGTTAACAACACTCATATTTTAGTCTTCCAAAGGTGTTTGGTTCCTATTTTGATGAGATTTGGTGCGACGTACTTCCCATTACTATCACGCATGCGTTACTTAACCTTTCATGGATGGTTGACTTTGGTGCCACTTATAATAGGGAAGATAACACTTTCAGCTTCATCCACAATAATAAAATTATTTTATTAAAGCCTGCAATTCCAAAAGATGATGTCAACTCAGTAGTTTTCTACTTCGATGCCTACTCAGCAACCTTGCCCTTTTCTGGACCAAGACAGGGTTGATGCTTCTATTCCTCCTATAACCATTGAAGAGCTACCAATCTCTATGATGAACAATGGTTTATCCAATGAATATTCTTTTGAACATAAGGATGCACTCCACTTGTACCATCCCGTTGATTGCCCACCAACGGAATACTTTACCAAGGCCGAACATATTGATTTTATTGGTGTCGAAGTCTTTAATTGAGTTATCAAATTCAATTTTGTGGCCCTTGTCAACCGTCTCAAGGTTAAGAATAGATTGAACGAAACGAAACTTATGCCGCTCATCTATTCACAATATTTGATTATTTGGCATTGATGCGTTTAGTATTTCAGGGCAAACTCGAGGTCGAGTTCTTTTTTCCAGTGGAGGAGAATAATGCGGAATACAAGGACTATTTACACTTATACTTTAATTATTTAATATTTAATTTAATTTTATTAATTGAAATTTTAATTAATTTAAGATTTTAGTTATTTTTATTAGAATTTTATTTAGTTTAAGACACTAGTTATCTTTTAAATACGATTTTATTTTTATTTCCTTTTCATTTAGGATTCTAGATTATATCCAGATTTTATTTTAATTTCTTAGAATTTTAATTCCTTTTTAGATTAGGGTTTCAAGCCTATAAATAAGAGGCTTATTTTATGTATTGAGCAAAGTTGAATTAATAAAAGAGTTGAGTTTTAAGACGAAAGTCTTGAGTTAGGGTTTCGACCCTTGTGCACTACCTATCCACCACCCTCATCCCCACCTCGTGCTACATCACTATGTTTGCTAATGGGTAAATAGGGACAACATTATCCATTAAACTTCGTTTTTGACTAAATTCATTTTCTATTTCAATTGGGGACAAATTCGTACAGTTTGGCACATGAGAAGTGGATGTAGGTTATGATTTTTATCTTTGACTTTATGCGGTAGAGGCTTGACCAAGATAGGTTTACCATTATACCAAATCCGCTAATAATTTTTTAGTCTTTGAGTGGCACACATCTATGGACGACCAAGAATAATAATGCCATCATGTAAGGGTAGGATGTTACAATAAATATTATTAAAATATAAACCACGCATATTGATTGATACTAAACATCTTGTTGAAACTAAAAAATTGGAAGTGTTGTCCCAAATTGCCATGTAAGGTTGTGGACGTGGCTCAATTACAAGTTTTTCTTTTTGAATATAAGACTCAGAAACGATATTGATAGAAAAATTTTCATCAATAGCAATTTTACTCTTTTATCTCTACAATATGCAATTATGTAAAAATCATTAGTAACTTGGTCGAAAACAACAATTGGAGGGGACCAGAAATATCTAGGCAAATCAGAGCAATTAGGATGTGGCTCAATTACAAATTTTTCTTTTTGTATATTAGACTCAGAAACGATATTGATAGGAAAACTTTCATCAGTAGCAATTTTACTCTTTTTTCTCTACAATATGCAATTGTGTAAAAATCACCAGTAACTTGGTCGGAAACAACAATTGGTGGGAATTAGAAATATCTAGGCAAATCAGAGCAATTAGCTTTGAGTAGATTGAATAAGATATCTATTCTGAGAAAAATGGTTAAGATATTTATACTAAGACTTGTCAAGAAGATGATTCCATGATTATGTCGTAGTATGATCATGAAAAAGAGGATCTTACGGGTCTATTTGAGAAAAAAACGGGATATGGATTACGATAGCTTATATTGACTTAAGGAAAAAGGATTAATGAGAACACAAAAATGGACCTTTAGCAAAATTTATAATTTCTCTAAAGAATATAAATATTAAATGCAATCCCGCTAATGAAAAATATGTACCTTTTCCCAATATTGAACTGAGACTCTAGCCATATGAAGATCCACAGTGTTCCAGGACATTTAAACATGAAAAGAAGGGCACGAGCACGCTAGTCGCTGGGGTTGGCCCTTCAATTGGGCAAGAAAGGACCCGTGAACCTTGCTGTGTTTGGTTGGAAGTCATGCTCTGCGATTGTGGCTGAATAAAGGAACTGATGTCGTTGATGGACTGGTGCACGATGGGTGGCTCTTCAATGGTTTGCACGAGCTGGTTGCGGCCTGTGGTAGTCGCTGATGGGGGTTGTGATTGAAGGGAGCTGTTGGATCTAGTGGGCGATGGCGTCACAAGGATAGGGTTTTGGTGAAGAAGAATGGCAAAAAATGGGGGATCTGGGTTTTATGGATGGTGGTGGCGGATGGGTGATGGGTTTTATGGGTGAGCCAAAAATAGACGAGGTTGGTGGTTGTCGAACAGGGCTGGCTAGATATTCATTTTTTTTGCAAAAAAGAAGGGTCGACAATGGGGACGAGTGACAACTAGGGTTTTGCAGATCTACGGCACAAGAATAGTCGATGGCCGACTAGGGTCTTGACTACAAAGGGTGAGCGGAAAATGACTGATCTGGTGCGAAAATTGCGGATCTGATTGGTTAGGGTTTTGGTTGTGGCGGATCTAATGCGTTAGGGTTTTGGTTGTGGCGGGTCTGGTGTGAGATGGTGGACCTAGTGAGACAGGATTTTCAGTAATGGAGGTGTCGACAATGTAAGTTTTGGATCTAGAATGGTGACAATGGCTATGTTGGAGCTATCATTGGAGGTTTCGGTTGTGGTGGAGAAGCTTCACTGGTCGGGAATGGAGGTTTACTTGTTTAGGGTTTTGTTGTAAAGAAGGAGATTTCTTTTTTCATCTCTCTCTTTTTTTTTTACGAAGACAATAGAAGCCAACAAAATAAAAAATAATAAAATTGAAAATTTCTTACTATATGATGGGGTAAAGAAAAAAAAATAAAAATAGAATCATTGTTTTGATACGAAGTTGATGCAGGACAAATGCGAACAAGCTTTTAGGAATTCGCACCTAAATGACGTAAGAATTTGCACTTAAGGTTGAACTGGCATCCACATCAATTCTAAATATAATAATTTTATTCAATCTTTCAATGATCCAAAATACAAGCTTAAGGCCTTTAAATAAACCATTGAGATAATAAAGGATAAAAATGACAAATAAATATAACTAATCATGCCTAAACCAATTTTATCTAAACTAATCCCATCTAAACAAATCTTATCAAAACAGATCTTTTGAAAGTACATCCTAAACATGAAAAATCTTAGAAGGATAATTAAAATCCAAAATAAATAAAGATTGCAAAATTCAAATATCTTCTAGGATCAAACACAAATAATCTATGGGGATATCCTTTTTGTCCCCTATCACCTATAATTCTCATGTAAGATTATTTAAAATCGTTTAAAAGTCCGATGAGTTTTTGATAAACATTTTAAAGTTTTTACGACTTGCAAGATTATTTGAAAATTATTTTAAAATTTGACTAGTTTTTGAAGAACACAAGCTTTTATATGGTAGTGACTGGGACCTATTTTACCGAACTTAAGAAAAAAGAGAGAGAAGAAAGTTCACACTCCACATGAGGGGATGTTATATTATATGACCCCAATCTCACATTGTTACGTAATGGAGTGGGTGATCACGAGCAATCACCAATGAACTCTCACGATAGAGTTTCACCAAGTAGACAAGCGAAATTCCCTAGTCTGCTGCCATGTCATGTTTCTGAGTATATGGAGACCCTTGAACGAATATGATCATCCTAAGGTCAGGCACATGGTGTCCCAATTTGGGTCCAAACTCAGTGTCCAACATGCTATTAAAGCGCTTCGCTCTGGCAGGCTTACTACTGGTTACTCATTCCCTCATTTTGACCCTTCCCTATGACTGCCTTTTTGTTTCTTTTCTTCAAAATTCTCTTTGGTTGCTTAGGGAGTTTGGAGGAAAAAATTGAGTTAATCAAGTGGAAAATGGAAGTAAGAAGTTTTAGCTATGGAAATTACGCAGTCCCTCTCCTCCATTTTCCTTGGTTTACTCATTGAGTAAACACTAAACAGGGATTGATATCTGTGATATTTTTCATTCAATTGAAATTTCTGCTAGTAGGATCTCTCTAAAAAGCTGCATTTAAAAAAAAAAATGGTCAGCTTTTAAAATATACTTTTTGGTATCTCTGAAAGCCCTACTAACTTTTTTTTTTCCACTTCTTTCTCTAAGAAAAACATGCCTATAAACGTACCAAATACTAACGTTGTTTTTTTTTGAATGAAATGACTATAATACTCTTAATTAAAAAGTCAAACTTTACTCCTAAAAAAACAAGAAAAGCTGTGCCATTATGCCAACTACTATAACTTAAAAGAAAAAAGCAAGGGCATATTAGATATTTCAACAAGAAATTAAAAAGAAAAAAAAACTACCCTAAACAAGTTACCGTAAACGATCTAACTTTTTTTTTCTGTCCACCAGCCAAACCTTTTAAAAACCAAGCTTTTTATACATCTCAAACAGGGGCTTCATTTCATGCCTTTTTCTTTGTTGTTTACAAAGATGGGGAGTTTTTTTTATTTACTCATCATTCGGCTGAATTAGTTTTATCATCAACCTATTTCTCTTCGTGGTATGTTTTTGACCTAGTTCTGCAGGTTAAAAGCACTATTTATTCCTTTTCAAGTAGGTTAAAAGTAACATTGATTTAGAGGCCATATTTGTGTATCTAGGAGTTGATTTTATCTTTTTTCTTCTTTTATTAGATTGGAGGATGGTTCTTGTGGATTTAAGGAACCATGGAAGATCGGCTGAGATAGAAGGTTTATCCCCACCCCATGACGTGGCCAATGCTGCGAATGATCTGGCTGATTTGGTAAATGCTCAAGGTTGGACTTGGCCTGATGTTGTCCTAGGTCACTCCATGGGTGGCAAGGTTGCCTTGCAATTTGCTGAGAGTATTGCTAGAGGTGATTATGGTGAATCTGCTCAATTGCCTAAACAGGTATTGCTCTGACCAAAGCATCATATTCATAACTCCCCCTTTCTGCATTTTGTTTTCTAGATTAATGCTTATATTTCCATGAACAGTTTTGATTTGTTAGAACCATCTTCACTTTACCAC
Organism: Heliamphora exappendiculata; assembly: GCA_034768845.1. Classification (NCBI taxonomy): domain Eukaryota; kingdom Viridiplantae; phylum Streptophyta; class Magnoliopsida; order Ericales; family Sarraceniaceae; genus Heliamphora; species Heliamphora exappendiculata. Next base: position 16,130,817 of record JAOTRH010000022.1, read on the forward strand.
ATGGCTAGTCTCTAGTGATAGAGTTCCTACAGTATAAGATTTATTTTCTTCTGTTTTGGTTGCTACCTTGTCAACTGACAATGTTGAGGATTTTTTGTCACACAGTTACTTCTAATTCATGTGAAATGCTAGAAGTTATTTTGTCAGTTATTAGTTGCACCTTTCCTTCCCAGTTTCAAGCATTTTTATAACCATGAATATCTTTAAAATGTCGTTAATCAATGCAAGTTCCACAAACAAGCGTTCATTTTCTTTGGTAAGAAGTTGGTATATGGAAAAATCAAAATTCGAGTTTTCTAGCGTACATCGGGCTAATCGTTGCTGAACTTGCAGGATGCCAATTTTACCTTTCTATATCAAATCGCTCTAGGATAAAGTGACAAAGATGGGGGCCTCCATATGTTTTCAAAATAGCTGCTTCATTTCAACCAACGATTTCTTCTATTCAGACAATAAGGCAGCTGCGCAGTGTCTCCTTGTGCATGTCCAACAGTTGCATCTCCTCTTCAGATTCCTTATTGGCTTAGTCATCCATCCTTGGAAAATCTGAAGATGCTAGTTCCTTTTTGAGTCCAGTATCAGTCCTTGATTGTGAGTTATGTCAGTTGGAAAAGTATCATTGTATTAGTTGAGTTCTTTGTGGTAGTTCATGCAGATGTTTGGGGTCCTTAATTGTCATGTTACTTCAAAGTGAATTGTCGTTATGTTCTCATTTTTTTTGATGATCATTCTAAGGTTAGCTTGCTTTATTTAATGTTATTTGAGTTGTTCTCCACAAGCATCCTTTGAAGTGACAATTCCAAAGAGTATTTCATTCATCCTTTCAGCTCTTTTATGATTCAGTCTAGTATACTTCATATCATCTTATTCTCACAGTCCACAACAATATGAAGTAGCACAGAGAAAAAACTTGCATCTTCCCAAAGTTGTTGGAGCCTGTTACTTCAAATGAATGTTTCCAAAATATTTTCTAGTGATGTTTTTCGATCTTCTAAATGGTTGTTATGTAACTAGTTGTATACCGTTGTCTATTGTTATGTAACTAATTGTATTCTTGCGTGAGCGTCATTTTGTTCTGCCACAGCTTTTTTGGATGTTTTTGTTTTGCCCATCAACAGTTAGAGGTGAGTAGTTGGGTTCTTGTGTTGCTAAGTGCATATTCTTGGACTTATTTAGTGCATATGCTTTATTTAGTCCGGTGCTACATCAATTTTTATTTGTAGGGATGATAATGTCTTTGAGACTAACCCTTATTTTCTGAGCCTCTTTCTTCAATCGATTTTGATAATGACCTTCCTCTTCCTATCCCTTGTTCTCTGAGTCAGAATTCACCACTATCTTCTTCTACTCTTTCTGAGAGTATATCTCTTCCTGATTTAAAGGCTTACTCTCATCGTTAGAATGCAAAAACTGACCTGCCTGAGTCAATTGGCTTAAATAACAGTTGGGGCCTTAGTAATGGTAATGGTGGTGCTGGCAGTTTCGGGATGTGAAGGCTGTAATGTTATGCTAGCAGCAACCAGAGTGATAAACTTTTTTACTTCTTAAGAAGAAGAAATGTATAGATGCAATTTTTGTTTGTGTGTGTGTGTGTATGTTCAGATTCAGTGTCATGGACGTACCCGACATAAAGGACTTCAAATGAAACTGAGTCACCTGGTGTAAACTTTTGCTTTGCACTTTGAATCCATTATATAGTCAGATGAAATTTTTAGTTTTTTTTCAGTTATGTGCCTCTACAAAATCTGATATCCAATGAGTAATGTCTAGCTCCCATTTATTCTAGTGAACTCTGACTTCCCTTGGCTGGTAAATTAGATGTATGCATAGTTAACTCACAGATGAGAAACCTGATGCAGGACAGCTGTGGGTACTGGACTCAATCCCTGGAAAAGTGAACCCTGATAACAGTGATGGAGAAGTGGAGAAAGTCTTGCAAACCTTGCAGAGTCTACCTACATCAATCCCGTCACGAAAGTAAAACCTCTACTCTCTTTTGACCTGTAGTTATTTCCTTTTGTGGTCATTTTTGTGTTAGTAGGTAAAATTAGCTGGGGAATCAAGATTCAACACCCGTGTAGGCTTGTTAGGTATAGCTGTGTGTATGTCTTAAAATCTGGACTTATTTTCAGGGTACTTCAAAATATTGTCGTACGAGCAGCGGCTATGTTTCCAGTAGTACTTTGAATTTAATTTTAGTTTTTAGGTACACTTATGGTATGTTTTGGGTACCCAATTGGTATGAAAGTGGGTATGTCAGTTTATATGAATTTCATAAGAACTACAAGGGTACCGGAAATAACTTTGGGGCCACTTTCTGTAAAATAAGTTGAAGGTTTTAAAAAGCAATTAACGGCTCGTAGGAATTTAAATCAATCATTGGTCGTCATACAATAGCTAGATGAATGTGCTCTTGATTTTCCTGGATGTTATTATTTATTATTAAAAATAGTTTCACATTTGGCATGTATATGTGTATATGTATAATTTAATACCAAACAGTTTTTTTGATAAAAAAAATGGCCTCCCCATACCGCCAACCCGTGCTTCTTTGATTGTTGGGTGTTGCTGTGGTCTATTGTCTGTCTTATAGATTAGTACATCTCAATCCTGCTACATTTGATATCTTCAACTTCTACACTTTCTAATCATTAATCTATATATACTTCAGATGGAATTGAATAGCCTCATTGTGTTCTAGTGCATCTTGTACAAATCCATGGGAGAAACTGAATCAAGTTTAGCAGCCCTTAGGACAAGTGATGGTGAAGATCTTGAAATTGTGTCATTTTATGAACTTCCAAAATTAGCCCACTTCACCTGCTCTGGCCATGGCTAGGGTTGCAAACAAGAGGTGCCAACCGGAGTACTGGCTTGTTCAAGCTTTACTCGGTTCGGAATGCTGTCCAAGCTTGAAATGAGCTTGGCTCGTCACCATTAAGTCAAGCTCGAGCTCATCTCACCATCACAATTGTACAATCGACTTATCTTAAGTTGTCTGAAAATAGAAGAAGAATAAAAATGACACAGTCCCAAGACAAGAATCATACCTGTCGTACCTATAATCTACTCTGAAGCACTAGAAAATTTTCATGAAGCCCTTACTATCATCACCAACCCAACTTTTTCTTTTTTCTGTTTTTTTTTTCCCTTTTGGAGGGGGAGATGCTCTTATAACATTACTCACTTGAATGACATGCTTATCAAAATAATAATAATAAAATTACTTGAATGAAAAAAATACACAAATGCACATGCATAGAATATGAATTATAAGTCAACATGCTTGATTTCTATTGGAAATAGCTGTTTACTTGATTTCTTTTAAAAATGGATTATTGCAAGTTTTATAATTTGATTAGCATGTCAATTACTTCTTGCAATAATCACGGTCCTGGCTTCAGGTGGCTGGTAGACCATATGATTAAGCTTGGGTTCTCCAAGTCATTGTCGGAATGGATAGGCAGCAACCTCAAAAAATCAGGAGAACACGAGACATGGGCTTTTAATCTTGAAGGTGCTGTTCAGATGTTCAATTCTTATTGGTAAATCTACCCTTCCAGTTCGAAGTTTCTTGTAATTTTATGTCGTCTTATTTTAGTTTTCATCTGCATAGTTGGATTCAAGTTAGAATAATGAACACACAATCATTTAGGGTGACGGACTATTGGCCTTTGCTGGAGCACCCACCTAAAGAGATGGAAATAGCTATTGTCCGTGCTGAGAAGAGTGACCGATGGGATGCCGATGTGATTCAAAGGCTTGAAAGGCTTGCCAGTCAGAGGGCTGACGAATCTGGTGGGAAGTTTTCGGTGCATGTTCTTCCCAACTCCGGTCATTGGGTTCATGTGGACAATCCCAAGGGACTTCTAGAGATTGTGGCTCCCAAAGTTGCTTCCCTAGCTTAGTCAAGGGTCACAGATTCTCGGTCCCGAAAACTTTTTATCCTTTTGTTTTAATGCATCAAAGCCATTGGATTATTTAGGAATCTCGAGAGGCAGAAATTTCGGGACACAGAAATCTCGAGATATGATTGGGACAGGGGCAACTCTTTTTCGAATGTCTAATTTATACGAAAGATTGATAGTTTTGAACCCTAAAAATCATGTTAGCAGATTCATGTTTTATTTCTGTTATTTTGATTCGATGTCATTGTTCTTTCTTTCCTTCTTCATACAATGAGGTTATTATTAATATGTTTTTTCTTTTGTAGTTCCCGAACTGGGAAAACGTTTCAAGGTTGACGAGTTGAGCATGGGATGAAGACTAACTTGTATTTTTTGTACTGAGTTCACGAGTCGCAAGCCTAACCAGCTGAGTTGTGTCTCGAGTTTGGCCTATCGGTTGGGCCAAAACTCTAGCTGAACATGAGTAGTAGTGGTGAATAAATAAATCCTCAACCTGCTCTAACTCGGTAATTTGTGCCAATTTGCACGGTTTATGAAGGTGAATGGGTTGAATTAGGTAGATTGAATAAGAAAAATAGGCCAAGTGAATTAGTTTCTGATTATATTTTTTTAATTTGTCATTAACTTCATTTAACTCAACTTGCTTAGGACCTATTAGTTATTGTGTTTTATATAGGGTGAATTTTAATATCATTTATATATGATTATAGTTATATAAATTTTTTATTATATATATATATATATATATATATATATATATATGTACTAAAAATGCAATAGATTTTTTAAAAATTAATTTTCAAAAATAATTTCAAAGTTTTACAATCTTTCATCCCACTAAATTGCTAAATTTTGAGTTAAAATTACCGAAAAAGTTTACCAACTTGTTGATTTTGACAATTAGTAAATAAACAATGAGTTGAAAAAAAATTCACCCGAACTTTTTTTATCAACCGATCCCAACTCAATATTTTTCAATAATTGAAATTTTCATTTTCTCAATGGCATTAGTTGCTTTAGAAAGTGCTGCTTATTTAATGAGTTGTATATGCATATGCCTTTAAAATGAAAATTATACATATATGCCCTTTATAAATTTTTTTTAACAAAGACTAAATAAAAGGGTATTAAAGATGTATCACAGGAGGAAAAAAAAAAAAAAAACCACCTTGCTGAAGAGAGAGGAAGGTAAAAAATATAAGACGAAAAAATGATCACATATGCATCTTACTTTTTTAACAATCAATATGATAGAAAGATAGGAAGATAAAACTGGAATTTACCAATAGTTTTTAAGCTGATTTTTTAAAAAAAGTTAGCTTTTTAAAGCTGTAATATTTGGTTTTAAAAAAAATTAATTAATGTTTTTTTTCATATCTTAATTTAAAGAAAAAAGCTAAATATATATTTCAAACACCTTAATTTTTTAAAAATAAAATTATTATAATATCTTTACTTAAAAAAATCAACTATACTCATAAAAATAAAATAAAAAATGTGCTAATATCTTAAATGTTACAATTTAAAAGTAAAAAGTTAAGACATTTTAGATATTTCAATAAAAAGTAAAAAAATAAAAAAGCAACTACAAATTTTTTTTCCAAATAATTGTAACTTTTTTTATTTTTTTAAAAAAGTTAAACTTCTTAAAGACTAAAATTTTTAAACATTCCAAATAAGCACTAAATCTAAATATAACGTCAAATTAAAAAATATTTTATTCATTAGGCCAACCCCATAAGCAATGTCTGGGATAGAGCTTTTTTTTTAATTTTTAATTTTTTTATATTTTTCACTTTTTTGGTTTGTCAAGAAAAAATAATTATAAAATTATAACCGGCTAAAATTGAACAAATTCATTAAAGACAAAAAGAAGCCTTACAATAGCTTATAATTAATAAGTTATTAGATAAGAGGATTATTATATTTTAAGATGAGGTGAAAACTTAAATAAAGCATCTTAACAATAATGTTTTTATTTGACTTTTTAATTTCTAATTTTTTGTCCCTATTATAAAATGAATCACATTAATTTTTAAAATTTTCAGTCAAAAATTCAAAAAAAACCCAAGTACCTGAGCCTAAGAATTAAATATATATATATATATATATAGCATAAAAATAAAAAAAATTGAATACTTCTCTCGACACTAAAAATTGAGAAAAAGAATCACCATATTTTTCAGTAACCCTTGCTAGGGATGTTAATGAATCGAACTGATTCGTTTAAATTGTCCAACTTAAATTTGACTAATATGATAATGAATGATTTTGTTCATAATATGATCGGGTGACCGGTTTCTCAATTTCTTTTTTAGGTGGTAATTGGGTTACAAATCTCAAGTGTAGTTATTCGCTTAAGTCAATTCAACCGATAAATATTTAATTTTATAAATATTTATATTTATTATAAGATTAAATGGCTTATTATTTTAATATTTTTATAAAAAATTATGTGATTTTGGTCAGTGTGATTTAATTGAAAAAGTCATATTTTGAGTATTAGATTTATTAAAAATAATTTTTTTAATAAAAAAACATATTATAATTAGTTTTAAAAAATAAAACAAGTTAAATAAAATAAATTCAAAATAAATAAATTCAAATCGTCAATAAAATTGAACCTACCAATAAACCCGTCAAACTTATAGACACAAAACCGCTGAACCCATTGATCAGGTAAAAAAACTAAATTCCAAACACACCCCAAACCGGCCCGATCCAGCCCATTAACACCCTAAACCTAGCTATTTAAATCCTCGCGCGTCGCCAGCCCCCTAGGGTTTTCCAAAGCTCCGGAAGCAGAGAGTCCTCTCTATTCTCTACCCTCTTTGTTCTACTTTATCGCATTCGTACGCAGCCATGGTAAGCCCTCCCTATCTCTGTTTCTCTCTCTAGATCTGAGAACTTACTTAGCTTGTTGTGCAATTAGATTGATCATAAATGTTTGTTTTCCGGAAGTGAGGCCTGAATCTGCTTTTGTTTACTGAGAAAATGTAGGAAAACGGAGCAACAATCATCTAGCGGCGTTGTATTGTTTTTTTTTTTCTTTTCAATCGAAGATAAAATAACAGTAGAATGAGTTCGGGAATTCTGTTTTCTTTTTTTGTTCTAATTTTCCCCATGTACTTCAAGAATATAATGAAGGGCGGGCTTGGGGTAGTGTGTCATATTGTGATTGGATCAGGTGATTGAATTGAATCTACGATCTTATGATTGTTCCATCAATATTGTAGCTGTATATAAAGGAAATTTATATTCTCACTCCCATTTTGTCTAAATGCACTCCAAAATTTGTCTTTCGTGGACAAAATTACACATGACAAGCTTTTCAACCCACACTGAAATACAAATTTTGGAGTGTATTTATAAATAAGTGGAGTGAGAATATCAGTTCCATATATATATAACACATCAGATGCCGCAATTGTTAGAAATTAAGAAGGATTTGTACAGATATAGTGTGCTGAATTATTGATGTAAAGAGAGAAAATAAGAGCAAGTGGGTGATGGGGGATGGAAAGGTCACATGTGAGCCTGTTCATTTTCCCCCCCTGTTTTGCTACAATAATTATTAAAAGAATGTGAAGTTGTGCAGTAAGTAAAATGTGTTTTATGTTGGACAATCTTGTAAATTAAAAGGCATGTATGGTTTCAAAATGTGTTCAACAAAGCGAGGGGCTCACTTTATATAATAGTAAAGATGCTTTGTTAAGCTATCAATATCGAAGTTTTGACTTTGAGTTTTGAATTGAATGTCTCTTTGTATTGTCGTACATTTTTCTTTCTTTTCAAATTTGTGGTTTTGCATTTTTCCCTTGGGTGTTGTTTGTGCTGAAGAAAAATGAAGTTCTTGGAACACTTTTGCCACCTTGTTCTCATTTATAGAAGGGAAGAAAAATCAAATGCAGAATTTATTTGGAATGGAAGGGAATACATTTTGGCAATACTTTTTGCATGAAGTAAATGCCGTTTTTGGTTTCAAATATAAAATGGCGGGACTGATGAATTGTTAGCACTTAGCAGCATATTTTCCAGCTTTACTCTGAAATTAATTTTCTATCTGACAAGTATCATACCCACTTTTGTGATAAAGATAGCCATAGATTTATTTATTTATTGCCTTCAGGGTCTGACTTTATGAAGATTTTCTGCCAATAATAAATTGTGTTCCTTTGAAGTGTAGTGTTGATAAATTTACTTATGTGAAGACATGCCATCATTTGATACCATATTGGTTTCTCATTGACTGACTCATCTTTTGTTACTGTTTTGATTTTTGTAGTCAAGGAGGAAGGTCAGGGAACCCAAGGAGGAAACTGTTACTCTGGGTCCCAATGTACGAGAGGGGGAGCTTGTGTTTGGCGTGGCCCACATCTTTGCTTCTTTTAATGACACATTTATTGTAAGTACGGTCACATTGGATTTGCATAATTTAAAGTAAGTTATGCGTGTACTTATTAGTGCAATGTTTGTGTTACAGCATGTGACTGATTTGTCTGGAAGAGAAACCCTTGTTCGAATTACTGGTATGATGCACTGATTTTTGTTTCGACAAATTTTTTTATATTGATACAAGGTATCAAGGTATTCCAGGCTTCAAAAACTTAGACATGGCAGGGTTCATTCTGATAATAACATGTACGGGTAGAAAATCACTTACGTTTAGATTGTGTGTAAACTTTTTACTGTAGTAATTAGATGTTGGACACTTCTATATTTACACGATTAAACATATCACAGTTGTGTACTTGTATATAAACTATCCGAGCAATAGATCACCCACGCAACTTTAGAGACCTTTTCTATGTATGGGACACCAAAATCCACATTAGGTGGTGGGCATTGAGCTATAAAACTACTGCATAATTTTAACAAACTGAATAGTTCTGATATTGATTCAGATGCCTTTGTTGAACTAAGAGGTGGGAGGAGGGGAGGTCCAAGTATTTTCTCCTTGGGTATGGGTCGATGCTTCATAACCTGTCTAAAATTTTTGCATACCAATATACATCTATCATCATATCATGTATCATTCTTTTATTTGTATTATTTTTGTGTCTCTATTATTATGTAGGCGACAATCTGACTATAAGTTAATGTACCACTTGCAATTGAACTCCATCTCTATGTTGTATATTGGATGTACGCATCAAGATTTCTACCATTTATCCTCTGTTTATTGGTTTATTCTGTGACTTGTTTTTCTGTTTCACGAAGTGCAGGTGGTATGAAAGTGAAGGCTGACAGGGATGAATCTTCACCCTATGCAGCCATGCTCGCAGCACAAGATGTGGCACAACGATGCAAGGTCTTTGGTCCCTTTTTCACCTAATTTTATGTGCTAGACTTCATGTCTGAATATAAAGTTGAAAACATGGCCTCCTGGGAGAGAAGGATTGAATATAACACATTGTGGATGATTCATTTGAGATTACATTATTGGCTATTATCTTGTTCTTAGTTAATATTGTATTAGTTTCTTCTATTTCCTCTTTTTATTTGTATTTTACCTAATGGTAAATGTATTTCTCTCTTCAATAATGTATGTTGCAAACCTAATGCGTACTCTCTCTCCCTCTCTCCCTCTCCTTGCTTTTATATATATAATTTAATTTATCTGTCCATTTTGGATTGTGTTAACTATTTATTGATGATTTTTTCAGGAGCTTGGCATTGCTGCTCTTCATATTAAGCTCCGGGCTACAGGAGGGAACAAGACTAAGACACCTGGTCCAGGTGCCCAGTCTGCACTCAGGGCTCTTGCTCGTTCTGGCATGAGAATTGGTCGCATAGGTAGAAAACCTCGCATTTTTGCTTGCTTTTTTAGGGACATGTTCCACTGTCTACATTGTTTGTTGTAGTCAACTTGTGATTTTATGATTTCTCCCAAACTTTCTTTGCCCTTTGACGAATTTCAAATCTTCTTGCTATTGAGAACTTGAATTCGTGATAAGATTTTGATGTGAATTTGATTTGTACTTGGAACTTCTATTCCAATTTTTTTTTTTGCATTCTCTTTCAATATCTGTATGTTATTTTCTGCTAATTTATCATCTGCCCTTTTGTAGAGGATGTGACTCCGATTCCCACTGACAGTACTCGTAGAAAGGGCGGCAGAAGGGGGAGGCGGCTGTGATTTGTCTGCATTTTTGTCTTGGGATATCTACTTCATTTGCTTCTTTTTTCCCTTTTTGGTTTGTGAACAATTTTCGTAGCTTTGGATAAAGTTTAGACATCATTTGGTGATTCGGAGCTCAAAAAGTGGTACTCTTAAATCTTGGATTTCAAGCTAAATAGGCCATCATTTCCATGCATTTATACAATAGAACTGCTGGGCCTTTGTGATAAGCGTATGAAGTGCATTATTTTTATCATGCTCCAATTTATGCTTTAGCTTTGGTAGGTTATTTACAGAACAGGCTAGCCTTATGGGTGGAGAAGGCTCGCGACATCAGATCTTGAGAACTTAAAATACTCCTGGAGGCTTTTTAAGCTTAGTGGTGAAATGGAGTCGGCCTGTTTTGAATATCGGAGTTGAACTTCCATATGCTTGCTATTCTACCTGTGATATGAATGGTTTTTGCAGGATAGATTAGTTGGGTATGGCATGGCATGGCATGGCATTATTTACAGCTTGTGTGCATGAACTGTTCTCATTTATAAATTAAAATTTGACCGTTTTAGTGATTTTTAATTCTTTTACCACTGTATTAGTGCTTAAGTCATTGGGTTTATGGGCTAGCATTTCATCCAATGGGATTTTTGAAATATACCTCAATAATTTTCAATGCATTAAGATTAACACACTTTTTGTTTGAACGAAAAGCATTTTTTGATGTGTAAGTGGTTGTCGTGGGATTGTGGTCGTGATGGTGAGCTGGTTGTGGTGGCGGGTGGTGGTGATGGGTGTGGAGGTGGTGGTGTCAGGGTATTGGGGTGGGGGTTGTGGCAGCGGCTGCATTGCTGTTGCACTGGCTGTGGCATTGGTGATAAAGGTGTGACAGCATCAGTGGCGGCAGTGTGACGGTGATAGTGGTTTTTGAGTGCTGTAGTAGCAGTAGGTTTAAGAACGTTGTTTGCTTTATAAAACTGGAAAATGTTTTCTATAAACAATTAATTTATTCTGTTTGTTGGAAATTTTTTTCTATAAACAATTAATTTATTCTTGTTTGTTGGAAAATATTTCTTGAAATTTTTTCATTTGTCATACCAAAAATTTAAAAATCTGAAAAATAAATTTTTGTCCAGACAAACCGAGCATAAGAATAAGAGGCAAAAAGAAAATTTAAAACAGTGAATCTCTGTCTCTTTGACCGCTTCGTGTTTCTCTTCGGCAAGAAATCTCTCATTTTTGACTGCTATGTACTGTTTTTTTCCCATTAAAAACGTGGGATGAGGGTGGTATTTGCTCACTCAGATGATATAAAATAAGTAATTTTTAAATATAAATACATGGATGAAATATTTTTTAAAATATAAAAACTCTAAAAATTTAAAGTCTTATTTGTAATTTTTTTTATTCTTATATTTTGTATTTTTAGTTTTATTAATTTATTAATTATTATTATTTATTTATTTATTAAATTCACTATTAAAAAATATTTTCAAAATATTTTTACCTTACCCTACTTCTCATTTTTTTATCCAATATTTTTTCAGTTTTTGTCTCGATCAAATAAAGAATAAAAATAAAAAAAATCATTTTCGATCTCATCTTATTCTATTGTCATTTTTATATTTTTATTTCATTATCATTCCTATATTTTTATTCCATTGTCATTCCTATATTTTTGCTTCCACACCTGATCGAGTTCTTTATGGAATCTCATCTTTAGTGCTTTCATTTGCATTATCGACCATCATTAAAAACAGTAAGTCTTATATGGAGATTATGATAAGGGTAAATTACAGATACCTTCTATGAGTTTTAAGTTTATTTTAAAAGTTTCTCATGAAATTATTGAAATGATATTGTATTCTTTTTGTTTTATTTTTAAATTTCATTTTTATTCTTTCATTAGTTGATTGTTAATTGACTGAATAAAAATTAATTTTATTATTAAATATTTTATAAATTAAGAAATATTTCATAAATATTTTATTATTATTTGATTTTATTATTAAATATTTATAAATATTTTAGAGATCTCTCCATGGCTTAGAGCTATTTTTTTTACTTTAAAATAAATTAGTAAAAAATTGTTTAGTTAAAAAGTGGCTTAAGCTACCTTGTAAAGAGAAAACATGGCAATTTATAATTAATTTTTGTATTTTTAAATAAAAAATTTAAAATCAAATTTCAAGTCGGAAACCAGACTCAAATTTTCACACTACCTTTTAGGATTCGTTCGTTTTAACATAAAAAATATTTTATTTATTTTTTATTATTTGATTAATAAAAAGTAAATAAAATAATTTTTTTAAGTAAAATATTTTATATCATAAGTTGAAGTTATTTTTTTAAAAAATTGGTAAATTATTTTTTTATTTTTTTTTAAGAGACGTGTCTTGAGTCTCATCCTTTAAAATTTTTAAATTTTTTTGTTAATTTTTAAAACGAAAATACATAAGTTAACCGCGGTGGTAACCACTGTTTGGATAATTTTTTTCAAGGCTTTTTTATGTGATGTTTTTCACATTTAATGAATTTTTTTTATGTTAGTTCAAATAATAATATATTTTAGATTTCTCTTATTATAGGAAACTAAAAAATAAAAAAATGACCATATTTAAAAATTTTCTTTTATATAAAACGAAAAAAGTTTTAAAAAGCCACTTTAACAACTTTTTAAGGCATTTTTTTTCGCCTTTAATAAAAAAAATTATGTTGGTTCAAATAATGATACTTCTTAAACTTAGTTCGTTAAGATAAATCAAAAAAATAAAAATAAATGATCATTTTTAAAAAAAAAAAAATTCATATAAGATGAAAAATGCTTTTACTAAGGCTTTTAAAGTATTTTTTTCGATTTTTCATGAAAGTTTTTCAACTTGAGACAAAATAGTACTTTTAGATTTGTTTTGTAATGATAAATTAAAAATATAAAAAATTTAAGCCAATTTTTTTTAAATAATCACAAAAAAGGAAAGTCACAAAAAAAAATACATACAAATCTTATCCCAAATAGTAAGAAAGCCTTAGGAGATGTTGGACCGATCTAACTATTTGTCTTATGGAAAATATTTTGTTGCAACTTAACAATAAAAGTTATATTTTGAAAATATTTTTTATTTATCAATCAAATATTAAAAAATAAAAATAAAAAAATATATTTTTACAAAAATATATTAAAAAAAAATTTTACATTAAAATGAACCAAATATTAATGAATTAACTTTTGAAAAACTTACAAAGCTGGCTAAAGTGGAAGAAGTTACCCCATGCACATTCGAAAGTTAAAAAAAATATCTATACTATTATATTAAAAAAATAATATTTATTCGGTGTATTTTAAAACAAGAAATTAATAAATAATTTAATTTATAGATCATTTACTATTTTTCATCAAGTATAAAAAAATTTAACGAGCAAAGTTCATTCGCATAAAAGATTTAACGCTTAAGGTCTTTTTGGGACAAAAATATTTTAGAAAAGATAAATTTATCTGTATTTTTTAAAAATATGTATGAATAATACGGATAAATTTATCTGTATTTTTTTAAAATTTGTATAAAAAATACAAAAAAATTTATCTATCTTTTATTGAAAGTACTTATAAATAACATAGATAAATTTATCTGTGCATTTTCAAAATATGTATAAAAAACACAGATAAATTTATTTATCTTTTATTGAAAGCACGCATAAAGAACACATATAAATTTATTTGTGCATTTTCAAAACATGTATAAAGAACACAGATAAATTTATCTGTTTGCATTATCTGTGTTGATATACAAATAAATAAATTTATCTGTTACGTATAAATAAATGAATATATAAATTTATCTGTTTACATTATCTGTATTTATATACAAATATGTAAATTTATCTGTTTGTTACGTAAAACAAATAAATTATCTATTTTAAAGATATTTTTGGAAAAAATCGCGCAATTAGACTTTGCGCGTTAAAATTTTTATTAAAGAATTTTACGTGTTAGAAACTTATTTTTTTAGACATTTAAATAGATTTTTTTAAAAAAAATTAAAGCCATTTGAATTTCTTTTATACCTAAAACACCCGTGAAAAAGTTTGTTTTGACAACTCATTTATTTCATGGTTTGGGAGGCACAATTTAAAAAATATATCATTTCACTACTCTTATTTCTCGTAAATGATTTCATTTTTTCTTACATTGCAAAGACTTCAATAATTTAATTGCTGTATTTAATATATATTGTTTTTGACATTTAAAAGGCATTATTTAAACAAATTAGAAAGAGGAAGCTCCCTCCATAGAGCTATTGTTAATTTCAAGTTCTAAATCTGAATTAATCTTACTCATTATTTTTAAAATGTGTTGGAAAAATATAATATATTTTAAAAAATATGAGTTTTTGGTCATAGAATCATTTAATTTTGACCGTTTTTTTCTTCTTCAAAAAATGAGTTAGAAGAAAAAGAATATATTTTAAAAAGTTTAAACTATTTTGTGTATAGATTTTAGCAACGTAGGTCATTCGCAATTATCTAAGACACTTTTAAAAAATTATGAGCTATTTTGTTATAAAAATATATTTAGATATGTAAATTTACATATACATAGGGAAAGAGTGTTAAAATGAGAAGATTTAGTGAATATTTTTAAAAAGTATGAGTTATTCTAGGGGAAAATAAAAAAAATTAAGTACATATTTTATTTTTAGATTGTATGGGATACATTTGATAGATTCTATCATACAAATTCATTACTAAATCATCTAAATTTATAATGAAAAGATTATATAAATTCATAAATTAACAATAAAAAATATTTACAAATTTAGCCATAAAAAATAATAAAATTTTAGGTGTTATGAATATGATGTGAAAAATTAAGTGACATGAAAACTGATGTTTTCAATTAATGTCAAGTAAATATTATTGTGAAAAAATATATTAATTCTTAAAAAATTATATGTGAAATAATGGTTGTGATTGGTTAATAATTTGTAGGAAGAGGAGTATAATAATAATTAATAAAAAAAACAAAAGAGATAAGAACAAAAAAATTAATTACATTCGTAATCAATATTATTATGCTTGCAATAATTATTTATATTTTAACTCTTTTATTTATATTTGTATTTTGATATGAAAATAAATTAAAAATGTACTAATACACTTAGAACCCTAAAACTAAGAAGAAAAAAATAAGTAAAAATACTCAAAAGAAAATCACAACAGCATTTAATTTAAATACACAAAAAAATATAAAGAAAACAAAAAATACAAAGATACAACTGAAATTAAGAAACCCACAAATTTTCATTAATGGAAAGACAATATAAAACATAGAAAACAACTTTTTATTACAAAGTGTAAATTTTATGATTCCATCTTAATCTCATTTCGGTAATTCAAATCGTTAATTTCATAGAACATTTTGAGAAGAACATTTATATAAAAATGTAAGTTGATTAGATTTCTATAAATATAATGTCTTATAATATTTATCTTACTGCTATATGTGATTTTGTAGTAGTTTAAATCATATATTTTATTTAAAATGCATAGGTTCAAATAATTTGGTCATTGATACTGATTAATTAATTTTTATACATAAATAATTTTTTAAATAATTATATAAAATAAATAGTGCAATTATTAAAATAAACTTGAGGTGTGTCTATAAATTTAGAAACCAAATCCTCGATTAAATTCTAAATAATTGCTGAGACAAAAAATATGGATGGGCATATCTCAAGTTTATTTTGATGATAGGGAATTGCTTATCTTATAAAGTATATTAAAAAAATCATTAATATTAAAAAAATAGATTGATTGAGTATATTTAGATATAATATCGTATAATATTTATTTTAATGATATGCGTAATTTCAAAAATAAATTATTTATTTTATTTAAAATAAATATATTCAAATAATTTAATTATTAATACTTTTTATTTTTTTCATATGAATGATCTTCTCAAAGGGTTTTATAAAATGATCTATAAAATGAATAGTACAATGATCAAAATAAACTTGAATCTATAACCATTATAAATTAGTTCGTCTAAATAAGGAGAGTATAAATGTAAGTTTATCGATGACGATAAAATATTTAATTAATTTAATTTTTTCACAAATAATTTTTTTCAAGAAATTATACAAAATGAACGTCGTGGTCATCAAAATAAATTTGAATAGTACCTATAACCATTATAAATTAATTCGTTTAACTAAAAACCATATAAATGTAATTTTATCAACGATAAGCCGCTGTGCATGTCCTATATATCTTATCTTATTAATATTATATAAGCGACTAATTACAAGTGGTGGCTTATATTTTTATTTGCCCTTTTTACCCTCTTTATTATTGTGTTTTTACATACTGTTTTCTTGCTTTGCACTGCAATTATGAATTAAACCTCGGGCAATCTCGTCAAATAACGCTAGGTTATTCCTCCTTTCAGCTTCCACATGAAACGTCGGGTTCTTTCATATCTGCCGCCTGCTCCGCTCCTGAAACACAAATCGTGGTCTCCCGACGCCTATCGCGAAGAGGTATGGCAGAGGCTGAAGGGGAATCATAACAGCCGTAATCGCCGGAGCAAGAGCGTCACCGACGAGGACCTCGATGAGCTCAAGGCCTGTTTCGAGCTCGGGTTCGGATTCGACTCGCCGGAGACGGATCAACGATTGTCCGATACTCCGCCCGCTTTGGGCCTCTACTACGCCGTCAACAAGCACTACTACGACAACGTTTCGAAGACGTCGGCGTCGGCGTCACCATTGTTGTTTTCATCAACGGCGTCAGAGTGCGACTTGCCGTCTACCGTGGGTAGCCCCCTCACCATATTCGGCCCTGGTAATTTTCGCTCTTTCGATTAACACTTGTTTGATCTTACGAATCAACATAATATCAATTCATTTCTCGGGTGTTTTTTTCTTCTTGGATTACATAGGTTAAACACACAAGCAGTTAAGTTAAACACATCTTTGGTAATTTTCTAGGGTTTTCATATCATGTATTGTTTTTATATAATTGGGAAAACCAAGATCTGAAGAATGATTTCTAGTAGTTTTTTCCAATTTCCCAATTGCAGCTTTATTGAATTTGAATGTCATCCTAATCTGAAATTTGCAAATATTATGTCCCCAGATGCATGGCTTATCTTCATAATGAGCCAAATGTTATAATCCACATAGATCTAAAGCCAAGGTGAGTTTATCTGGCAATCTAAGCAGAGATATAAGGTGGTTGTTTGGCTGATAACTTACTTTCATGCCTAATTAGCTGGGGTTGCGGAGATTACAATCTTTGTTTATCTTCAATCTCGGTTGTGGGTGGTTGTTTATGCATGTTCTGGCTGACTGAGGTATTTTTTTCCAGGAATGTTCTTTTAGTCAACTCTAGTGCAGATTATTTAAAAGTTGGGGACTTTGGGCTAAGCAAACTCATCAGGGTACAAAATTCTCATGATGTTTATAAAATGACTGGCGAGACTGGAAGCTGTGAGTGTTATGCGGATACGCATATGTTTAATATTACAGGAACTTTCATAACTAACAGTTTCTTATCATTTTTTGGTTTGAAACAAAAGCACCGAAAGTATGATAAGAAGGTCGATGTATTCTCCTTTGCGATGATACTATATGAGGTAATTTTGGTTCCTGTTATAAATGTGGAGATGTAAACTAATGGAAACAAGATAAAGATTATAATGATCTTAAATGGTGCAGATGCTTGAAGGTGACCCACCAATGTCTCACTGTGAACCTTATGAAGCAGCCAAATATGTGGCAGAAGGGCACCGGCCCATATTCAAAGCAAAAGGTTACACTTCTGAATTGAGAGAGTAAGTTAATTGCAATTCTTTTAGTCTGCAAAGATTTTATGGTTTGCACCGTCCCTTGTAGACTCATGTAAAGGAAGAAGCTTATGGTTGTTTCCTGTGAGTTGGGAAAAATAAAATAAAACAAAACAAAATCTTAGTGGATGCTTTAGAACCAAAGGGAGTAAATTTACTATACAATTGTCTTCCCAGCTACATCTAAAAGCCTGGAGGTCCATGCTTCTGCCTTCTACTACTTTCTGTCTCCTTTTAAGTACATCCTAACAATTTGGAAATGTGACTTAAAATTTCAAAGAGCTACTTTGTTGCCCATGATTTGCAATACATTTTACTTGTAATGTTTATCCTTTACATATAAATGCACTGCCTCCCCTTCCTTTCACAAATAACACATTAATTCTAAAGTTATGCCTTATGTTTTTCATTAATCAGCTTGCTTCTATTTTTCTCTTAGCACTATTTTCTTGCTCAAATGTCACATAGCAATAACCTGAATTTCACCTAGATGCACATATTCAGTAAAGAACATATAGTTTAAATTATAGACAATCCCTTTTTTGCAGGTGTGGGCTGTACTGAAACATCTTTCTTTTTTTTCATGTACTACCAGCCTCAGATGGGAATGCAGAAGGCCAAGTATCATTAACAAAAGTAAGCAGCATCTTTCTTTCTTTTTTCTTTCTTTTGTCTGTGTAGCTGCACATCTTTTGTTTCTTATACTTATTAAAGCGTTTGTTGGTTTTTCAGTTGAGCAACTGTTTCTTATACTCAATCTCGAGAGCTTGAGCTCACGTTACTCGCAAACAACTTTCCTTGCTCATCAGCCCCACACGCCCCAATTATACCGCAAGAGAGCCTAAATCGAGAAGCCATGCCTCTAATAATATTAGCAACACTGCCCCTAGCTATTGTCTTTGTTGAAGTTGGATCATCAGTGGAAGAAAGAATAGGACTTTCACTTCCCTCAATATATGCTCAAGCTCTTCAATTTCAACCTTTACATATAATAATTTTTCATGTACTGCCAGCCTCAGGTGGGAATGTGGAAGTCCAAATATCATTAGCAAAAGTAAACATCTTTCTTTTTTCTTTTGCATGTGTGGGTGCACATCTTCTGTTTCTTATATTTAAAGCATTTGTTCGTTTTTCAGTTGAACAATTAGTAACGCCACAAAAATAATGACCGTGCATATCAAAGGCAGAGGTCTTACAGAAGACTATTGGCTTGCTTGACAATTCAAAGTAATATATGGTGGTTTAGCTACTTTGATTTTCTGGTAGACATTCTGTTAGCATTACTGCATTTAATCCTCCAATGAAATTGCATCTCTTACCTGCATTTTGGATGCAAACATTTTAAGAATTCTTAGTGAATGGTATATGCTAGATGATATTGCATATTCAAGTTTTTAAAGCTAGGCTTCTATCAAAAAGTGTATTGTGTGAAAACATAACCTTCTTACTGAGATCTAATTTACCAATGATTTTTTTCTTTTCAAATTCATGAAATACATTTTGTTTGAGATTCTTCAAAAATAGAAAACGTGATCGAAAATAATTCAAGCTTAATGGTATCCCCGTAGAGAGCTGCTCGTGGAAAATATCGAATGGATTGGTTAAATTTTGATGCTTCATATATCTATGAATATAAGAAACTCAAGAATTTTGATCGCTTAAGAGTTTTGTGTCTGCATTATCTCTATGAATATGAAATTGAAGAGTTTGGTGCTTCTTTTGATCATTCTCAAATTAATTAGGGATGTTTTATATCTCTTTTGTTAGGAAGGAGAGTATCTAATCTTTGACAAGTATTGCACAATATTTTTATTTAAGGATGTTAAAAGGTTTTTTCCTTGACAAAATTAGGGATTCCAGCACCTGAATTGGGAAGGTTGCTTGACTTGTTGTAGTATTATATTTTTATAACCATCCACCTCATTCAAACTATTGAAAATAAAATGTGACGTCATTGACAGTTAAGTTTATAGTTATACTGTCCAAGTTTAAAACTAGACATTAAAGCTGCTACATCTTCTTTTATGTGAAGAAGGGTGGTCATACTTGCATTGTCTTTATGCTAACTTCATCGTATTCTACCTAGAGAATATTTGTGCATTCTACTGGATTACCAGTTGAGCAAGTTGGAATTTTCCATCAAAAAAAAGAAGAAAAAACATATGTCTCCATCAGAACTCGATGTTTCTGAATTGGCCTCACAGTGGATTACATAATCAATGAGCTCTTTTTTGTCATAAAAAAAAAGGAAAAACATTTGTGCTTTCGTCAGAACTCGATGCTTTAGAAACAATATTATTGAAGGCAGTATTTGTTCTCATTTTTATTTGGTATATTTAAACCTTTTTACGAGAGCTAGCGGGTTTGAGTTGGTCGTTGGCCTCACTGTGGATTAAATTATCAATGAACTCTTTCTTTTAATATTCCCTGCGGTTCTACCCTTTGGGAATGCTCTCTAATGGAATGTTACCTTTAGTTTGTCGTGACCAAGAAACCATTGATTTCACCTGGTGGGCTCCAAATGCCCAACTTATCATTTTTTATGGTAAATTGCTAAGGGATCATTAGCCCACTATTTATTTGATGTATATGTTGTGGTCTTTCGTTCTAGATGTTTTTTGTGTTTCGAATTCCTAAATCATGTCTTTCATTTTTGCAGCGTTCACAGACAAGGGAAAGTTTCTCCGCGCAGCACGAAGGTGTTGACACGGTTCTCATACCGAATACATTATATCACTTGATGTAGATGACCTATCCCAAGGAAGTAATGCTTATGTTGGAAAGCTAAGGTAAGGTATCTCTATTTCTAAACTAAAAAAATAAAAAAGAATGAAGAAGAAAATTGTTGAGCATGTCTATTGTGGTTTTAAGATAGGATCATACTTGAAATATGCAGATACGAATCAAAAAATGAATAACCAAATTAAACGTAACTGAGATTATAAAAAAAAGATGTAGATACTGTTCATTTGAGCCTCTTTTTATTCAACTTTTAACTTATAGTTCAACAAAGTTTAAAAAATCCAAATAGGTGGACTTAAGCTTTTTACTTGTAATTTGTGATTCTAAATCAATAAACAAAAGTTTTATGACTTGAATCTATTATTCACATCTTTAATAAACATTTATAATTTTTTTTTAAAGTCATAATCACATCTTTAACATTTCAGGACCGGATGAAAGCAATCACTGAGTTAGTCACGGAGCACACGTCGATGGAAGCGATGCAAATGATGTTTGATCACCCTTGATTCTAACTGTAAATTCTTTATCCCCCAATGTTCTTATTGAACTTGTGGATTCATGAATTGGTCATTTCTTATTTTGGTTGCTTCATCAGGTTGTCCAAAACAACACGTACTAAAGACTCCATTGTTCATGCTAATTGAATGTATATCAAAGCTTTTGTGAAAAGATTTATTCTGTTGATTTATAAAATGCCCGTTATTACTCAAGTATAATATATAAAGATGCAACTTATCATCCCAAACAACATTAATTAGTAGCGACCAAAAAATAGTGACTGTGCATAGCACGGCTACCTTAACTAGTATATATATATATAATACACTGATATTTGAGCCCCACACGATGCGTGTGTAATATTAATTATTGTACCAAAATACTTAAAAATAGCCTACATAAAAACTAATTACAAAATAAATTACAGAAATAAAATGTGTTAACTATAAATTATGGAAATTCAAATAATGAAATTATAAAATAAAATAAAAGAATGATAAAGAGGGAAAATAGTAAGTAGTTATATAACACTTTTACAAATTTTAAAATTTGAACTATTGTGAGGGTATGTTTGGAAAAGAAAATGTATGGCTCGTTTCAAAAAAAAAAAAACAAAACCAACTTGGTGCGTTGATTTTTAATAATAGTATAAATAAATATATATATTTTTAAGTTTGGGCTGAATACTTAATGGGCCGCCAACTCTGATTTGGCATTGTTGTACATATAGGGTTCGTTTGATAAACCGGACTAGATTGGATTGGATTAGTAGTGAGAGGGGATTGGTAATGAAGTAGGATTAGTAGTGAGGTGGGATTAATTTTGTTGTGTTTGAATTGAGTGAGATTAAATAACGGATTAGATAATGATTTATCATTGTATTAAGTTAATTTATTTTAAAATTAACTTAAA
>JAOTRH010000022.1:16155997-16171175 GCA_034768845.1 Heliamphora exappendiculata
AATAAATGTAATACAATTACATAGCTACATAAATTGGATCAATTTTATTTTTTTTTATGAATAACAAACCGAACGAGACTACAAAAACTGGATCAATTTTCTTTTGTCATGAATAACAAACTGAATGAGCTTTACACAGTGAATGAATTATAGTTGTGCCCATTAAGGGCATAATACTAAAATGTGATTACCAAATATTGTATTACTCATTGAATTTTAATATGTACTTCGATTGATTTGTCAAGTTACAGATTTTGCAAATAATTATCTACAATTTTAATCGAAATCTTGGCATATATTCAACTATGTCCAGTTGTCTTCTGGAAAGAGAAATGAAAGGGGAATTTGAAATCCACACGCAATGCCTCACTTTTAGTCTGGGAAACACTCAAATCATTCCTCGGTTCACTTTTTTCGTATGTTTCTCAACTTTTCATTTGTGGGTTTTGATATGTTTAGCCAACTCTTGATTGTTTTGAGTTCTTTCTTAATTTTATTAATTAAACGTTATTCTGTACTTGGGTTGATATGTCACAAGTTCTTTATTAATTTTGTTAATTAAATTTTATTCTTTACTCAGATTGATACGTCAGGCACAGATTTTTCAATTAACCATCGAAAGTCTTTTGAAACACTATTATTACATAGACAGAATTACAACTTCAGTCTAACCATAAAAATTTGCGGATTTCACTATGAATGGATGGTTAAGATTCAATTTTGTGATTTTTGTGGTTGGAAATTTGTGTGTAAATCATTTTCCTTGTTAAAATTGTGGAGTGTACATAACTTTGAGCTTTTTTCTTGTGAAGAAGAGAGAGGAGAAGGGAAGTAGGGTGGCAAGAATGATGAATCAATTAGATGTGTGAGTGGAGAAATCTCTGATGAACTCAAACTATTGAGGCTTATTGATATTCTGACTTTGCCACTCTTGTTCAGTATTTTTCTCCTTCTGCTTTCCAATCCTTCGTTTTCTTAGTTTTGTTAATTAAACTTGCATCAGTGCCTTGATTGATAAGTTAAGTACACATTTTGAAAATAACCATCTAAAGTTTATTGCAAATAAAATGCTTAAGACACAAAATTCTAACCACAAAAGCCACATAAATTGAATTTTGGCTATCTATTTGTATTTTGGCTATCCATTTGTATTGGAATTTACAATTCACATTTGTGGATTCTAATATAAGTGGATGATCAGAATTTAGTCGAAAGTTTGTGTGCATAGTATAACTATGTGCACTTTCTTGTGTAAAAGAAAAAGAAGGGAAGGTGGGTGGCAGGAATGATGATGAATCAATTAGATGTGCGAGTGGAGAAGTCTCTCATGAGCTCAAACAAGTGAGGCTTATTGATATTCTGACTTTGCCACTCTTGTTTAGTATTTTTCTTTTCATTCTTTCCATTCCTTTGCCTTTTGTTGTTGGATCATGTTTGGATGAACAAACATGCTTAGATATCTATTTAAATTTTGAGAGTTTCCCCTTATTTCATTGTAAGGAGGGAAAAGAAGAAGAGTAAAGGTTGTTCTGTGAGTAGGATAGCAGAATAAGAAATAACAACCTTTTTGGATATTTTTTTTAGTTTATTACTTATTTATTTTATATTTTTTTGCTTCAGCCAATTTTTTGTATTCTCGGGAAATCAAAAATTGGAAATATCTTATTTAAAATTAAATGAAGTCCATTAAAGACAAATAAATAATATAAAATATACTATGTAGTTTATTTTTATATTAGGAGGCATGTTGAAACTTTTCATGAAATGGGTAGGGATGGTAATTTTTTCGCCCAGTCCCTGCCCGTCCCTGCCCCACTATATGCGAGCTTTTTTTTGCCCCTAATAACAAATGGGGTGGGACAGTATTGGTTCTCTCGCTGTTTTTTTTTTGTCCCGCCACATTACATAAAATTAATATTTTTAAATGTGAATACATATATCAAATATAATAAGTTTAAAACATTTAAATATTATATTTATCTCTAAATTTTTCCTCGATATCTTACATTTTGTATTTTTAGTTATATTGATTCATCAACTAATATTTTTTATTTATTATAATATTTATTTAAACCTTAAAAATTATTTTCAAAATATTACCATTCGTGCCCCGTTCCCCTATACTTTTCCCCCGTTTTCACCCCGATTAATTAGGGGACGGGGATAGGAGAGCTCATCTTTGATTCCGCCCAGTCTCATCACTATCCCTAGAAATGGGTGTCTGTTTCCGAGTAATGAAAGTAAAATTATAATGAGTATATATACCTATATAATGACTATATATTCATATAAAATAATGATTTAAATGATGTATTAATTTTTTTTATAGTCTGAATGCATTCTTGTAGTAGAACAAATATTTTATTGTTATTTGGGTTTATAAATCATGGTTTAATATGATATGGGTTAGGTCGTTTAGACTCCATAATTGCACAATATTTTTATGAACCTCTTTGTTATTATCAATAAACATACAAGGCACGTATTAAAGTGCATTATATTTAATCTAATACACTTGTGATGAAGATATTCCTATAGGATTATGTAATTATGTTTTTATTGTACATTTTGTGTTTATATTAGTTTTATTTATTTTGTTTCATACATAAGAAATGTTCTATTTATTTTGTTTCTTACGATTTTCGATTCGATTTGTGCTTCACAAAATCAAAATTTCGATTCACGATTTGGCAACTATGATGTATATATGTATGTGTATGAAGTTAGATGATTTGGTGACTTATTGCCTTTTTTTGGCCAATGGGATTACTATTTGTGCCTTCTCCTGCTGCTAAGGTGCTGAAGAGGGTGTTATAGTTCCCTATATTGACTTCCATTCTTCAACTTTGTCAGCTGAATCCATTAATTTGCAGTTGATTTTCATGGGTGGTACATATTATCATTGGCAGCAAAATTGTGGATTATATTATTTTTTTGGTCTACTCTTAACCATGCAGTCATATTTTAGGAGCATGCCATAGTTGTAAAAATCATGTTAGATACATTAATATATCGAGTGTCAATATTTTACGTGAAATTATGAATTGTAGAACTGTATGTATGTATGTATGCATGAGATGTTTATGGTTACTCTAGCATAGTGGGTGGCTAATATATTATGGCTAGTGCACCCCTGGGTGACGTGGATTGTTTTTATTGTTTTTGTTCAATAAAAAAAAATTGGGTATCCAAAACCTTGGTTTAGGTAAAGGGTGGATCAGGAGTCAAGTAGGATTTAGTGGCAAACTGGCTACTTCTGTTCCAGACAAGGTTGGCTAGCAAGAGTTTTTGCCTGTTTAATACTGTTCTCATGTTTATCTTAATCTTCTAATATTCATGCTTTGGATCTGGTTTTGTAATCTAATCAGCACTATGAGCTATAAAACCTTTAAATCACTGCACTTTGATTGGGATTGATGAGATTAGAAGCTCAACTATTTTAAGCTATTAAATCGTTTAATCTGCTGAACTTGTGTCAGGATTGCCGACTGGTTTGATTATAGAAGCTCAACTAAATGGGCTCAAATTCTTGATTGGAGGATTTTTCTTCTGGGTTTGAGAATATTACTACTTGATTCGTGGAACCCTTTGTATGTTATAGCCATAAAAGTCTAGCCTTATATGTGATTTGTAATTCTCAAGTCTTGAGGTGTGCTTCATGACTTCTTTTAAGTTGCAGCCTTGTCCTTTAACCGTTGGTTTGAATGATTGCTGGGAGACAGGGTTAATGTCAGGGTAGATGTGTTTAAGAAATGCTTTGTGGAAGGTTTGCTATTCTGGCATTGTTAATTAGTTTTACATTTATGTGTCTATTGGTACGTTCAAGAGGTTTAGCATGTTGTTATACAACTTTGCCACTTTGAGTTTTATAGTTAGTGAGTTTTTAAATATTAAGTGCTGCCATCTGATTAGGATTTTAACGGAGAGCTTTTAAATTTTAAGTGGCGAATGTGGTTAGGATTTTAAGCAATTTGACTGGTTTTATAACTTCTGTTTCATATTTTGTGTGGTCGGATCCATCTACAAGATTTACCACATTCTGCGGTAATGATCTTATATTTCTTTTTTGACCTTTTACATTTCACCACTTTGTTTTAACAGCAAGATTTTAGCAATTGAAGATCAGCTCTCTCTCTCTCTCTCTCTCTCTTTCTCACACACACACACATATATGGATTTTTGATTCTATTCCTTAATTTGTTGTAGGTTTTTATTATGGTTTAGTTTTGGCAAACTCCTAAATATTCATTGTTTTTTTTTGTGTTGTTTTTGTTAGATGTTATGCTCGCCTCCATCCAAGGGCTGTGAACTGCCGGAAGAAGAAGTGTGGTCATAGCAATCAGGTTTATATTGTGCTCAAACTTCTAACTTGAGAACTGAATTAATTGTGTGGATTACTAAACCTACACGATGCTTCATTAAATCTTCTAAATGTGTTCGATAGTTTTGCTTAGAGATTCACGTAGCAAGTATATTTAGTAATTCGAATTTGTTATTAAATTTATGTATCAACTCTAACATTATTCATGCTCAATGGAACATTGTGAACACCATTTATCCCGCAAAATAAAAGGCAATATATTAAGAAACATAAATATTTTGCTGTGTTCCAATGTCCTCAAAATTAGAATTAGATAAATTTGGCACTTAACACGCCGGCTCCCGTACCTGAGTCATCGTAATATAGGCTCTGTTGACGTTTTTACCGTTCACTCCTAAAATTTGTTAATGGCCTGATGTACAAGTCATGTGACATTTTTTTTAAAAAAAAAACTTTATATTGCAGCTGAGGCCGAAGAAGAAAATTAAGTGAACAATCAAGGACTGTACTATCGTTGCCTGCGTATTGAGGTGGAACTGGATCCTCGAATTCTTGTTTGAACTTAATACAGCAGATACTATCTCTATATCATGTTTTGATTTCCCTCTTTGCATTTGATAGTATTGAGATACTTGTTATTGAAGCAGGATTGGAACTTCGTTTTATTTATCTTTTTGTTGGTGGCGATCAATTTTCCAGAAAGTCACTACAGATTAACAAATCGGCGTGTGAGAGAAATTCTTACCAATAGTTGACAGTATACATGGCTGGGTTTGGTTGCGGAACTAATTTGATTAGATGAAATGTGTTTTTGGATTATTAGTTTAGTAGTTGTACTAGTACCGATTTGGATTATAATGTCAATTAATATACTAGTTTTTTTAACCCATGCCGGCTTGGTTGGACTCTTTTAGTTAAAAATTTATAATTAGTGCCAACAATTTGATGTAGTAGTTAATAGAAATAAATAAGGAACTGCAACACAGAGAGAGGAGAGCAATTGAAAGA
The DNA here is from genome assembly GCA_034768845.1 of Heliamphora exappendiculata. Taxonomy (NCBI): domain Eukaryota; kingdom Viridiplantae; phylum Streptophyta; class Magnoliopsida; order Ericales; family Sarraceniaceae; genus Heliamphora; species Heliamphora exappendiculata. The sequence continues at coordinate 16,161,327 of JAOTRH010000022.1, forward strand.
CAATTAGAGATGGAAAATAAAGATGACAATTAGAGATAGAAAATAAAGATCTTTGTAGTGTTAAAAATTAGACGACTAGCGAGTAAATGAAGCTACCGGAAAATATATTCTCCCTTGAGCTACCAAGTTTTTAAGTCTGGGTTGATGATTGAGATTTCATTTCATCATTTATGGCATGCTTTCATTTGTCTTTTTGTCTCAACTTGTGAAGTGTTTTTTTTAAAAGTATTTTGGCCGACTATTATCAGGTATTGCAACGAAGGTGAATAACGAATTGTAGAATTGTAGGCTTTTTGACTCTGGTAGATCTCTTGAAAATGGGAATGTGGTTGTTTGTGGAGTATAGTGTATTTTTATTTTGAGGTTTCGAGACTATGTTGGACGGCTTATCAAATTATGACTTATTAATGGTTTTTTTTTTGATCTTGTTTGTTTTTGAACAAAATAGACTCGTTGAACACTATATTCATACTCGTAATAGTTTTTTTTAAAAAAAAATTTATTTTTGGGATTTTGTATCCTACACTTGAAGTTATTAGTACCAAAGCCAACAAAAAAATAAATTCTTGAGTCTTGGGGTCAAGTTTATCCTTATTTTTTGGCTCAATGTAAACATAGATTATAAATTGGAAAATTCGGAAATGAGAAAAATTTGCCACATTTTTGGTCCATGCTTTCTTGGGCCATTTAGAGTTTCAAAGCAATTGAAGGTCCCTTGTTGATTACATTCATAGTTGATTTTATCATATATCTATTATAATTAAATCTTTTATCACCCTTTTTATGTACATATTTTAAGATAATTATTTAACTAAAATTTGTCAAAAATAATTATTTAAACTTATCTTTTATCATCGGTATAGGTATTTTAAGATTATCATATAATAAAAATAATGATTATCATATAATTGAAGTAATTTTAACATCAAATTTTTTGCAATGAAAAAATAAAAAAATAAACTATTTTCAAAGTTAAAATGTCACTTAGTAATACTAAATAACAATTTAAACCCCACCGATTAAAAATTCATGCTCACGAATAACGAAAATCATGTGAATGGGGAGGGTGTTGCGCCTAAAAGGGTGTAATTTTTGAATAAATTTTTATGATTTTATTCATCCATTCATTACGTAGAATTTGTTAAGTTTGTTATTTATGTAAAAATTCAGATTCATCCGATATCTGTAACTAAGTAATTGAGCAAAATCTCTTAATATTATTTTATAAATAAATAAAAATATAATTTTTAAAAAATATTATTAAATAAATATTATTCAATTATTTAGTTACAAGTATCAGATAAATTTAAAATTTTATATATATATTAAACAAATTTGATAAATTTTACATAATGAACAAATTTAATTATAAAAATTATATTTAAAAAATATACCAAATAAGAGGGATCACCAATTTTTAGACGCGGTAAGCTCCCGTGTCCAAAATCATGTGTCAAAAATAAAGGCATGAAACTTCACATTCACAATCATTGATTTCATTTTTCATGTTCGAAAGAGTGTTTTTTTCTCCACCGAATCCTCTCGGCTGCCCTGCCGCGCACAGTCGTAGGTGGGTGTCCCTCTTGAATACCACTGAGGGGGCTTAGATAGCCTCCAAATGACTATTTCCAGAACAATAGGGTTTCCAAAAATTTTGGACTTTCAAAAATATTTTCACCACCACTTCTTTTTTTCATTTATTTCTACTTCTAGATTATATCTAATTTTAACATTAGTAATATTATTTGATAATATTATTAATATATAAAAAATGTTATGTGCATAGATTTGAGTGTAGAATCAGACACACTTTTTTCATATGGGGTGGGTCTTACAATTGTGTAGGATCCACTCCATATGAGAGAGGTTTGTGTTTAGATCTGTACCCAATAAGTGTGAACGTAGCAAAATTTTTAATTTATTTATATTTTATTTTTAACAAAATAATTATTTAAAACTTATAGGATGTTACACTAATTGTATCAAAATAATTACTAAAACAAATAATAAAAGTAAGAATATGAGGAAAGTTATAAGGGCACTAAAATGGGGAGGGGAAGTAATTGTGCCTTTACTAATTTTCAATTTTATGAGATGTCATTATCCCAATCAGTCTAGTTACAAAAGTAGGATTAATTTTTAATTTTTAAATTTAAATTATAAATTATAAATTTAAAAGTATAATAAGTCTTTATAGATATATATGTTTTTTTTTCTAAAAATAATATTGTTAAAATTCTCTCGTCTATATTACTCAAATAAAATTTATTTTAAAAATTAAAATTAAAATTAAAGATTTAAAGATTTATTCGAGCATTTTCAAAGGAGGTCATTATCACTATTTTAAAGATTTTATGCATCTACCAAAAAGATCAAATCATATTTTCAAGGACTTTTAACAATTTATTCCCTAAAAGATATTTAAATGTGCAGTTAACTTCTTAAAAGATTAATTTGAATAAATTGTTTCATAAATTAATTTAAGTGTAACAATAACCCTCCAATCTAACTTTCTTTAATATGTTTTCGTTAAATTTTTTTACATATGCTAAAAATGTGGTATATTTTAAGTTTGTTTTTGACATTTTATTCCTATAATATTCAAAAGTGCAATTAGCCTCTTAAAAATCAATTGTAGTACATAATACACAATTGTAACAATGTCCACCTCAGACTAACTTTCATTTATTTTTTTAATTAAATTTCTCATACATGCCAAACACATAATATTTTTAGAAAAAAGTTAGCATCATAATTTCTTTTTATTTTTTGCAGCCAAAATTTAAATATATATAAATCAATCCAACAATACACATGTTTCGAAAAACGTTGTAATTTAGTACAAAAAAATATATTACGTAAAAGAAAAAGAAATATTAATAATTCTTAACACTTATGTATGTTAAGAATCATTAATATTTGAATTCAAAACTAATTCTTTTTTTCTTGCATAGTTGATTTTTTATTATATAAAAATTATCTCTACGAGGAATGCGTAGATTCACTGAACAAATTTTTTGAGCTTGCTCAACGGGACTAATTTTTCTCTTGCAACCTACTCTTCTTACTTAAGCATGATTTTTTGGATTTGTTCAACGTAACTAATTTTTCTCTAACAAGTTTAAGATTCTCAATTCTCTCTTATAGTTTCTTTTCATTTTCTCAATTTGAAGTTGAAGTCATCTATGGGCCAACAAAGTTTCCATCTGAAAGAATTTTTAGAAGCATTTTCAAACGTGTGGATCGATGAATGGTAGGCACAAAGAAACTTCCAGAGGAGGTGACAAATTCATCATCTACTTTGCAAGAATAGTCTACTTGATACTCTACTAATTTCTCAAGATCTGTATTGCAATGATTAATAACCACATTCACCAAGTAATTGTTTATGCCTTTTCCATTAATACATCCTGACATATTCATATTTGGAGAGCACACATTATCATCACATTTTTCATTAATCACCTTCTTATATAAATTCATCTTCTCTACTACACAAGATTCAAGCACAGTAAATAGTTCGAAGAGGAATGAGCCTTATAAATTGGAGAATCAATAGAAATACATTTTTTTTTTCTCTTTTATTTCTTCCCATTCACTAGGCTCTTGACTTAGTCCATCCTTTTGTCTTCTTTCACTTTTCATTCTTCTTTCACTTTTCATTCTTGGTTGGATAAAGAAATAAAACTCATAACCTTAGACTTGTTAGGACATGAATTATTAGAGTGATCAAAGATTATACACTTATCACATTTTAAGGCTTCCAAGGTACCTCTACTCTAATTTAATAAGAAAACTTATAACCAAAGTTTAGCATAAAAGAATATGGGATATTCTTATTTGCTTAAATTTCAACACACTCAAGCAAAAGTAAATCTTGTTTTAGATTTCGAATAGTCATCAAGGTATAAAAGTTTTTCAATAACACTTGCCACATAATTTAAGTCAACATTAGTCCAAAGTTCAAAAGGCATATTATAAAACTTCATTCAAATTGGCACACTAGAAAACACTTCTTTAAATAAATGCATTTTTGGGAACTATTTTTTGACAATAATTAACCAGCTGCCAAAGAAATATGGACCATTCTCAAGAATTGTTTCAAGAACTTCTTTATTGTTCATCTTAAAAATAAAAGAATCATTATCAAGAGTAATAATATCATTGAGATTTTTCTTTCATAACTTTTCTACTCAACTTTTAACATTATAGAAAGATAATTTTTTGTTAATGAAAAATCCCACCAAAGCATTATCTCATTGAGAACGCCCATCTTTAGAAACGTCAAAAGAACCTTTAACTTATCATTTTTAAGCCCAACTTTAAAGAGATTAAGATTACCACTTATCTTAACAAAGTAAGAGTTTTTATTCACAATGTTAGACTAAAACTTCACATCGCTTGATTTTATATTAATTGTTGCTCGGCCATACACTAAATGGGTTGTAGAATCAACCGACTATTCTAACTCCGATATGGTACTTAGTTGGGTTAGGGTAGTGGCCGACGTTGAACTCATGAGACTAGGCTAGAGATCATTCACATCTAGACCAATAAAATTAATTTTTTGTACAACAGGTCCGTCATCACTAACTTAATCAACCATAATATTAGGAATTAAAGAAAAACTCTTAATATTTGATGGACTGTCAAAAGCCCCCACAAACTTTAAGAGTGTTACGATTATCACAAATACAAATCATTCACAAACACAAATATTGTTTTGGTCAAAAGTGGAATCAAACCCCACTCTAAGAGATCCATCATCTATAAAAATTTTTTTCTATAATTTCACTATTTCGTGAAATTCCTTTAAAGTTAACTTAGTAGATGAACTAATTTTATTTATAACTTTCTTTCTCACAAAGCAAAGCAATTAAAAAAAGTTAAAGCAAATAATACATTTCTAAATAAATCCCTTTTGCAGAGCTGCCTTTCAAACCATAGTGTGAGAAGAAGGGAAATCGGTATGGTACTCCTTCCCAAAGATGTTGGCCATTTAACTATTTTGTCAAACTTTATTTTTTTTATAGAGAAACACAGTCTTTAATTATATAATATATTTTTTAAATTGAACTTAAAATTAGGCTATTTTTTTGTTAAAAATATAAGAGTTTTATCACTTAATAAAATCATTTTCTAATAATTTGGGTCCTCCGAATCAAAATTTTGGTTTCGTCTCTAATTATGAGTTATTTTATAGTTAATTTTTACAAGTATGTAACATTAATTATTGCTTTTGTGGAAGTACCACATTTTCTCTTCAAAAGGTGGCTTAATTAGGTTTGATCATATTGTTAGATGAAAAAGTGTTATATAAGCATAACTCCGTGTACATGTACTTAAATTGGGCCGAATATTTTGAGATATTAAAAATAAATAAATATTTATGTTCTCAGTTGGAACATGTTAATTTATATTTACAAAAAAATGAGTAGGTACTTCCCGAGCACCATGTGACATATATTGCCTAATTGGTATTCTCTAAGTACCATGTGGTATATATTATTTACGTGGTATTCTTGATAAATAAAAATATGTGATACATAGTAAGTGTGTCACTCATGTTATTCACTTATTCACTAAAAGTGTATTAATATTATTTTACGTAGTGCGTTTTTTATTATATAATTGAATAAATATACTACATAGATAATACCACGTGTTGTTTCGAGAGTATTGAATAATTACTCATATTTAATTACTCATATTTTTAGTGTTAGGGGGCTAGTTAGGGTCATCCTCTAACTTTAAATTCATGTTTCTTTAAGGGACAAAATCTTGGAATCACACTAAAAAGATGAGGTGCCTAGGATTTCACAAAAACCAAAAAAAATTAATAATTTGATTCGGTCCGATTCGTATAGTTCGGTTCGATTTTTATTTGTCACGGTTCGATTCCGAAATAGAATTTTTAAAAACCGTTTTAAACGATTCGATTCTCGATTCTGATTTAATTTCATAGTTCCGAACTAAACCAAACCGAACCGAATCGGTCTTATTTAATATTAATTTATTTTAATATATATATATATTGATGATCTGAGCCGTTTATTTTATTATTCTTAGTTTATATATTATTAATATAAAAAATTAAATTGATCGGATATCGTTAACTGCTTTAACAAATCACATTTATGTTAATAAAAATAAACTGTAATGTTTATTTTACTATTTATTTTATTATCATAAATGTAATTTGTTTTGATAGTTAAAGATATCTGATTAATTTAATTTTTTACAGTAATAATATATAAATTAAGAACAATAAAATAAACGGTTTAGATCATCAAAATGCATTTAATTTGGTTGGAAATGTATTTTGCTAAATTTTGGTTCGAACTGTGTCCGGTTCGTTGTCACGGATCGGTTGCGGTTCGATTCCGTTACTTGAACGTTTTAGACACAGTTTCAAAAAATATGAAACCGTTATAAACGATTCGATTCTTGGTTTTTTAAAAAATCATAAATTTCTTATTATAAGAATTTAATTTGATAAAGATAAGGCTTGATCTTTTACAATCTCCAATTCCTCTACTTAATTACACAAATGACTTCGGTAGTAATGCACGCGCAACTTGAATCACCAATTAAATGTAAATTCATAACTATAGACTTTAAAATATATAATTTTCATTCTACAAATCTTTTTTTTTTAATTTATAAAATTAACTCTTTTTGAAGCTTTTATTGAGATCTATATAGCAAGAAAGATCTATAATGATTGATGAATACTCAAAATATTTTTTAAAAAGGACAAATAAACTTATTTAGTGGTGAAATTTCAATGCAACAAAAAATTTCATCGCCAGTGTAAATTTCAATATGCATTAAAGCTATGTTTGTTTTGATATAAAATATTTTACTTAATTTTTACTGTTTGGCTAATAATACTTTTTGTAAAATATATTTTTTCGTAAAATATTTTATCTCATTAGACCAAATTTGATTTACAAAAAATTAACTCGTAAGTTAATTTTGAAATGCACATTCAGAATATTCACCCAATTATTGCCGCATCTGGTTATTTTCATATCAAATAAGAATGAGTGAATGAGTGGCATATCCCTCTCACATGAATCATTTCAGAATCTTTCACCCGAATCCTTTCGCCTTTGATCACTCTCATCTCTCATTCTTATTTTTTAAAATTTAACCAAATACCGAAAAATACAAGTAAAAAAAATGATTTTTACAAAATTATTTTACATGTAAAAATTTTTTTATGGTAAAATATTTTACGTCGAAACAAACAAAGTCTAAATTTCGCCGACGAATAAATTTTATTGTCAGTAAAATTGCAACTAATTTTTAAAGTAATGGTCGAAATAATATTTTTTTAAAAGAAAATAAGTGCAACTATACGTGCACCTTGACAAATTCCATGAAAATTTTAAAATGCATAGTGCAAGATAAATAAAACTTCACCGCAATTAAGAAAACTAACAACTAAAATAGTAAACTATGAACTAATTAAAATAGTTTTTTTTTTCAAAATTAGTGCAATTAATACGCATATCTCAGGAAATTGCATGAATCCTTATAATTAAGAATGGTGCAAAATAAAATAAATCTTATTAAAAATCTACCTACAAATAAATTTCACTGTAAGTAAATTTTGTTGTGATTACAATAGAATTTTCCGTGCCATTGAAATATTGGAGGAACTTCAACTTCTTGCTTGGTTGCTAGTTTGGTTGGGGGTGGACAAAAAAGTGTTAAAAAAAGAAAATGTTCTTTTATGCAATAAAGAAGAAAAAAGAAGGATTTAAGTCTGTTAAAATTTTGTAATTTGGATCTAATGAAGGTTAATATCTTTATGAAGGCTCGTTTGGTTGCGAATTAGGGCTTAGAATTTGACTATTTAACTAATAATCCCATATGTAGATATATTTAACAACTATTTGAAGGAAAGTTAAGAAAGCCTCCAACTAATTTAATACTCTTTATGAGAGACTATCCTAAACCTATGAAAGAAGTAGATTGGTTAGTCATGAGACTGTTTTGATAATTTTTGTATATAAAAAAATTTAATTTTACTAAAATTATGTTAAACCAAATAATGTATTATTTATCCGTTTGTTATCTTATTTTTAATCAAATATCTTTCGATACAAAAATCACTGCACTAATAATCTAAACATAAATACTCTAGGCACTAATAATTCAGGATCCTATAAAAATAGTTTTTCAACCAAACAAATCCTAAAGTTCTATCACCAATTCTCACTTTATATTTTGCCTATTTGAGTGGATAATCTGGCTTTTTTCCCCCATCAAACACTAAACAAAAAGCACCTTCAGCGGCACAAACAAAGCTGTCGGCTAAAGCCTTATTAGGTCGGTAAAAGTCTTTGGCAACCAAAAACAGTGCGTCACCAATCCGTCGGCAAAAATATGTCGAGAAAAAGTTTTGCCAATGCATACCCCATACATCGGCAAAAGTAATAAATTTGGCGACACAGTTGTGCGTCGCTAATACATTGCATCGGCAAGAATAATAAATTTGGCCACATAATTGTGCATCACCAATAAGTTAAAAGCAATGTCGGCAAATACAAATTTCGTCGGCAAAAACACATAAAAATTAAATAAATTTAACACTTTTACCACTGTCACAGTTGTCGACAAAAATAATTATAATATTTTTAATTTTAATTCTTTGCCAACACATATAAGTCATAGTTGTTGACAAAAATAATTATAATATTTTTAATTTTAATTCTTTGCCAACACAAATAAATATGTCGTTAATAGTAGACTTTTTCCAACACATTTACTCATGACCATATATATATATATATATATTATTTTTACAAATTATTTTATTTTAATTTTTTAATTTTTACTTAACTAAACCATAACTTAGATTTTTATCTAATATATCATTCAACCTCATTTAAAAATTACAAACACATACTATGTAAATGTATTTCACATACATTCTATTCAAATCAACATAAAATTTATATATCCAGATTTGAAAGGTAATCATCAACAGTGAATATCTTCAAAATTCAAAAATAATCTTCAATCCCAAAATATATGTAGGTTGTGTTGCTGCTGGGGCCATCGTTTCTACACGATTTTGAGCTTATCTTGTTGAAAGTTGTCTTGGGAGAACTGTGTTCACTACTTTTGGGAGACTATTCTCTTCTTGACTTCTTTGTTGACTTCTTTGTGAATCTCTTAGAAGTTAAGTTATTTGTGAATCTCCTAAAAGTTGAGTAGGATAATCACCTTGCTTCATTGTAGGAGCCATATGCTTGAAGTGAATAAATAAAGATAAATTGAATTATTAACATATAATCTAAATTTGAAGTAAACATCAAATTTACACAAATGAATAACAACAAAATTAACACACGTAGACTAGAAAAAATTAACACATAAACCTATATATAACATAATGTGTTACCTTATTCATATGTAACTCAAAAGACTCGTTATCGTCACTGCAGGAACTAGACCCTTTCTCACCTTCATAGGGTTTGTCACGCCCCGACCCCCGAGGCATGTGATCTCCACGTTATTTTTCGGACTATCTCAAATTTACCTGTCAAACTCAAACTCAAATCATAAGATATATACTCAGGTATCACCTGAATTCCAACTCTCAAACATAACTATATATCGTCTAATAAATAACATTCTCCAAACTATTGTAAGTATTAACCATCCAGCTTATAAAATTTACACTCATCCAAAGAAAAATTCTTAGATTCATAAATTTACAGCCATCCAAACATTTTTAGCAACTCACAATTTCATTGTTAAGTGATCCATGCATTAATGACACAAGAAAATGTTCAAACCCTTAAGTTTCACTTAAACACATAATCATCTCCC
>JAOTRH010000022.1:16171275-16206275 GCA_034768845.1 Heliamphora exappendiculata
GTAGAAATTTGAAAAAAAAATTAGAAAATCTTATAAATTTGAAAAAAAATATTAGAAATTTGAGAAAAATTTTTAGAAAATCCTAGAAATTTTTAGAAAAACTTATAAATTTGAAGAAAATTTTAAAAATTAGAGAAAAGTTTTTTAAAAATCCTAGAAATTTTTAAAAAAATCTTATAAATTTGAGAAAATTTTTTAGAAAATCTTATAAATTTGAGAAAAAATTTAGAAATTATAGAAAAAATTTTAAAAAGTCCTAGAAATTTTTATAAAATCTTATAAATTTGAGAAAAAATTTTAAAAAATCTTATAAATTTAAGGGAAATTTTTAGAAAGTCCTAAAAAAAATTTTAAAATTTTTGAGTAAAAATTTTAGAAATTTGAGAAATATTTTAAGAAAACCCTTGAAATTTGAGAAAAATCTTTGAAAATCCTAAACATTTTAAAGAAAATTTTGAGAAAATTATTAGAAGATTCTAGAAATTTTGCGAAAAATGCTAGAAAATCTCAGAGATTTTAGGATGATTTTATTTTTTAATTTTTATTTATTATTTTTTTGTTATTATTTTTTTTATATATTATTTTTTTGTTATGAATGGAGCCAATTTTCAATGATTCCTAAAAAATTAATCCAAATGGAAAAAACACAAATATCAAAAGAAATGGAGATTATTTTTTATATATTTAGAAAGAACATTAGCATAGAATGATATAAATTTGCCTGGTGCACCAGGGCTTAGAGTCACTAGGAATCATGAATCTAGGATTAGGGTGCCTAGTTTTCAAGAGCTTGAAAGGGCCAAAGAACCTAGGTTTTGTTTTCAGTTATTTCTCTACACTTTGCTTGCTCGATCTGTCATTTATGTATTCTCTATCTGTCTTCTCTTTACAGGCTGGTTACTACATCCGAGACTTCGGAGGTTCTGCCTCTGGAGAGGTGTTAGAGTGATATGATGCCCTCCCTGCTCCTAGCTGGGCTTACATCGATACCTCTGGCTTTGCTCGCTTCATACCCCTGCTGGGTAAGACAAGCAATGTCGGGTATGGCTGGCAGCCCTGGCCGAGCGGTGGTGGGATACCACCAACACCTTCCATTTCACCACCTTCAAGGCTACTCTGACGCCTCTGGACTTTGCCCTTATTACTGGCATCCGGGTTAGAAGAGCCCCCATCCTATTTGATCCGTCTATATCTCAGTCGACCGACACACTACTATACTTCCTCGGGGCTGTCCCCGCGCAGATGGACCGGGATCGAGTCAGATACACTTGGTTCTTCGACCGCTTCTAACACTTTCAGTGCACCGAGCCTCGCCACTACGGGTGGGTCACCCGAGGCTTTCTCATGTATATGTTTGGTACCTCCTTGTTTTCGAACAAGGAGAATACCATCCATTTGCATTACTTGGGCGGCCTAGCTTGTCTTGACCGGGTCACATCGTATGATTGGGGAGGTGCTGCTCTGGCTACTCTCTACAGCTTCATGCGGACTTTGACCCGATTCCCCCAGTAGCTCAGTATTGGGGGATATTAGAGGATCTGGGATGTATGTTTTAGTTTTTGCAGTTCTCTATTTATTTTCGTTATCTGTTATTCCTACTTGCTGGCATCATCTTCTTTGCAGTTATGGACCTACAAGTTCCTCGGGCTTCATGTTCCGGCGAACTCTGCAGCAGATCCTCTGGTCATTCCCCGAGCAACCCAGTGGTCCCGAGGGCTGAAGGAAAAGAAGGCCGGAGGGAAGGACCTTGACCGATTCTGGGTATCTTTGGATCGGGTGACCCCTAACCAGGTATTTTTATTTTCTGTTCAATACACTACTTTCTGCTTACTGCGTTATTCACTGTACTGCACCGTACTGTTTACTGCACACTGTTCATCATTCTGTATGTTTTACTGTTCTTTGCATTGTTGTGTACTTTGCAGGTCCACTGGGATGTTTGGAGGGGGATAGAGGATCGGGCCGATGCAAATCTGATGCGCAGCCGCGACATCTCTACGAGGCGTATCCTACTGGAGGGCCCATTTGGGTGGGAGTACTATCTGGGAGAGCGAGTGGTTCGCCAGTCGCTCGGCCTGGATGACTTCCAGATCCTAGTGTTTCCTCTAACCTGTATGTGCCGAACTGAGGATCTTGTCACCGTCAACCTACTGCTGGAGACGGTGGGAACCCCAGCCATGGAGCTGCTTGTAGCGGAGGAAGACTACATGGCCTGGGCCCGGGCTCATCTGATGGGACCACTAGGACCCGGCCCGGTTGCCCCAAGAGGTAGGAGACGAGAACATGCACCAGAGGCTGCTGGTATTGGTGCTGCTGGTGCCGCTGCTGGAGCTGCCGATGCTGGTTCTGCTGCTGCTAATGTTGGTTCGACTAGTCGAGCTAGGGTTGGGAGTGTCGAGATACCCTGGACTGTATCTTCCTTTGTAGACGGGTATGCTTTTGACATTCTTATTCTGGTTCCTCTAGCCCCGGAGTTTCCGCCAGAGCACGCCCAGGTTTAACTTTTTGCACACTATTTCTTTTTCGTCCTTCTTTATTCGTAGATTACTCAGTTCTGTATTATTTCTTAACAGACAGATCAAGCTTGGCTGGATCGTCTCATGCTGGTGAAGAGCGGCCTGCGAACCCTTGTTCGCCAGCAGGATGCTGCTCTTCATGCAGCTGGGGTTCCTTTTGCTCATCGGCCGGTGAGTGTTTGTCTTTTGATTTTTTTGCTCTCCTTTATACTGTTTCCTTATTTTTTGTCTCTTTCGACAGCCTCCTATAGCTGCTGCCGTTCCACCCACTGCTCCTGCTCCTGCCGTTCCACCCCTTGCTCCTGCTCCTATAGCTTCTTCCTGAGCCTGTCCCCGAGGATCTGTCTCTTCCGCCCGTAGTCGCTCTAGAGTTGTCTCCTCCTCCTCTAATAGTGACGACGGCGATGAGTTCGACAGACTTTTCGAGGATGATAGCGCGGAGGAGGTCGGTCCTTCTTCCCACTAGGTCCGCCCGCGACATGAGTGAGAGAGAGAGAAAGAGCTCTCCCCCAATCTTTATATTTACTTTTTATGGGCCTGCGTGCCCTAGTCTGATACATTTTTCATGCATTTGATCCATAGGCCTGCGTGCCTCAGTTTTGTTGGTTATTCGGCCTGGGTGCCCTAGTTTTCATTCTGATACACTATACTGCATTTTTGGGCATTCATGCCATTTTGTTATCTGCTTATCTATCTGCTGTATGATTCTCTCTTGTTTACTACTTAAACTGCCTCGGATGCATAATTCTGATGTCACAACTAATACAGATCACACAAACTGTAAATCGTCCCATACCTGTCATGTTCAAATATGGCGGTCGCCACTTTCCCAAAATGTATACTTGGCGGTCGCCCGTTTCAACATGGTGGTTGCCTGGTCAAAGGAATGATGTCACTTTACTTTGCTTTTTAGAGTTGGCGGTCGCCGGTTCCAAGATGGCGATCGCCACAATGATCATGCCTTTTGCCGAAATTTTGATTTTTCACCCTTCCTAACCTTATAAATACAGTCCTAGATGCCACATTTACTAATACTCCGACTCAGATGGCTTCTTCTCTTCTTTTATGGATTGAAGCATTTTTCCACATTGAATGTTTGAACTTCTCCCTATTTGGCTTGAATGCCCTTTTCTCACTGAGGGTCGTGAAGATTAACAGACCTTTACTGATGGCTGCTGCACAACTGTGGGATCCGCAGTCCCATGTCTTTCGATTTGGTCTTGAAGAACTCTGCCCCATTATAGAGGAGTTTGCTGCCATCTTGGACTTAACTCCTAGAGTTCTGTTATTGTCCCCCACTCCTTTTTTTCTCTGCTCGGCAACAGGTGATGCAACTCTGCGGTCTGTCTAAGATGGAGGCTTCTCGTTTGACCTCGGGTGACTGTCTTGACATTCCATTGCTTATTGAGAGGTTTCATCCTACTGGTGACCTCAACAATCTAGACTTTCAGTTGCGGCGTCGTTATGCACTTTGCTTCTGCCTCCTGGCCCAGTATCTACTTATCCCTTCTGATGGGCGGGTTAGTTGTGCTCTGGTTGACATTGCTGGCCAAATGTGGAGGGGGAGAGACTTTGTGCCCCTCGTTTTGGCTGAGACACTGCTAGGCTTGGACGTTGTCCATCGTGGCGAAACCACCACTTTTACTTGCAGCCCTTTACTTCTCTTGATGATCTTAACATCTTCCTCTGTATCAAGTTCTCTGCTATACTGCAAAAGTCTTTCTCCTACTATTTTAACTCTTGCTACAAATCTGGTTGATGGAGAAGGTGAATCTTGTACAGAAGCCTCCTACTGACAGGCGCAATGTCGTTGCTTTCCTTTACTGCCCGCATTATTAAATATGTGACACTGAGGCGTCTTGACGACAGTATCTTTCTACTTTGACTAGCCCAGACATTACCTGGCAGTGCCCTTGGTGGCAGATTCCCGCTATGACTCTGACCACTATGGATTGCCCTGGTGTTCTGCTGGTCGGCCTACATCAGACTACCTTCTACTATCCTCATAGGATCACGCGGCAGTTTGGGCGAAGTCAGATCATATTTTCCAGCATCTGCGATCACCTGTTCTCATCTACGCTGCGGGCTCCATTTTAGCACGGTATCAGGATGCTTGGCCTTCCCGTTCACGTATGGAGATGCAGGAGCTGCAATGCCCTGAGCTTTCTGCTGACTACAAGACGTGGTTGACACAAGATAGGAAAAAGAAAGATAGAGAAGAGGGAAAACAAGCAGCGAAAAGGAGAAGAGTTTGAGGATCTCTGCTTTATTTTGAAACATTTCACAGCTTTCTTTTTTTTATTTGTAGAGTTTGTGACTTGTATACCCTCTCTTTATTTAAGAACTTTGTAGTCTTGCTTAAAGTAATGAAAAACTCCCACTTCACGTTTAAGATGGTTCAGATTCATTCGAAGCTTGAATATCTTTATTATCAAAATTCAAAAATTAATTTGCATTGGTCTTACTCATATTCAAATAATGTGGCCGGACTTCTTGAAAGAAGCTGCCTACGTATCCCAAAAAGGTAAAATCAGGCCTTAACGTAGTTCGAGCTCGGTTTTCACTCGGGTATTGATGCTCTCCTTTTGTAATACCCTAACTTTTGTCAAGATCACCCTTTCGGATTTTCGGCCTTACGGGCTGCTCTTAATTTTTGCCTGAATTGCCTTTTTTATTTTCAACTCAGCGAGTTCTTATTTTATCTTTATTTTTACCTCAGAGATAATACTTTTTGAGCTGATCGAGGTTAATTGGAGTGGAGAACGCATTACCATCCAAATCCATAATGATGACTGCACCACCGATTAAGATGGTCTTGATGAGAAATGGTCCGGACCAGTTTGGTTTGAATTTGCCCCTCGGATCGAAGATGGAAACTCTGATTTCCTTATGGGAACTCTGATTTCCTTAGGGACTAGATCTCTTTCTCTAAGGTCCCGGGTCTTGACCCTCTTATTGAACGCTCGAGCTATCCTCCTTTGGTAATCTTGTACATGAAATAGGGCTTGCAGTCTTCATTTATCAAACAGGAGCAATTCTTCTATCTGGTTCCTCTACCATTCTGCTTCTGAGATATTGGCCTCAGCCAGTACCCTTAGTAAGGGAATTTTCACTTCAATGGGGAGTACGGCTTCCATTCCATACAATAGAGAGTATAGCGTTATTCTTGTTGAAGTTTGGATTGACATTCGGTATCCCCATAGTGCAAATGGTAGATGTTCCGGCCAATCTTTGTGTGAGTTGATTGCTTTTTGTAGAATTTTCTTGATATTCTTGTTCGCTGCCTCGACTATCCCATTGGTCTGTGGCTGATATGGTGAGGAATTATGAGCCACTATTCAGTATTCTTCAAAAAGATTCAGGACCTCTCCTTGAAAATGTGAGCCACTATCTGAGATAATTTCATGCGCTACCCCGTATTGGAAAATTATGTTTTGCTTGATAAACTTAGCGACATGAGAGGCCTTCAATACTGAGTAGGAAGCTGCTTTCACCCATTTTGTGAAATAGTCAATGGCCCCGAGATAAACTCATGTCCATTGGATGCCTTTGGGGTTACTCTGCCAATCACGTCAATACCCCATTCTGAGAACGGCCATGGTGACGTAAGACTATACAGCTGAGACGGGGGAACGTGCATAAGGTTTGCGTGAATCTAACACTTATGACACCTCTGCACAAACTGTACACAATTCGTCTCCATCGCCATCCAAAAGTACCCTTGTCGTAGGATCTTCTTAGCTAACATATTTCCGCTCATGTGTGATCCACAGACTCCTGCATGTATCTTTTTCATCAGCTCTTGGCCTTCTTCAGTGTTTACTCACAGCTTGTTGACCTCAGAATGTCCTCGTTTGTACAGTCTACCACCACAAATGACAAACTGCGCAAATAGTCGTCGTATCGCCCGTTTATCCTTTTTATTGGCAAACTTGGGATATTCTCCTTTCTCTATGAAGTTCTGAATGTCAAAGTACCATGGAAGGATGTCAGTGTTTTCTCCAATGGTGGCTGTTATCTCGTATGCCGGCTTTCTTTTCTGCTCTATTATCAGGTGTCTCATCCGCACTCCGGGTGGTATGTCAATCATGGATACTAGGGTGGCCAGTGCATCGGCGAACTTGTTTTTCAGTCTCGGCACATGGGTAAAGATTACTGATTCAAAACACGATATCAGGTTCTCCAGCTCTTGATGATAGAGAATTAAGGTTAAGTCCCTGACCTTCTATTCTCCACTTGCTTGTGAAACTACCAGTGCTGAGTCTCCGATGACTTCCAGCTTCCTTGTCCCTAGTTCTAAGGCTGCCTCCAATCCAGCTAAGCATGCTTCATACTCAGCCTGATTGTTGGTGACTTCAAAATTGAGCTTTAAAGACAACGAAACGTGTGATTCATCGGGAGCAACAAGAAGGACTCCTATACCGTAACCATATTGATTGGACGCGCCATCAAAATATAGAGTCCATTTTTCATCCCCAACTTTCATTAGCTGTTCGTCAGGAAACTGAAACTCCGTGTCTTCTCCTCCTTCAATTGGTTGATCGACAAAGAATTCTGCCACTGCCCTGCCTTTGACTGACTTTCGAGTGACATACTTTAGATCAAACTCTGGTAATAGCAGCAACCATCGAGCCAACCTTCCTATCTATGCCGGTTTTTCGAACATATACTTCAACGAATCCATCCGGGAGATGATGTTCACAGTGAAAGACAGCATATAATGCCTCAGTTTTTGGGATGCCCAAACCATAGCCCAACATGTTTTCTCCAACGGCGTGTACCAAATTTTTGATCCGATCATCTTTTTGCTTAGGTAGTATACAGCCTTTTCGATTCTGGTTTCTCCTTCTTGTGCAAGTATGCATCCCATAACTGAATCAGTCACTGACAAATAGAGGATCAGTGGGTTATCAGGTTCGGGAGGAGCTAAAATAGGAGAGTTTTGTAGGTACTTTCGCATAGCATTGAAGGCATCTTGGCATTTCTGGTCCCACTTAAACTCGACTCCTTTCTTCAGCGGACGGAAGCGCGGCTCACAGGTAGTTATTAGCTTTGCGATAAACCGACTGATAAACTGTTTCTTACCCAGAAAGCCTCTAACTTCTCGCTCGGTCCTCGGAGAAGGCATTTTCAAAATTGCCTTAATCTTTGAGGGGTCGACTTCGATGCCCCATTGAGTGATCATGAAAGCAAGCATCTTTCCGGAAGTAACTTCGAATGCACATTTCTGTGGGTTGAGCCTCATCTTGTACTTTTATATTCTTTCAAAGAATTTTTGCAAAGCTATGATGTGGCCTTCTCGATCATTAGATTTGACTATCATATCGTTCACGTATACTTCGACCTCTTTATGGATCATGTCATGTAATAAGATAGTGACAGCCCTTTAATAGGTTGCCCCTGTATTTTTTAAGCCAAACAGCATAACACAGTAACAATAAGTGCCCAAGGCATGGTGAATGCCGTCTTTTCTCTATCTTCAAGATTCATCAGAATCTTGTTGTACTCGGAGAAGCCATCCATGAATGACAGCATGGCATGCCCCGCTATACTATCTACTAGGATGTCGATGTGTGGTAGTAAAAAATTATCCTTCGAGCTGGCCTTATTGAGGTCCCAAAAATCTACGCAGACTCGGATACGATCGTCTTTCTTTAAAATTGGCACTATATTGGCTACCCATTTTGGATACTCGGTTACCATCAAAAACCCAGCGTTGATCTGTTTGACCACTTCTTTTTTGATCTTCAGAGCCCATTCTAGTCGGATCCGTCTTAATTTTAGTTTGACTGGTTTAGCATCAGGGTATAGGGGGTGTGGTGCTGGACAATATCGGGATCAATTCCAGGTATATCTTTGTAAGACTATGCAAATACATCTTTGAATTCTTTTAACAAAATTATTAATAGTTCTTGTTCAGCTAAGAATAAAGAAGAGCCAATTTGAACATTTTATGGGTTACTTTCATTACCCAGATTTATTGACAAAATTTCTTCAATTATTGGTTGAGCACGCATTTCTTCTTCTCTTTTTATTAAAAGTTTTGTTTCTTTGGGAATATCCCCATCGAATTTAAAATTGTCAGAAATCGTATGAAATAAATCAAACAAAGCAGAGTAACCGAAAACTTCGTTCATTTCATTGAATGCAGAGGGAATTACAAACTCAATGGTAAAAGTAGGAAGAGGAGCATCAACAGACGTGCCCTCAATTACAGACTCCAACTCAAACTTGGACTCAGGATAGATGACTTGCACATCAGAAGACTCGATGGACAATTCTTTACTTCCTTTGTAGCCGCGTCGACGATGATCTTGGTACAATCTGTCGGGGCGCTAAAGCCCATCATGAAACAGTCCGATTCAGTTATACGCAACTGAGTCATCTTCTCGTTGAACAGCATTCCCAAGTCGGTACCGTTGAGTCTGTTAGACCAATTTTCTTTCTGAACCTTCTTTTCTTCCTTCTCTCCTTCCACTGTTTCTTCCTCCTCTGTGTCAGAAAATTGGTGGCTGAAAAAGATCTCCAACCCAGGCAGCTCTTGATTGGTTTTTTCGTCAATCCACGATTTTGGAAAGACACAATACGGAAAATTCTCCCCTTCTTTGACAAAGTATCCATTAAGCGTTCCAAAATAATTGGCCTTTCGTACCCTTCTAGGCCCTTTTAGATCTTCTTTCGTTGGCTCATACCCAAGACCAAAACGGTGCAAAGTTGGCAATACATGAATGGGTTCCGGGATTCCCTACAGTTTACGTCCCAATTCCATGCCATGAAAAAAGAACATTTTTCTCATCATCATTAAATCTCGTGGGTTAACATACCTTTCTTCATCATTCATCAGCGTCTAAACAGCTTGCACTTCATCAAACTGAAAACCACTGAGCAACACATCATCTTCACTCTGTTGAACTTCTAGCGGAGTTGTCTCCTCTCCTCCTTTCGAATGGTGAATACTGTCCTCTCCATGAACTGTCAAAATTGTCCCGTTCTTTATTAATTTCAATTTTTGGTGAAGGGTAGATGGTACTTCCTGGACATTTGGGTCATGCAGCCACGGCCTGCTTAGCAGCAGATGGAAGGAAGCTGGTACATCTAACACGTGAAACTCCACTGACATTTCAAGAGGTCCTACTGAAACGACAAATGACATCAGTACCAGCACATCCCTTCTTGTGTTATCATAGGTTCGTACTCCTTGATTGCAGGGAGTGAACTGATCTTGCCTCATCTCTAAGTAGAAGGTTGTTCTCGATGGGTAGACGTTCAAAGCATATCCATTATCAATAAGGGTCACCTGGACCCACTTTTCTAGGCACTTGACGGTGATATGAAGCAGCTTATTGTGACTTTTTCCTTCAGCGTACAGATTCTTATCGAAAAAGAAAATGATCTTTGGTTCAGTGGTTGGCAGAATAAGCCCAATGGGCTGCTCGGGGGTCGCATCTATCGGGATACTGGCCTTATTCAATACTTTCAAAATAGCTTGTCTATGCTTATGTGACACCATCAATAAGCCCTAGATACTACTGTTGGCCTGCGTCTTTTTTAACTGTTTCAGTATAGTATCATCCTCATCCTCTTGCTCTGTCTCTTTTCCTTTCCCACTTGGCTGTCCTCTCTCTAACCGAGCTGGCTTAAAGGGTCGTTCACTTCTGGTTAGGTGTTCCATGCCGTCTTCGGGGTCCCATAACCCCGGCATCACACTATCAGTTGGTCTTACTTCATTTACGTACATAGGGCCTTCGAATGCCCACAAATCGCTTAGGTCACTAACGGCTGCCCTTTCCCTTCTTTTCTCATCATCTTCAATAGCCCATCTATTGTCAACCTCCTCCCAGATGTCCTCTTCGATAAAGTTCACTTGCTGCTCCTGAGAAGCCCAAAAATTAGTCCATTCGATCCCATCAGATTTCAACACACTCCTGACTAGCTAATAGGATTGCATGTCGTCAACGTGTACTTCCTCCTCAAAAAGTCAGGGAAGGGTGATTCCATCAAGTACATGACTGAACCCACAAGGTCGAGTCGGGTAATCCAATGGTCAATCGTCTACCTCGTTGCGCTCCTCTTCCTGTTGGTAGATTTGGATCATCGGTCAATACCATTTCTAGGCATTATCATTCCATTCTTCTATTCTGTCTCGACTACCTCTAATCATCATGAACGAGCATGTTGTATGATCCTCAGCTATTGAAACATGAGGGTGTGGTAGGTGTGCTGAACAGATGTGTTAACTTGGGTCCTCCGATCTTTCCAAAGATATGTAATTTACCCCAGCCTGTCGAGCATGGTTTGGCAGTGAATTTGTGGTGACATTCAGTTTCGGAGTGACTGATGGAGGAGGGATCACTTTGTTGTCAATGAAATTATGGATCTCATGTCGGAGCCTCATATATTTATCAGTTAAATGCCCGTGACCCTGATGGAAAGCACAGTATTGAGAGGCAATGTATTCCGGGGGAAGCGGATCAAGTGCTGGCATAGGATCTAGTACCTTGATGAGTCCTTTCTCTACCAGACGATTTAGAGCAGTGGATAACGAGATGTTGAGATGGGTGAAAAAATTTTGCGGCTGTTGTTGTGTTTGCTGACCATTTCCCAACTGCTGAAGATTACTTTTTGATGGGTGGAGGAAGAAGGGTTTGAAAGGTTCACCTCGCAAACAAGGTTAGTTGCTGCGGATGGGTTTTGGTTATTTGTGGGAAAATTCTTTCTTGGTGGTTTCTGACAGAATTATGTCTTCACGATATCGCCGAATTGGATAGCGTTCTCAATTTGCACCCCAGCGTTGAACAACTGTTCAAAGGTGAAAAGTGGCTGCGTGATAAGATAGAGCTTTAACAGAGACTGCAGGTTCTTAACCACAATCCTTACCTGCTCTTTCTCAGTTGGCCTGTTTGTCATTTTTGTAGCTTTGCCCCTCCAACGGGTCAGGAAGTCGACAAAAAATTCTTGATTCTCTTATCGAGTTGTTTCAAGCTCTCAAGTAGTGACGTCCAGCTGGACATTGTAGCTATACTAGCTGATGAAGGCGGTGGCTATATCCTCCCATATTCTAGTTTTGGTCACTTCTAGAGAGAGAAATCATCTTTGCGCAGCCCCAAAAAGCAATCAATGGAACAATTGGGTCTTAAGCTAATCACCGATCTTCATAGAAGAGAGGGTGCCAACATACATTCTTAGGTGGATACGGGGATCCCCAATGCCATCAAACCTTTCCATTTTTGGCATCTTGAACTTCTCGGGCTTGCATCCGGGAATAGGCACAAATCACCAACATCCAGCATATATTCTTCTACTCCTTTAGCTTTTCTCAACGCCTTTTTCATCTGGTTAATCTTTTTTACCAACGCAAATTCCCTAAACTGAGCAGTGTATTCATCTTCTACCATAATTGGGCGAGGAACCTGGGGTGGCACAATAACTTGCGATATCTCTAGTCCCTAGTTGTCATCCTAAAAATCTTCTTCGTTCTCATTCGTATTGTTTGGCTGCTCATTCATACCGAGCATACGGGCCTGAATTGCTTGTATATGTGCCTGACATTGAGTTTGAGCTTGGTTCTGCTGCTCTACAGCTCGCTGTATCTCGGTAATAGCCCTCATTAAGGCTGTCAGATTAACTTCGTTCTCTGCCATGTCTGTTGATTGGAAAACTCTGTAAAATTTTCCTGATTCTGATCTTACCCAAACTCGTGTCAACTGTACTCTTTCTGGATCAATGGTAATTCGCAAAAAAACCTGGATCCCACAAGCAGAATAACCAGTCTCAAACATTTTTTAAAGAATTTAGAAATTAGACAGCAAATATCTTGGATATCCAAAATAGCTGAAACGAAAATAATGCCCCTGTCGGGCTCATACCACCAGCATAACAACTGAATATCTGAAAGGGGATAGATCGATCAAGTTCTAGAGGAAAGGTTTTATCTAAGTGGACGGTATTCTGACAAAAAGACTATTCTAATCCTCAAGAGACTGGTTCGACCTATGAGGAAAATCGACAGCATAACAGTAGAAAAATAATACTTTTCTCACATAGGTCGAAAGAAAGAGGTATGAAGAAAGCAAGCCTAGACTAAAAAATAGGATATAGAATTAGCAACCCGAGCAGAACTCGAAAGGGGGAAAAATAATCTTAAAGGTCCAAAACGAAACACAGGCATGACCCCGGGAAGAAGCCTAATACAACAACAAGAAAAAACTGACAATCCGAGAAGAACCCGGAGGAGAGAAAGAGAGACTATCTTAGAGGTGTTAAAATGAAACACGGGCATGACCCTGCGAAGAAAACTACGGCGTGAGAAACTAATCAGGGTGAATGACAAAATCCGGGTAAGAACCCGAAGGCAAAAAACTAATCTATTCAACGGATAACAGAAAATTCGAGCCGAAGTCGGGAAAAGAACTAGTCTAATTCAAACAAACAATCCTAACAATATACAATTAAATCACACAATAAAGAAAAATACATAATCCTCTTAGGGTTAACAGCACCTAATTTGGGGGGTTCTAAGTTTACTATATGCAAAAGGTCAGTTTTGGTCAATCTGAACATGGTACCTTCTGAATAGAACCGGGTATATACCTCCCATACCTGGAGTGGTGCAGGACATGGTCAAACAGTACGTTCGAACTCTTTTACTGCACCTATAGAAGCGTACAGTCAGCAAGGATTGCCCGCTTTTCTAACAATTCCCGAAACGGATGAACGTTCAAAGTATCGGATCGACCAGGCAGGGAGGTTGAAGAACAATGCGCATGCATGCGAAAATACAAATGAGAAATTTTATTAAAAATCAATGATGTTTTCAAGTCTAGCCCTGTTATTTGATTTTATAAATCGATCCCCAGCAGAGTCGCCAGAAAATACCGTGGCGTTGGGATTTATGGATCATTTTGAAAAATGTTCAAAAATAAAGAATTCAAAAAATATTTAGAAAAATCTTTTAACACCTTGAAAATTAAATTTTAAAAATTCTTTTTTATTAAAAATGGAGTCGGCACTTAGTTTTTCAGAAAAACTAAGAAAAACAAAAATGGCTTACTAATCTTGAAAATGTTAACCAGAGAAGAGAAGGTTCGGGGGCTAAGGTACGAATCGAAAAATGTGTTAGGCACCCCGTTCGTCCAACCATAAGATTGGCCTCTACTAATCATATTGGTTCTTTAATAGGATTTCTCAAATGCATGCAAATAAAAAAAAATAGAGGTAAAAAGAGAACATCCAAAATTAAATATGAAAAATACATAAAATATGTACATAACACTCCAAATTAAAGCAAATAAATTGGTAAAATTCTAAATGTTACGGTATGCAATTTTTATCTAAATGATACATGGAACATACCCACATGCAATTTCACAAAAATAAGCTAGGTAGCATGATTTGCCTAAAGGAACGAAATACACTAAAAGATGCTAAAATTACTTAAACATGAATTTGCTTACAAAAATAAGCTAAACCACTCTAAACATGTATTTAAAGAAAATAGCCAAAATATGCCCAAATATACATTAGATAAGCATTTAATACTAAATGTAAATATGCATAAAATTCTATGTTAAAAGAAAACTTACTAACAAAAGAAAATAAGTGCTACATTTAAAGGTTTAAAGAAAAAAAAATAAAAAAAATTTATAAAAAAAATATGCTATAATGAAAATGTTAGAAAAGGTCTATTTGAATTACTAAAAGAAAACTTAACTATTCATCTAGCTATTACATTTAAAGGTAAAAACTAGTTTAAATGACTTTTATGATTTTTGGGTTTAATAAAGAGAAAGAAAGATAAGATAAGATAGAATGTTATGAAAAGAAAATAAAATTTTAAAAGAAATAAAATGGAGTCTTAAAAGAAAAATAGGTACTAATATTAAAATAAAAAAAATGTTAAATAGAACTTTATTAAAGCTAAGAGAGTAAAAAGATTATGAAAGAAAATTACACTAATATTGAAAGAAAAAAAATAAAAAATAAAAGTTAAAAAAGGAATATAAGCTAAAAGAAAAATAAAATGGAGCACTAGTATTAAAGAAAACAAAGTTGACAATAAAAAAAATAAAATGAAATTACATTAAAGAGAAATTACATTAATGCTAGAGGAAAATAAGCATCTAAGAAAACGAAATGGACCATTAAACTAATTATTACAAAAATATAAAATGAAATGTTATTGAAATAAAATTTAAATTTAAAAAAAATTTAAATGCTAGAACATTAAATTAATGTAAAGGAAAAAAATAAAATGCTAGAATTTAAATTAATGTAATATTGACAATTACAACCATTTTGTGTAAGTATTTTAATTAGAACAATTAACAACATTAACAAGTTGTAATTGTTACGAATGTTGGCACTATTTAATGATTTAATAAGTTTAATGCAAGTAAAATAAAACAACTAAATAAAACAACTGATATTCGAATAAGCAAATAAATAGGCTAAACAAAGTTAGACAAGCTAAATAAGCTAAATTAAAGATGAATTCTAATGGTTTAAACAACTATGCAATGTAAAATAAGTAAGACAATAAACTTAACCCGGTCACTCCAAAGATGTAGAAAAATAAAGTTTAGAAAGACCGGGGATCCAAACTAAATACCTAAACCGCTAAAGAATCCTCAAGCCGGGGAATGTGCCTCGGTGGTTTAATCCTCGGGTGGTAATCCAAGCAAGACTTCAACATCAGTCAGAGATTCGGCAAGGTCTCGGCGTCAGGACTCGGGATCACTCAATATACCAGCAGAGTCTCTTTCACTCAGAATTCGTACTGAAAACGTACGCTGATGTACGGTATTTATAGAATTTTTCAACCAATGAGGTGTTGCCACATTTTGGGACACGTCAGGCCATTTGGGGTTGGTGGTCGCCATGTTTTTAAAAGTTTCCACAAAGTTCTACGGCAGTCGCCGCAATGGAAGTTGGTGGTCGCAATGATGAAAGGTGGCGGTCGCCACTTTGGGCTAGGATTTCTACAAAGTTCTATGGCGGTTTCCACAATGCAAGTTGGCAGTCGCCTTACGTGGACAGCAAGTTTCGATAGTTCGAAAAAATTTCATTGGTTCGAAGGTTCCGGGTTCAAGTACCGAGCTCGGATCACTTCCCGATGATTGTATCGAGGTACTAGTCCACATGTTTTCATCATCGAATTCGCCTAAGATTAGGCGGGGTTAAATTGGGATGTCTACAATAGCGCCGGCTCATAAATGCCTTTTCTGCCTCTTCGCCTTCTATTTTTCATTTTAAATAGTACCGTGGCCCTCCATTTGGCCCCACATCACTTAAGACTTTCTACACTTCATTTGCTTACTTACTTCTTACTTGCCTTCTTATTCCCATGGCCTCGCGAGCTACTCACCTACCTACCATC
The DNA here is from genome assembly GCA_034768845.1 of Heliamphora exappendiculata. Classification (NCBI taxonomy): domain Eukaryota; kingdom Viridiplantae; phylum Streptophyta; class Magnoliopsida; order Ericales; family Sarraceniaceae; genus Heliamphora; species Heliamphora exappendiculata. The sequence continues at coordinate 16,187,167 of JAOTRH010000022.1, forward strand.
AATATTGGTGACCGCAGAGCCTTCTGGGAAGCTTATCATGCGATCGTCGAGATCGGATGGCGTGCAGCACGATTCTTTGGTGGAAAGAACGATGCCTTCTCGAGGGCAGTGGATGCTTTTTCCTCGATACTGCTACCATCGATCATCCTTTACTGCATTACCGAGAAGCATCCATTGAGGAGGCAGAGATGATCACTCCCTCCTCTGTTACTTGCCTGCAGATTGAAAGGGGTGATTACCCGTACTCCTATTGGCAATTTAAGACTCCGGCAAATCCTCCATTTGGCTGAGCAAAATGGGTTGAAGCGGTTATTCACGAGGTTGATCTGCGCCACATTCTTGACCGTACTGGCATCCTTCCTTCTATTATGCTAACTCGCAATCTCCATATTTGTCGCAGCATCGCTAGCTTTGAGGCTCTTATCAATCATTGGAGCGCAGACTCCACGCCTTCATCACACCTTGGGGTAAGTGGACCCCCACGCTCGAGGATGTCTCTATTCTTCTCCATCTTGACATTCGTGGGGGAACCATTTTCAACCCTGACGCACTGACCACTTCTGAACGTGCTACAGTATCCCAACTGCGGTCCTGGTTGACTCATTCTGCTAATTATAGTAGCCATTTCGACGATGCTGAGGCTCCTTTGGAGATCCGCCGCTCTTCAACTAAGTCTACATATGCTTCGTGGATACGTTGCTTTTTCAAAGATATTCAGCCCAAGCATGTCGAAGGGGACGAATGGGTAGAATTTCCAAGAGAGAGACATGAAACTGATATCTACCTCGCTGCTTTCGTCTCTCTCTATTTTTCCACTTTTATTATTCTGGGCAGCCCATCAAATAGTGTTTCTCCACTTGTCTTCCCCTTGGCTGTTCAATTAGCTCGATGAGAACATGTTCCCTTGGGTCCTCTCTTCCTTAGGACATTATACCGTCGGCTCGACCTCATAAAAATTGAGATGGAATGCTCCGTTGGTCGATGTGAGATTGCCACTTTTGCTGCTGCCTTCCTCCAGGCAGTCTTATATGAGCATTTTCCTAGTTTTGCACCTCGTCCTCTCTCTTTCACTCGCACCAAGAGAGTCTGCACAACCAATGCCGAAGGCCAAATCGTTACCGACGAGGTTAACAATGACTACCCTTTAATCCTTCGGTGGAGTGGTCAAAGTTCTGCCCAAGGATGCCATCAACTTTTTTAACAAGGCCAAAGATTTCTCTTTCCGTCCGTACACCTCGGCGCCAGCCGGGGTAGTATTTCCCCACTGGTATTTTGATTCCCCCAACACCTGCAACTTGAAACAACCACTTCTCTTAACACTCGCATCTAACCATCCTATCCATGTTGATCCTGGGCTTCCTCCCTTACCTAACTGAGGATGGCACAAGGGTCTCTATTTACCATCCTGATCCGGTCTGACGACAGTTTGGTTTTGACCAGGGGGTCCCGTACACTTTCTTCGACCCAGCACTTATGTTGACAGCTAAGAGCATTTTTTGCTTGAGAACATTGTCATACCTTTTCTCCTGCCAGTGGTCAAACTCCCTTCCCGTGGTCGGATCAATCGGTGCACCTCTAGCTATTCCTTGTACTTGAGGAGGAATTTGGACTCATTCACACGGCTCCCTTCTACCTAGCCCATAGTGGCCGTCGCCCGCCCTCTGCTCAAGTCCATGGCCACTTACCGCCTATCGAGTAGGAAACATACCAGAGGTACTCGAAGCAAATTCACGATTTTAGACATCGGTGCTACTCATTCTTCTCTGCCAGACATCATCACAGCCACTCCCCTTCAGGTAGTCGAGGGTCGTGTTACGCGTTCGATGGCCCAGGCGACTAGGCATGCCGAAGAGCTTTCTCAGAAAGTCTTCAAGTCTGTCCCCCCATGCCTGACCATGAAGGCGCTGGAAGAAGCCGTCCATTGAAGCGTCTTCGTTGGGTATCTTTGTTTCTTTATATATATATACTTGCTTAATCTCCTTCTTACATTCATCCCCGAATTTAATCATATAGGGGTTACCCGAGCCTTGTCACCGTCAGTCCCCTCTTTTCAGCCATCAGAGTGACTCAGAGGATGATGTTCCTATTGCCCAACTGGTAGTCCATCGAAGACACGAACCTGCCCCAGCAGTTGAGGTCGTTAAAGAAAGAGTCTGGTCAACCGGTTCAGTTAGGCATAAGAGCCCCGTCCGTCCATAAGGTGTCCCAGCCGAGATTATCGAGGAGCAGGTCTACTCTGCTGGTTCACCCAGAAGAGGAAGTTCTGCCCCACCATCTTCGTTTCCCGAGAAGGTCCCTCATCTTCCTACTTCGAGCTTCGACACCTCGGCCGACGAAGCCTTAGCAAAATTGGGTCCCCAGGTCGGTACTGAGGCAAAGGTTAGGGATGTAGCTCGGATGGAGGCGCCCACGAACACGGACTCTCTGCTGAATTTTTTACTTCCAGAGGCAGAGGAGTCTTACGTGGGGGAAGAGTATGTGAGACGATGTGATACAGAAGAGCTTAACTTGGGCAAAGAAGTGCCAAACGATACCATCGTGGGACCGAGAGATACAGCTAAAACTGTAATAGGGGCTATTTTGTTGCCCAAACAGGACCTTACTAGGGGACCCGGGCAAGCTGACAAGGCCCACATCTCTTTTCTTGGGCATAGGGTCAATCCCAAAGACCTGAAGACCTTGGAGGTGATGCATGCTTGCCACCCTTCGACCTTCTTGAATCTTAACCTAAGAAGCCCAACCCTGTTGAGCCTTAATCTCCAAGAGTTGAGTTCCTTGGTTCAGCCACTCTCAGATTTTTGTGTTAGGGAGCTTGACCAGGTTACATTAGATGCGGCTTGTAACATAGTTGACAACCTAGAGATAGTGAAACTGGATCTTTTGTGGCTTCGTGCGAGGCTCAAATTTGTTCGTTCAATGCTGCGTCGCTCCAAATCTCTAGCCCGTGTACACGAGAAGAAACTTTCTGTCGATTTGGTGGTTAAGAGGGTTGAGGACCTGAAGGTTTCTTTGGCGGCTGCGGAGTCAAATCTTACTATTTCTCAGCAGAAGTTATAGGCAGAGCAGGCTCGAATTCCTGCTGACGATCCTGCCTTTTTTGAGATATGTTTGAATGATAAGGGCCTGGTGTAGCTGCTTTTATTTTTTTTGAATGTACATGTTGTGGAGGGAAAAAAGCTCTTTCATTGAAGAAAAAAAAACTCCTAACATAATTCTGTTATCTCCCATCTTTTATGCATAATACTTCTTAATGAATCTAACATTAATGGGGCCCACCCTGAAGTTGTCCCTGACTCTTACTAACTTATAGTATCCACTAGTACTCCCCTGTACAACTTGATAAGGACCTTCCCACTTGGGGAAAAACTTGGGGATCGGCGGACCCCTTATGATGGGGTCGACCAGCTTCCAGACCAAGTCGTTTTTCTTGAACTCCCTTTTTTATACTTTCTTATTGTATGCCTTTGCCCTAGTCTGTTGAGTCTTTCCCAACCTTTCACCCACTCTATTCCATCGTTCTTTAATTGCTTCCAGATCCACCAACTGGTGGTGGGGGTTTCACCCAACGGCTAAGGCCATCCTTGTTGAGGGCACTGTCAGCTCGACGGGCAATACTGCCTCCGACCTATATACCAAGGAGTAGGAAAATGCCGAGGTGGAGGGCCTTTGGGCTGTTTAGTAAGCCCACAATGCTACTGGGAGATGATCCGGCCCGTTTTCCCATGTTCTTTCATCACCTTGCTTAGTATTCTAATCAAAGTCTTCTTTGTCGTCTCAGCTTACCCATTCCCCTGGGGGTAGTAAGGTGATGACTTGTAGTGCTTGATCTTATAGGAGTCAAGCAGCATCTTAACCTGCATGTTAACGAAAGGCGTACCATTGTCCGATAATATGACTCGGGGAATTTCAAACCTGCATATGATGTATTCCTTGATGAAATTGGCCACCGCATCTGCCACTACTTTCTTCATCGGCATCGCTTTAACCCACTTAGTAAACACCTCCGTGGCGACCAAGATCCACTGGTGCCCCCTCACTTGAGGGTGTATTGGTCCGATGAGATCCATGGCCCACGTGTGAAAAGGCCATGGGGTCTTCAAGCTGTGTAAGTTTACTGCTGGGGCATGTATCATGTCACCATGTTTTTGACAAGCTTGACACTTCCTCACACGCTTCCTTGCGTCTTCTTCCATAGTAGGCCAATAGTAACCCAAGTGAAGTAATTGCTCGTACAATCGCGTTCCCCCTGGTGTTTCCCTTGATGTCCTGCTGTCACCAACTCCTCTGTCTCCTCGTACGATACGCATCGTAGTGGGTCTCCTTCTACACTTCTTCGAAATAGTTGTCCCTGCTCAACGAAATACCTTGCCACTTGTTTTTTCACCCGGGCTTCGATCATTGGGTCTAGCGGGAGTGCTCCTCCCTACAGATATTCTAGGTACGAAACCCTCCAATTGCTCGATACTTCATTTAGCGAGCATTCTTGCCAAATAATTGTGGCTTGACAGTGTACGCATTCTCCTTGCAATCGAGCAGCATCTTTTGCCATTTCTGGCCAATAATATCCATGTCTCTAAATCCTCCGATACAAACTTATGTCAGCTTCCCTGCAAGTTTTCTCGTGTATCTCGTTTAGCTTCAGTCTGGCTTGCTCCTTGTCTATGCATCGGGCCAATAATCCTCCTGTTGTTCGGTGATAGAGCTCCCCTTCGATCAGTGTGAACCAGGCCAGTTCGGCTATGGGTACCGTCCCTTGGCCGGTGTGTAGGCTGGTGACAATAGGGGAACGCCAATCTTCTCCAGGTTGGCTTGGGTACAAACCCAAGAGGGTATCCGGCTCATTCTTCCTTCTCACTGTGATGGTCGTTGCATCGTCTGATAATGGTTAGCTTTGCTCCTAGGGTAGCCAATGCGTCAGGCAGCCGATTGGCTGACCTAAGTACATGATCAAACCTTACCTCTTCGAACTTCTCGAGCTTCTTCTGTACCATTGTTCTATATGTTGCCAAGGCGGCTTCTTTCAAACCAAACTCCCTTGTTGACTACTTCACCACTAGGCTCGAATCTCCCAAGATCTTCAGTCGCTTGACTCCCATTTGTTCCACGGCCAATAGTCCCATGATAAGGGCCTCATATTTGGCCTCGTTGTTCGAGAAGTTAAACTATAATTTATAGGCCAACTTGACCCTCCTGTTAGACTCCTGGTGAGTCAGCACTGCTCCTGCACCTCCTATGCCTCCTACCGCAGCTCTGTCAAATTGTAGGACCCACTATTCATTCGGTCTTTTGTGAACACGGTGGTACATGCTTCCCATGGTAACTCCTCGTTGATTGGTTTGATATTCTGGTTCAAAAACTGTGCCAGTAGTTCGACTAGAGCCTGGCACTTGATCACCTTGGATACTATGCACACGATGTCAAATTCGACCAAGGCCAACATCCACTTAGCTGCCCGTCTAGTTAGTGCCGGTTTACTAAGCAAAAATTTGACTGGGTTGCACTTGGTAACCACCTCGATACGATGAGCCAAAAAATAGTGCCTTAGCTTTTGTGTTGTGAATACCAGCGCTAGGCAGTGTCTTTCGAACGGGGTGTATCCCACTTAAGGCCCCCTGGCCTTCCTGCTGATGTAGTGTACTAGCCGCTCGACCCCTTCAACCTCCTGCACTAATAGAGACCCAATGGACCTTGCAGTTGATGTAAGATACAGAATGAGAGGCTTACCGGGCTGCGGTGCAATCATGGTCTGAGGCAATGTTAGGGCTTCTTTAATTCTGTCAACAACCTGCTGGTGCTCCTCTATCCATCTGAACTTTATGTTTCCTTTTAGCAGCTCTGCAAAGGGAAAAGTTATTTTTGCCAAAGCTGGAATAAAGCGTCGTAGGTAAAAAATCTTTCCCAAGAATCCCTTCAGTGATCTCTGGGTCCATGGGAGAGGCATCTCCACTATGGACTTTATTTTCTCACTGTCTACTTCTATTTCGTGTCGATGGACCAGAAATCCCAAAAACTTCCTTACTGTCACCCCGAGCGCACATTTGAGGGGATTCATCCTCATTTTGAACTTCCTACATTTTTTGAATACTGTCTCTAGGTCAGTCAGGTGATCTTGTTGTTTACTTGACTTTACCACCAGGTCATCCACATAGTCTTCCACAATCTGGTGCAACATATCATGGAATATCGCCACCATAGCCCGCTGATATGTTGCACAAGCGTTCTTCAACCCGAATGGCATGACAGTGTAGTAAAAATTTCCTACTGGCGTGCAAAATGCTATTTTTTTTGCATCGCCTGGTATCATTCTGATTTGATTGTAGCCACTGAACTCATCCATAAAGGAGAACATCTCATGTCCCAAAGTAGCATCCACGAGCGTGGCAATATGTGGGAGAGGAAACTCATCCTTCGAGCAGGCTTTGTTCTGGTCTCTAAAGTCGACACATATCCTGATCTATCTGTTCTTCTTTTTTACTAGCACTATGTTTGCCAGCCAGGTCGGGTATTGTATAAGTTTGATGAACTTAGCTTTCTGTAGCTTCTCAATTTCTCCCTTAATCTTTCCTTCTAGCTCGGGATGATACTTCTGAGCAGCTTGCTTCACTGGTCGGGTATCCAGGACTACGTCCAGGTGGTGTGTTACCAAAGCTTCATCTAGCCCCGGCATTTCCTCATAGTTTTATGCGAACACATCGGAGTACTGTCTGAGAAATTCGATCAAGCTGCCTTTGAATTCCTTCGTCATTGTTTTGTTGATGTACACGGGTTTAGGTGACCGACCACTGTGCCCAAATTGACCTCCTCCAGTGGCTCCTGCTGAGGTCGAGGGCCATCCTGCATGCAATCAAGCGCTGGTTGTGGTAGAGTAACTTCTGCTAGGTCAGGGTTAGTGGCATGTGAGGTGGCTACTAACCTTGTGCACCTTCATAAATAATATACCAATTTTCCTCCTTCTCTGACTTTCACTAGCTTTACTGGTTACTCTAGATTTTGGCCTCTTGCCTTACTGGTTGATGTTGTATCTACCTTTCCTTTGCTCAATTCCTCCCATTTTGGTATCTTCACTGCTCCTGCCTTATCAATTATCGACTTATTTTCTGACAGCTCATCGAAGAAAATAGCATCTGCTAGATGGGCTTTCCCGAAGTGGAACAATTTTTTCGTGGCCCCCATGGTAACTTCCTTCCCCTGCCAACGAAATTTTACACACTTGTGGTAGCTGGAGGGTACGGCTCCGTACCTATGCATCCAAGATCTCCCTAAGATAACGTGGTAGCTAGTGTCTGCGTCGATGATGTGAAACTTGACCGGCATGTAAATCCCCTACAGCTCGAGGTTCACCGTGATATATCCCTGGATTTTCTTTCTCTCTCCTCCAAAACTAGTCACTATTATCATTTGGCTGACTATTTTGTCCTCTGAGATCCTTGCCCTTTCAAATGTTTTTCTAGGCATGATATTTATAGAAGCCCCACTATCCAAAAATATGCGTCTAAACGATACCCCATTTACGACACTAGTAATATACAAAGGTCGATTATGAGGAAAGGGGTACCTTTGGTCACAATCGGTAAAAACTATTGCATTGGACGAGTTAGTGGCTACCTTTTGAAGTACCCCCTCTGAGGCCGTGTAACTCGAGTCGTGGGCTTCCGCTACGCGCATGATTGCCTCAGTCAATTCTCTTCGTGTTTTTGCCGTGAATCCGAGTTGGTCATATAACCATTTGAACTTAGGTGATTCCTGCAGTGCTTCAACTAAATCTTGTATACCCCTACAATCTGCTACTTCATGTACCTCATCGTCTCCTGTCATCATGTTGACCTCTTTGTCATGTTTGGGGAATGACTTTTTCCTGACATTTGTATTTTCCTCATCAGTGAACCTTAACTGTTTCTCGGCCATCTTTCTTCTGAAAATCCCTTTGAGTGTAAAGCACCTCTTTGTAGAGTGTGAGGTGGTCCTGTGATAGACGCAGTAGTTTAGTCCTTCTCTATCCTTTTTAGATGGGAGGGTGTCCACTGGTAGGAGTGTCAGCTCTTTATCAACTACCCATTCTTTAACTAACTTCTTTACCATCTCAATACTTTAAGGGTATGGCGGTGTATCATTGTCTCGCCACCTTTTGTTATGGTCATCGCTTCTTTCTCTCTCCCTTTTCTGCCCGCCAGAACCTATAGAAGCCTAGGCTCTATCGCTGCAAAAAGAAATTGGCTTAGTAGGCGACTTGATGGTGTTACAAAGGTTTCGAGCTGCTTCGATCAGAGTTGAGAATGTAGGCAGGTTGAGGTTGATGAGATGTGCACGATACTCTCGTAGAATCCGTTGAACACACATCTGCACTAGGTGAGTTTTGCTGACTGGATCATGACATTCGACGGCTAAATCTTGAAACTTCTTTACGTACTCAAGTAGGTCATCCCCGAGTCTTTGTGTCTCTCTAACCAAGGTGAGTGTTGTTACCTTCTCGTGCACTTGGAAGAACTTAGTGTGGAACTTGTTAACCATGTCCTCCCAGGTGATGACTGATCCTGGCAGTAAGTTGACATCCCAACTATACGCCATATCTGTCAAGGATTTGAAAAACTCCCATAGTCGTAGCGTATGATCGCCTCCATAGGCTCTCAACGTTTCAACGAACCTGACTACTGGCTCCCTAGCATTTCCCCTCCTCCCATCGAACTTGATAAATTTTGGGGTGATGTATCCTTCAGAGTAAGGCACCCTCAAAAGATACAGCGGATAAGGCGGCTGAATATCTAGATCTGGTAAGGACAGAAGTTGTCTCTTTGTTCTCTCCTGTTAAAACATTGCTTGGGCATCAGCAATCGTAGCAAACTGGGCCTGGGTTCCTGGCATCAAAGGATCTGGGTTGGCTGATCCTTGTATCGTCATCGAAGTCACTTGGGCTTGGGCTCTGATTTTCTAGGTGGGCGAATGTTGACCCACCAGAGTCATGTGTGGGTCTGCAGGTACATTCACTTGTATCTTCTCGATTGGGCTGTCTACCCGGTTAGCTACCACAGCCAAGAGGGAATTTGTTAGGTCGGCTATTGCGTTGAGAATACTGGTCTGACCATCCTGTATGGTTTGTAATGCGTTTAGGAACAGATCGTCACGATTATTGGTTCGGTCCTGTTGCTCTGCCCTAGGCACGCTGTTATGCTCATTACTATGTGAATGACCTCCTAACATGGCTACTTCTGGTGGTGTGTGTAGTCCTCTCCGAGTACTGGCCATTTACAAATTCACCCTCCCGAATAGAATCGCCAAAGAATGTAGGGTTCTTTCAGAATAAATAAAGAATAACTAGGGAGATGAAATATGTAAAATGATCAAAAGCATGAAACGGAGAGAGACAAGGTTGGGTGAAGGAGAAGGCTAATTGAGTATGGAATAATGGTAGTATGAATAACGTATCCAGCTATCAAAATCTGATTGATCCGAATGCATGACTATCCCTCCTATTTATAGCACTCAGAGGAGCTATTTTGGGTTCGGATAGGACTCTTTCAAGAGATCAAATTGGATCATGAGAGGCGATATCGGAGAATCAAGAGATCTATCCGATAATCGATCAGGTAATGTTCTACCCCAACTCAACTAGGTCAGCCAGCGGGTGCCTCATGGGTACCCGACCCACTCGGGTCAAGTACCCAACCCACTCAGGTCGAGTGACTCGGGGTCACTCGAGTGACTCGGGGTCACTCGAGTGACTCGAGTGGGTAGGTCCCGTAGCTCGACAAATCCTTTTCCTTAGCCGCCAAACCACATGTCTCCCAACGTCCCGTGCAGAATTGTAATGCTATTGTCTTTATTGTCTCTGGGATAATCTTTCGATTCTCAAAGAAATCTATGTGGATAGTTTGTACTACATTTTGACTATTTAGTCTTTGCTGAATCACATAGTCGGTGCTATGTCTTTATGATTAGGTAGTCAGAGTTACGTTACAGTCTGTGCTGTCTTCGCGACTTGTGTCATGGCAATAATACAGTATGTGATGTCTTCATGGTCTGTACCATGGTAATAATATTAGGTAGTCAAGATTGTCTTCATGGTCTGCACAATGGGGTGACCGAGTAGCTGAGGGTCCGAGTAACTCGAATCCAGACAATCCGAACAGACAATATCTAGATTCCCCTGAAATGGTCATATGCTTCATACCTTCCTCTTAATTCTTTCAGTGTTCAGGGTACCAATTTTTCCCATCCGAGATGGTGAGGCTCCATGTAGCTTGAATGCTCGTTACCGCAAATAACTCCAATATATCCCCTCACAAGATAGAGCATGGTTCTTTGCCAAAGTATAGGTTCAAGTTCTTCAAATACTCTTCGTCACTCGAACACTCCCACTTCGAGCAACTCGAGTCGGTGCCCAATCGTAAGTCGTCGTGTCCCTATCTTGTTTGGGTCGTAATCTTTATTCGACCCTTTCAAATTGGATCGGGCCATCAGCTCACCCTTATCAACCTTTCTTTTTTTATCAAAAGATTAGTCCTTGATTTGGTTTGCTTGAATCGTCTTATTTCCTTAATTGTAGGTTTCGTTTGTTGGTAGGATCATCACCCTCTCGCATTTTCTACTATTCTTTTGGGATATGGTGCCCGTATTTGAGCAACCTAGTATGCTGTTTGTTTGGGCCGATTAATATGAGATTTCTCCATCAAGCCATCTACACAAAGCACTTTTTTCAAAATAATGTTTTTAAATAAATAATTAATAAAAATAGTGTTGTTTTCAAACTACTTAGGGGAATAGTGTTGTTTTAAAAAATGCAATTTTAACATGCGTTTTCTGGACTGACGTTTAAGCTAACTCAACATAAATGTGCTGACTTTAAAATCGCATTTTGAAAATGTTTTTTTTTTTCAAAACTGACCTTATTTACTCAAAATCCTTTTGTACCACTCGTCAAACCCATTGTAAAATTCCAAAACCTCGCAACAGGTGAAAACCACAAATACAGGGGTAGGTTTTGAGATTTTGCAATGGGTTTGAGGAGTAGTACGAAGGGTTTTAAGTAAATAAGATCAATTTTGAAAAAGTATTTTTAAAATTCGATTTTAGAGTCAGCACATTTATGCTGAGTCATCCCAAACGCCAGCTCAGGAAATGCATGTTGAAATTGCGTTTTTCAAAACAATCCAAATTTCCCTAAATAGTTTGAAAACAACACTGGCCATGTTTGAGTAAACCAACTTATTGGCTTATTTAGCTTATAAGCCGAAAATAAGTTACGTCACCCAAACGAACTAAATAAGCCAAATTTTAAGTCAATAAGCAAATAAGTCAAATAAGCTAAAAATTATCAAAACGAACCAAACTTATTTAAGCAAATAAGCCAAAATAGGCCAAATAAACCAAAAATCTCCCAAACGAACCAGCTTATTTGTGTTTTAGCTTATTTACTTATAAGCAAATAAGCAATAAATTGCCCAACCAAACAAGCCCACTATTTTTGTTAATTGTTTAATTAAAAACATTATTTTCAAAAAAAAATTCAAGCATATAGACGGTAAAACTTGAAAATAAACCAAATATGAGATTGTAACTAAAATTGCCGTTTCCATGACAATTATAAAACACAGAAAATATAGGATTTAGTAAAAAGCTCAGTAAAAAACAGAATTAAGCCAAATTTTTAGGGAAAAAATGATTTATTTTTATCATCAGTGGTTTTTCATATTTGATCAAGATCTCTGTAGTTTTAAGTCGGTTCAAACTAGAAAATATAGCCTTTCTGGTATTTTAAACAAAACCTCTAAATAAATGTCAAACCAAAGAGAAAAAGAAATAATGATAAGCTTGGACCTTAATTTTTTCTTATCCACTTTTTTAGTTGTGGCGAAAAAGCTTTCTAAAATAGGACCCTTTAAATCTACCCTTAAAAAACTTACAAATATCGACAATCTCATGCAAATCATATCTATCAATTTTAGTGAGTAATACATTTGTGAGAGTCCAACCCAAAATGTATACCAAAATGCATTTTTTTACATGTAATTATTCATTTCATTCTATTTTTGTAACGCAACCACAAAAATAAGATTTTGATCAAATTATGTACTCAATCAATCTAGATCCATCCATATGTTAGCTCCGCAATCAATCCCAAATCCAACCATTTTAAGGAAATAAAATTATGAGCTCAAATATAGATGCATGGAATTAAAATTGAAAGACGAAACGCGACTTTGGTTTTTCCATAACAGTACGAATTCGTTCACAAATTTAAAATACATAACTAATCACATCAGCAACCTGTGATTGATTCTATGATTTAAATTTGTACAATTGGACTGTGATTGATTCTATGATTTAAATTTGTACAATTGGACTTTTTATACCGGGCAATCGATATCTATTAATCAACTTGGCATACCCTGCTGCCAGTTCTAATAATTCTCAAGCAATTCATGCAATGGAAAGGATTAAACATTAACATACATCTCACACAAATTATGCAGTGTGACAGTATTCAAATTAATATGTCCGTCGCAGAAATTATGCACTGAAAATGTAAAATTAACCAACATTCCATAAATAAATAAAAAATTAGTATGCATTACATAATGAATGCCTCGCCAAAACAGTAATCAAAAGATGATACCCAAAGAAAATGACCATATTTCAAGTGATCAAAAATATTCTTACATTATATAATGAATGCCTCGGCAAAACAAGTATCCTAGGGATAAAGCAACTATGGATGAATGATTTGGAGCTTTCACTCCATTTACAACCTTGATTAACCTCTAATTTGCTAAATCCCAAGTAGGGATTTATTCAGATTCATTGACATTTTACATTCTGCGTTACCCAAGTATTACTTGCCATCGAGACCTAGCTGCATCCTTGTATTTTTCAAACGAAATAATAACAGCACATATGGAAGTTACAAACACAAAATAGATAAACATCATGTGCACAGATGGCATCAGAACAAGCCTCTATCAATTGAGTTGAGTCAAGGGTGATCTTGGTATAAGAGGCCGCTTTGGTACCTTCGCTTCAAATGATTCGTATGAATGATTTTCTCGAAATTCCTCCACAAGGGCATCCATTGGCATGGCTCGAAGCGATTCAATAGTCACCTTACTTGGGATGTCTGGCTCGCACCTGATCGGTGTTGTGCCCGTTGGCTCGTAATCCTAGGAGATCATTTTAAAGCAATCAGGAAATCAATCTAACAATTTTTTGAATAACCCAAAAGCCAAGGTGTAAATATCATGAATCCACAGAACAGATTTTAATTAGGCAAAGATGATCAGGAAACAGTTATTTCTTAAGGTAACGGGAAAAAGACTTGATTTAGTAGTATCGGTTCTTAGGTGCACAAAGGTGATTGCTCCTTATACACGTTTGGGCCACCATGGTACTTGCCAACCTAAGCAGGCATATTCGCCCCTGAGCTATGACCAGTGTATAATATAAAAAAGGAGGTTGCGATGAATCACATGGACAAAAAACATATTATGATTTCGATTTCATGACATAAAGATTTTAGGTCAAACCAATCAAAATCAGGTCCCAAACCTCTTAACATGTGCACTACTTAATAATTTCGTTGGTAGATGTTTTAGTGCTAAACTTCAAATTCCTTATTGAACTTTTAAGCAGAAGTACAGGTTCTGATTGTCATTAGACCAAAGTTTTTGGAGAAAGTAGAAATTCAGGGATTAAACTCCTCTCCATTTTGTTACGTCCATTTCAGCTCATTTTGAGCGAGTGTGGATCACCTCGATCACATTTTGATGATCGGAACTACTCATCTGGTAACCCTGTATGTAGATCATGTTAAGTACATTAACAAATCAAAAAAATTGAATGGTAAATAAACAACACTCTTCATTTTTTAGAAAACAAATATAATTTTTTCAAACACTTACGCACTTAATGATATCCGATAAATTTGATTATCAAAGTGTGACTGAAGTGGGCCACACGCACCCAAAATGGATGGAAATGGACAGTAATAAAAAGGAGAGGAGCTTAGCCCAAAATTCAGGGTCAAGTGGGAAGGCAAGTACACAAGGCCTGAGGGTAGATAGATCTTCTTAGACTGCAGAGGATTAGATGCAAAATAAGCATACCATAAATTTCTGCTGGAAGGTATCCAACACTTTTTGTTCAATAGAAGCAAGTTGGCCCGAGTGATCTTCCTGGAGACCACCGAGAGTATTTACATGAGCCTTGACTGCTGCCAAAATACCGGTTACAGACCCACACTCTTCTTCTGATACACCTGCAGAAAGCATACAAAGCAACCAGCAATATAAAAAATATAAAAAAATTCCAAAAGATGAAAAAAAAAATGCTTATAGAATAGTAGTTTGGTTGGAGACAAGGATAAAACTTGGAGCCATTAATATGCAATGAATGTGGGCAAGCATTTATAAAAAGCAAACCAAAATTTTTTGGTGTCAACTTGTGCACGGTTAAGAAAATAATCAAATATGGACCACCAAACAGCATAATATTACAATAAACACCAAAAGATATAGTATTATATTCTCCGTGAACCCACATATCTTCTTATATGATTCCCTTAAAATTTGACAAGATTCAATCCAAACTCCCTACTCACCAGTACGAGTACATAGGCTCATCCAACAAGCTAGGTGAAGCCTCAACACTAGTGGAGGACATTTTCACTTATTGAAGTACATAAATTCCCTAGTAGTATGCCATCCATAGAGCTGTTCAACATTTTCCTGACCAAAGGTTTAAGACCAGATAGAAACAATTTCCAGAAATAGGTTTCTGAAAATAGTACCAAAAAGGGAAAAGGCATAATCATAGTTTAGGCTTTTAAGAATATAAAAAATGCAATTCATCTAAAAAACTATCGAAATTTACAATGGCATGAATCACTCAGACACAAGGACATAAAGGAAAACAATTTGTTTAAATGACACATTTGTAAACCAAGTCATGGAGATTCAGAGGAGTTTGTGGTTTTATTAATCAAATCCAAACTCGGAGGTATCCACAGCAAACAAGAATTGTTCTATAAGGATTCTAACAAAATTCAAAAGAATTGGGTAATAATTAAAACATGACCTGCAGCATACAAACTGTACAAGATAATGATGTTAACAATACTCACTATCAAAGTGCCGAATGATATCTTCATTATACTTTGCCACATCTTCATCAGCAGTAGCCCTAGCAGAGCCAATCTCAGTATCATGTTGCTCAATACACTCCGACAAATTCCTGGAAGAAAAGATGAAGAATTAACTCAATTTGATATAAAGCTGATGGATTGTATTTAATATTTTCAAGAAAATAAGTACATATAAAAGTAATATGTAAATGTAAAACTAAAAAAAAGCAATCCAACATTTTATCCTAAAACCACCTCATCTTAATTCTAGCTACAACTATGTCAAAGCTAGCTAATAGCACCCAAGAAAAACACGAATATAGAAAGCCACTGTGCTGGATTTTAATCTTCTTTTGTCTCATGACAAAGTGAGAAGTTAACTTGAGCACTAACCACTGACCTGACAAGGGACGCCAATGCTGAGACATGTTTGCTGCCCATTTCATTTATAGAGTCATGTGACCTTTTCCAGTTCTTGGAAGCTGTTTCAGTAGTGTTTACACTGAGGCAAAAACATTGGAACTATCAACAAAATTAAATAGTAAGAATACCCACACAACAACAAAAACGACAATAATAATACTAATAATAATAGGAAATTATGTAACTAACTACAGAAAAAGAACTAGGGCAAGGACCAAGGACCCCAACCAAAAAAAATGTAGTGGAAGGTCAAGATGCAACTGTATAGATGCAGTAAGATCAAATCAAAGAACACTGCAAAAGTCATTTCTTACCATTGCTGGAGGAGCAACTCCATACGGCAATGTTTGGCAGCAGAGAAATCTGCACTATCTTTTGCATCATTCTCTGCTTGCTTGGAGAACTCCAGCCATTTTCTCTTTGCATCCGTTGTGATACTCTCCCTCAAAGAAACATGCCCATCCAAAAATTTCTTATTTACAATAACAGTTTCTTTAAGACCAATGAGCCGTGCATCCACCTGTCAGCATGAACTTTAGTCCTTCCTGAGGAAGAAAACAAGAGAAGCAAGAACGAAAACTGCAAAAAACTAGTCAATACAGCAAACAAACCAGCCCTTTTTGATGACAAATATGATCAGAGACTAAACTTGTCACATCAGCAATAAGCTTCTCCGCATCTGACTTTGACTGCTCCTGCACATATAAAGCTTAAACTGTCAAATCTATTATTCTTAACGCTATAAAGAAGACTCTAAAAATGTACCTCATAAGCCTTCTGAAATTCTGCAATACTACTTGTCTGAATTTCATCAATTTGTGTTGCATGGGTTTGAAGCTTTCTCGATTCTTCTGCAAGTTCATGGAGAAATCCATGAACGAACTCGGAGATACCCTTCGAATTCTCAATACTGACATTAAATCTCTGTACAATTCAACAAACATGAAGATAGTAACAAATAAGAGATAGAAGAGCATGTTTGATTTAAATAACATTAATACACGCAGCTAAATACAGTTAAATAAACTATAAATGCAAAAAAAATATAGATAAGAAGATTAAGTCTCATTTCATACTTAAACGAACTCATTAAGCGACCGTGCATGCAATTTACTTAATTTAAGGAAATGTTTTCAAAATATGAGCGAGTTACCAGAATCGTAACTGCAGGCTATATTTATCAAAAAGTGACACAACTAGATTCATGGCCATTAACTAAATATTTTCTCAAGCAAAAAGAAAGGCAATTGAGTTTTACCTGACGTAGCTCTCTTGCAAAATGTGCCATTTCTCCTTGATGAGTAGATAGAGTGCCTTGAAGATCATCAAAAATAGAATTTGCTTCAACAGCTTCTACAGCTAAAAACTTGCTCCATAGAAACAGAAGGGAGGAAAATGTAAGTTACAATCTCTAACAATGATTTTGATAACAAAAAGTTGTGTAGTTATAAGGTACAAGCAAAAATGAAGTTACTGCCACCTACTTGTTCAACAGAATGTGCATTAGAAGAAACCGAAGCTGAAATCTCCTCTAAGCCAGCATTAGAGCTTGCATTGTGCAAACGAACAACATTTTGCATGGCCTCAATGTGAGAAAGATATATAGCCCTCGAAGCATTCATTTTTTTCATTAACTCAATGCCAGCCTGTAAGAGGAATTTTGTTAAACATCGCAAGTGTTCAAATCACAACTGGATATGGATGAAGCTCAATCTCATGTTAAAAGGAAAAAAAAAAAAAAAAGATACTTCTGAACCAACAGCAAAGTAAGATACATTAAAATGAGACAAACATTGAATTAAAAAAAAATAGAGATGAGATGAGAGGGGGCAAATTACAAAATTTCACCAGTACCGTGTTGTGTATGTCCAAAAAGGACTGGCAAAATTTCTCAATGCACTGGAGGTGTTCATTTTGTTGAGACATTGATGTTGCTACTGTGTTACCAAGAGAGCCCAGTTGCTGCAAAAGCTCAGTTTGGAAATTGTTCACAACCGACCTGTTATCAACATTCAGTTTGTCTTCTCTTCCTAGAGAAAATCACATCAGCCACCGATAGTGAGAAATTTATTCAGCAATCAATAACCTTAGTGCATTCAACAGACACCCCATACCAATTTTCAAATGTAGCGAAGCATTATCCTGCAGAGATTTCTCCAGATCAGACCGCAAAACACATGCTTGATGAGCCAATGCATTTTCTGTTGCAAAATATTCACCAACATAAGTGAGACATGACAAGGACTGAACTCCGAAAACAGGTATACTCAAACATGCCTGCTTTTTTCTGTTCAGAGATAATAAAATCACGCTCCATGAGTTCATATTGGCATCCCCTTAACTCTTCTTCAGTGCTGGCTAACAATTTGCTTGTTTCATTCAACTTTTTCTGCAAAACTTCGCGTTACATGACTAGAAACTAAGAATGACTCCCAAAAACATGAATTGCAACATATGAAAGAATTTACCTGGGTGGCATGGAGTTTGCTACTCAAATCAGTGCACTTTTTAGCCTGAGCTTCATGTTTATCTTGCCATTCCTCAAGTTGCTGGTTATTGCAAACCAAGCATGTGAAGTAAAACAAAAGATCATAGACTCACAAAACATACATCTATTATTTGTTACTGAAGCCTAAATTAAACTGACCTTCTGATGGGTTTCTATTGTAACCCCCATTTGCTCAATCTGATCTGCCATTGCCTACAAATGAAGAAAGAAGATGCCAGTGGAATATTAGGTAATTAGGATGCAAAATATCCATGAGAATGACTGTGGAGATAAATAACCAAAATAGTTTCTCAATTCAAGGCTCATTCTACCCTTGTAATAAAAATTAACCATGGTACTTATCATAAAAAACTATACCGAATGGCCAACCAGGCAACAGCAATACCCTCTCATTAACTGCAAACAGATTTGATTAGGCATTGCTGAGTCTATTAATGGTTGTAGCTCGGAATAAATATCATGGTACAGTGCTGCTAAAACGGAATGAAAAATAAAAACTGCAATGGAAGGAGTACCTTTCTCTCACTCTCCTCCTGATAGTATCGTTCCTTTGGTATATAGATGCCATTTTTCTCACGTGCAGCGTAGACCTCTGGATGTTGAGGAATCAATGAATAATAGAAAAACCAATCCTTTCAAAAAATTGCATAGAACAATTAATTGCAACTAAAAGTTTCTCATCACCAAAAATTAGAATCCCAAAAAGTTTTTACCTGCCTTAAGTCTTTCAATTTCACCATAAAGATCCTTTATAAGAGTTGATTTCATCATTTTTTGGTTGACCTACACAAATAGACAAATAAATTGAATACAATTGAATCTAAACAACCAATATTAAATTAAAATACCTAAACACAGCAATCAAGAAATTTAGACCATCAACATTAATAGCACAAACGTAATTGATCTCAACAGAAAGATGGCAAACACATAATGGGCCAATTCAAGCCATATCCGTCATAGACTTTTATTTGTGAAATTAAATCAATTCCAGCACTTTCATCCACAGTTTTACTAGCAACATGGTACAAAATACTTAAAACATATTTCTACTCAGAGCTAACGCAG
>JAOTRH010000022.1:16208775-16212330 GCA_034768845.1 Heliamphora exappendiculata
GATTGATATTTGTACGTACATATATTTAAACATCAAAAATCTATAGAACACCACATTGGCAAACTAGTGCAAGAAAGGTTGATGTATCTTAATTTCTTCGCTATCTTGGCATGCCTTTCAGGCTGGGCTATAGGTTTATTTTCCCTCATGTACATGTGAAGAATAAATCATTCTGAATGAATTATAAACTAGCTGCATCAATTGGCATATTCTAATTCACTTTTTTGTGGCAAGTTTATTTCCATGGGATCTATTCTATCATATTGCATTAGTAATTAAGTATTTTTCGTATCAAGATTCATAAATTGACATCTTTGACACATAACAGTTCGTAAAATAAATATTTTTTAATGACCTGGGAACTCACCTCAAGTGGGACCGCTACAGACCCACCCCAAATAGTATGTTAGTAAATAGAGAAATGCAAATTAAAAAGCTTGTTTGAAAGTGAAACCCAAATATGAGAAGTACATTTGCATGGAAAACATCACATTTTCCTTTCCTGACAGCGAAAATTCAACAAAAGTTTTTTGAGAATCAAATAGAAAGTGCAGATAGAAGCTCGAATGAGTCTGACACAACGACGAAAACACTTAATCATGAAAAAGAATATTTTTGGGTCTATCTTCAACATTACTGCCACATTTTTTATTCATCTGATCAACCCAAGTTAAGGCCATGAAAAAATAAGGAATCAAAAAGGAGAGAAAAAGTTGTAACTCCTTCAACACTAATTTCCTCTTTCTTCCCCTGTGGAAACCTAATGGATACAACATAGACTCAAGCCAAATTCCACGAAAAAAGAACCTCAACACTGATGAAGGCCCAAACTTTAAGAGCCAACTCAGTTTCATAGGATGCAAAATCACAAACCAAACATGGGTTTGGTAAAAATTGGCACGTTAGTTCCATGCCTCAGTTTCTTTTCTATGCTGACATCTTTGCTATATTGTTGCAGTTTTCATCATAGTCACAACGGTGCCTCTCTTGCAACAAATCAAGAAACAGCAACTTCACAATTCTTATTAAAAAATATGTTCTAGATTTGTGAAGGGTTTAATGGAACTAGCACATCACCTAGTTTAGAAATCAATACCATCAGTATGGAAGCAACATTGCTACTTATTTGAAATGTTGTTAATGTGTGTTAAGATTCATACTTTCGTGTAATTTATTTTATACTTGAGGGCAGTTTAGCCTTTTCTTTTATTAGGATTTTATCTTTATCTAGTTGTATTGTAATCAATTATAATTTTGATGAGATTTAGGTCGTATTGTAATAAATTATAATATGTTAATGAGATTTAGGGTAGCCAACATGAGCTTCGTTGTCATGGTATTAGAGCCAAAAAAGGTTGCTGCCGGGTTTTAACACAAGTTGTTGAAAACTCAAAATCTGCATATCTCACAGATATGCTTATTTCTTTTTGAGCTGTTTCACTTCGGACCTCTTGCCCCTCTCTCTGGGGACATCTGTTCTAATCACTAGTCCCCAGTCCATTTGAACTCTGTACAATCACATTGAAACCTTTGCTCGACACCTACAATTTTGACCAGATCTGACTATACTGTGATCTACTATAGTTGTGATTTGTGTATTATTCTGTTATTGTAATTAGGGCTACTGGCAATTCAAATTCCCTAGAAGTTATAAATGTAAAGTTGGTGAATGACAACTGTACCTATTGGGTATATGTCATGAAAGAAATTATAATGGGCAAAATTTGTGGAATTATACTTTTGGGGAGAGTCCACAACCTACTAATACGAAGGCTGTGGACTATAAGCAGTAAACTTCTCTGCGGGATGTTAATAATGCTAGTATCATTATTTGGACAAATAATTCGATGGACCAGTCCATTGGTGTTCACTTTGCTAACTTTAGTACGGAAAAGAAACTTTTGAATTATCTGTGTAGGTTGTATGTTGTCAAGAGATATCAGTTAGAACATGAGAGTTGAGCCACTTTTCCAGAAAATAAGAGTCAGAACATGAGATTTGAGTCACTTCTCAAGGAAATAAGAGTCTTATAGAGTTTTATTCTGTGATGACTGAGTTTTAGGGATCAATTGGCCTTCACCGAGCCTAAAGAACTGAGTGCTAATGCGATGTATTGCACCTATAGAGAGGAGCAGAGATTGGTACAGTTTCTTATGGTTCTTAGAGATGATTTTGAGGGAATTTGAAGTACTATTCTTCACCATAGTCTACTTCGCTCAATTGATTCAGTTGTTAGTGAGTTGTTGACAAAGGAAATTCATCTCAAGGCTGCGCCAGAAACGGATTTACTTCCTTTACCACACATCAAACAGTCTTGGTAGCACCTATTAGCTCTTATACCCCTATACAGAGCAAACAACCCATTCTCACACCCGTGGATAAATGTAATTTTTTCATCAAAAAGGTCATTGGAAGGACCAGTGTCCTGAAATTTTTAGTAGTTAGAATTTTGGATAACAACAGTCTTGGAAAAAGAATGGAGATTAACATATGAGACAACAACAGACTTGGAAAAGGAGTTGGGATAGACACACAGCTGCTGCTACACCATCCGTGGAGGAAGATCAGTCCTCATTGATGCCTCTTTTAGTGTCAAACAGTTCAATGCAATGCAAAAACTACTTTTTACTAACCAACCTATAGCCATATATCTCTCATCACCTATAGGTTTGTCCTCATCACCTCCAGCATGTAAATCTCAATCTACTTGGGTTTTTCATTTTGGCGTTACACACAATATGCATTGTCATCCTTCTATGGTCATTTCCACTCTGTCCTCCATCACGTACACTCTTATGCCTGCCAATAGAAATTCTATATCCTTGGCAGGTGTTAGTTTTATTATAACTAATTATCTCTCCCTTCCTAAGGTTTATTGTATCCCTCAATTCTCATTGAGCTTGATCTCCATTAGTTAAATTTGTGACATTGGTTATCAAGTTCACTTTTTTTCCAGCTGGTTGTGCATGATCCTATTCCAAGCATCCAATTGGGATAAGCCCAAGGTTGGGAGGGTTGTATATGTTGGAGAAATCGCATGTTCCTATTGTAATTGCATCTTTTGTTGATTTGTCTTCTTTTCATGTTTGTCTTCTTTTCTCTTGAAGACTAAGTTGTCTGAATTTCACTATGGCATTCTTGTCTAGTCATGTTTATGGTTCTCGTATACAATACCTAGTTTCTACCAAAGTTTTCAAAATTAGTGCTGCGTGGCAGTAAAATTTATTACATAATAGTTTCGGTGCCTCAACATAGCCTTTACGGCAAAAATAATGGTGACACATAAAATCCCATATGTAATGGCCGTTACGGGTACTGTAACAGCTCTTGAGACTGTGAATATTTTTTTCTCAATTTCTTTCACTTCTTCCACAAGAAAGGTATCTTATAGAGTCAAGAATCACATACCTACATGAGTGAAGCTTGATTTGCAATATTTTGTTGGGAGAATTTCCAACGCCGACATAAAATACATGCTCGGGGATTCAGAAAATACATCTTTATTAAACTTTCAACAATTACATAAATCTGAAATTTACAGAGAATGAAATAACA
>JAOTRH010000022.1:16212430-16229930 GCA_034768845.1 Heliamphora exappendiculata
AGTTTATTTATTTTTCTAAAACTGTTACCTACCGAGTTAAAATTACAATAATAATTTGACCAACAGTTGGATTATGTTTAGAAAGTAAATAAAACTCACCGAAAACATTTTAAAGTCTGCATTTAAAAACAATCACGTCTCTAGTTGCTGCCATGATTTGCTACGGTCGTCACGCCCTGAAATTACATCACTAACAACCGTTACTGTTTCAGTGACCGCTACGGCTATTTCAAACCTTGGTTTCTACAAATGTTTTAGGCAACTTGACTAGTAATGATAGGTTCAATTATAGGCCCCAACTCCTTTTACTTCAAATGGGAGATCATTTATTGATTATTATACTTGATATTGTTAGGTTTATCTGATGAAACAACAATTTGAATTCTTCTCTATCTTTATTGCTTTTCATTGCATGATTTTATACCCAATAATCATCTATTATTATTTTTCTTTATGCCTCGGGTGGGGAATACAAGGATACTGATTTTCTTCCTATTTTCTTCATCTTTGACAATTTGGTGGAATAATTCAACAATCTTCTTGTGCGGGTACTCCTAAATAAAAGGATACTGAGTGTAAGCACGGAAATTTAATGGAGACTGCCCGTTCCTTGCTCATTTCTGCACCAATTCTAATTTTCTTTTCAAGTGTTGTTCACCTTATTAATCGCATACCTTCTAAGATCAGTTCTAGAATTCCCTTCTGAATGGTTAGAGAGTCAATCTCTTGATAATTTCTAGTTGTGGGTATTTGGTTACACATGTTTTGGTTTTTTTCCTAAAAAAGAACGCACTAACTTAATCGCTCACTCTGTTATGTGCATTTCTTACTATGGGTCAAAAATAAGATACCAATGTTATGATCCAAACACTAAACGGCTATATGCCTCTCGCCATGTGGCTTTTCTTGAGCACATTCTTTTCTCTCTATTCCTTCGACTCCCACCCTTGTACATATAATCTTATTTATCTTGATTCTTTTTATTGTGATCTTGACTTATATATTCGTGATTTATCTTCTTCTGATATTCTATCACTATCTCAGTCTCGCTTTTAGTCTTTTTAAAATTTTCCTCCTATTACGCATGCATCTCGTCGAAATAAGAGTGATTTCTCTACAAGGAGAATTCCATTACCTACTATAGTTGTGCCTCTAATGGTTACTCGTAATGAGGCTCCTATAAATTCCCTCATTTCTCAGCATCTTCAAAAATAAAGTTAAAAGTTTTACTCTATAATATAATCTTGAATAGGAAAAGACCTTCGCTCCCGCTACCAAGATGACTACCATATGTACTTTAATTGCAATAGAAACATATCATCAATGGCATTTCTTCCAGATGGATGTTAAAAATACTTTTTTGAATGATCTAACTGAGGAGATTCTTATGACTCATGTTCCAGGTCTTTCCCACAATCCTGGTGAAGTCTGTAAATTTCATAAAGCCTTGTATGTTCTCAAACAAGCTTCTTAGTTTGAGAAATCATTTAATGTGACTTGTTAATTGGGGTTTGTACCAATCGTGATTAAGATCTCTTTCTCTATTCTACTACTATGGAATAGATCATTCTTTTGTTATATGTTGATGACATGGTTATAATTGAAAATGGCTTTAACGGTATTTCTATCCTGAGAACTCAACTCCATCAACAATTTGAGATGAAGAATCTTGATCCACTTTAATATTTCTTACGTACTAAGGTTGCAAACTCTCCTCAAGGTTATCTTCTTTCCTAGTCCAAATGTGTTGTAGACATTATACAATGGCCCCAATTGACAAATTCTCACATTGTTGAGACTCATCTTAATATTAATGTGCATTACTCCTCTACTCATGTAGCTTTTTTGCCTAGTCCTACACTGTAGAGAGTTCTTGTTGATAGTATTGCGTATTTCACGATTACGAGACTTGATATTGCATACTTTGTATATTGCAAGTTAGTTTGTGTTCTCTCCCACCCTTTTACATATAATCCTATTTATCTTGATTCTTTTCTTTATGATCTTCCCTTTTGACTCATATATTCGTGATTTATCTTATTATGATATCTTGTCACTTTCTCAGTCTATCTCTTTTAAGCTTTACCTCCTATTATACATACATCTTCCCGCCAGAATAAGAGTGGTCTCTCTATAGGTACAACTCCTTTACCTACTATAGATGTGCCTCTATTGGTTGCTCATAATGAGCCTCCCTCGAATTCCTGCAGTTCTCAGCATCTTCAAAAATAATATCCTAATCATATCCTGGTCATATAATTGTTATTCCTCTTACTTTATGTTCCTTTCAATCTTATATTCACTCTTCGTTTGAACTGAAATCTTATAAGGAGGCTGCCCCAGATAGGGGTACATACGAACCGAATTGATTTGGTTCTAAGAGAATCCAAGAACCGAACTGTTGCTTTCGGTTCTTGATTTTTTGAAACCTAATCCGGACCGTCAGACTAGCGGAACTGGATCGAAACCAATCCATAAAACGGTTCGGTTCCGATTCGGTTCCAGTTCTTTATATTGCTTTCTTTATATTGCTCTCCTTGACGAGAATGGCCATTCATGTAACTCCATAGCTGCATCTTTCCTAGTGCATTCTCAGGCCTTTCCTTGAAAACCCACATATGCACATTCTCCATATCATGCTAAACCATGAAAACATCAAGTTGGAGATCAGATTTATCGTACCTAGAAACTCCATTACTATCCCATATAGGCCCTATTTGGGTAACATAGTTTATTGGCTTATTTGGCTTATAAGCCAATAAATAAACTACATCGTTTGGGTGACCAAATAAGCCAAATTTTAAGCCAATAAGCAAATAAACCAATAAACCAAATAAATCAAAAATAAGCCAAACAAAGTGGCTTGTTTAAGCAAATAAGCCAAAATAAGCCAAAAATAAGCCAAACAAAGTGGCTTAAATAAGCAAATAAGCCAATTGTCATCCAAATAAAGTGGCTTATTTGTGTTGTCACCCAAACGAAGTAGCTTATTTTTGTTTTGGCTTATTTGCTAATAAGCTAATAAGCCGTTTACCCAAACGGGGCCATAACCTTCGTCTTCGACTTCTCATTCAAAGCAGGCTTAAAGTAAAAAGTTAAAAAAAAAAAACACAAGCACCCTCGATACCATCTAGTTGTTTTGTACATATATTAGGCATGGTTCAACAAGAGAGAGAGGCGGCGTTAGCGTTAGGGATCAACGTGAGAAACAGTCTTATGCAATAAGCATATATTATATTTTTTTTAATATTAGGCTAGGCAAGCAGTCCGGTTTGGTTTGGGGTCGTGAATTTAAACCATAATCCAATAACCGAACCGTTTAAAACAATATTTCAATATTTCAAACCAGAATAGAACCGTAATAAATTAAAACCGAACCAAACCGCACAGATTGGATCGAATTGTATTTTATTGGATTACCGATTTTTTAGTTTTTTAACCATCCCTAGCTCCAGACACTGGTCACACGCTATGTATGAAGAACTTTGAACTTTTTATAAGATTAACACTTGGGATCTTGTTCCCTTACCTCCTGGAAAGTACATTGTTGGATGTTGATGGGTCTATATGATTAAGAGCATGATCAATGGTTCAGCAAAAAGACATAAAGCTCGCTTAGTAGTTAAAAGTTTTACTAAAGAATTATAGTCTTGATTATGAAGAGACTTAGAGACCTTTGCTCTCGCTGCCAAGATGACTATGTACTTTAATTGCAGTAGAAATATTTCGTCAATGGCATCTCTTCCAAATAAATGTTACAAAAACTTTCTTCGATTTTTTGAATGATCTGATGGAGGAGCTTTCAATTCTTTCCCACAATTTTGGTGAAGCCTGCAAACTTCGCAAAGCCCGATATGGTCCCAAAAAAGCTCCTTAGTTTGCAAAATTCTCTGATGTGATTTGTTACTTGGGGTTTGTAGCGATCGTGATTCAAATCTCTTTCTTTGTTCTACCATTATGGAATAGATTATTCTTATATTACATGTTGCTGACATGGTTATTACTAAAGATAACTTGGACGCTATTTCTATCTTGATAACTCAATTATATCAATAATTTGAGATGAAATATCTTGGTTCACTTCGATATTTCTCAGATACTATGGTTTCAATGGTCCCAATTAACAGATTCTCGCATTGTCAAGACTCCTATTAATCTTAATGCGCATTATTCCTCTCATGATAATGCTATTTTGTCTGATCGTACACTATTGAGAGTTCATGTTGGTAGTTGCTGGATAACTTGATACACATTGTTGGATTTATTTCTTAATAGCTTAAACTTTTGAGACAATTGGTAACTTAACATGGTATCAGAGTTCTGATTCTACAAGGTCTTAGGTTCAAGTCTCGTGATATGTATTTATTTCTTTGTTATATTTGTTATTGTGCACCGTATTTTTTGTGTGTTGGTGCATCTATTCAGTTCAAATTGTTCACCTCTCCACGTGCTAGGTAAGGTCGTACGTGAAAGAGATTGTTGAATAACTTGATATATATTATTGGGCTCATTTCCTAACATCTTAAGGTTTTGGAACAATTTGTGACTTAACAGTAATCTTGCGTATCTCTCGATTACGAGACTTGATGTTGCGTACGTTGCAAGTTAGTTTGTGTCCCCTCGCACTACAGTGCACTGAGCTGTTGTTTTTCGAATTTTGTTACTTCGTTAGAGGCTTTTTACATTAGAATTTTTGTATTCCTCAACCTCTTCTTTGAACCATCGTGCTTTTTTATGCTAATATCATGATATGTACTTCCCTGTAATTTATTTCAACTTCCAAGGTAGTTTAATCCATTTCTTTTAATAGGTTTTTATCTTTATTTGTTTGTATTGTAATCAATTACAAGGTTAATGAGATTTAGTGCCAGCCAATGTCAACTTTATTTTCAATGTGAACTACCAACACAACAGGAATTGTGATACAAACTCCCAAAAACAAAAGGAAAAACAAAAAATAAAATAAAATACTGCCTCTCCACCCATAATCTATCAAATGAACTACCAAAGGAAATCACATCTATAATCCACATTAAAGAAAATACAAATAAATAAACCAGATTCTAAAGGCCAAATTAACTAAATAAAACCGAAATAAAAGCCCTATTACTTCAAATACCTTGTCGAATGTGAAAACCCTATCAATGCGCTTGCCAGCAATATTCTGAGAAACTGCGACTTCTCTCTGGTAATCATTGCAGGTCACTACCTTCGGCGCATTGTTCCTCAACTCCTCTTCACTGAATGGCCTGATAAAATAAATCATAAAATCACAAACTAAAGAAATTGATTTCAATATGAACACGAATCTACGACAATCTGAACAATAGATTAGTTATTCACATCTGACAAAAAACCTAAACGAAGAGAGTGAGGGGAGATTCGCTACCTGCAACGAAGAAGGACTTGAACGTTCACACCTTTTTCTTTATCATGGCGAGCAGACATTTTCGAAACGAAGATGAGTAAAGAGATTTGCACGCTCCTAAACTTTTCTCTAGATCCAAACACTCGCGAATTTGATTCCTCTCTCTGTTGTGTCCCTGTTCTGTGTCTCTGAGAGAGACCGAGTGAAATGTGAAATGAGAGCGGGTGACGAGACCGGATTTGAAATTTGAGAGCCGCTCTCTCGCTCTCTTTTGATCCAACCGCTATTATCCGACGAGTGCATGTCTGACGGTCTGGGTGATCTTCAAATTTGATACAGTTATTGACCTAATTACCCCTACATCTCTTACTATATCTATCCATATAATAAAACGTGAGTCGATCAAAGCTTTGAGCGTTTTTCGTCCTTACGGAAATCTCATTTTTGCCCTTCTTACTTACATTGGCCCCATTTGGCATATCTTTCTTATTTGTTTATTTTATTTATAAATTTACTGATTTAATATTTTTATTTATTTTTGTTTTTTTTTAAAAAAATTATATTTTAATTAAATTTTTTTATTTTTTTAACTCATTACAATAAGAATAGTCTAAAAAATATAAAAATTTAACTAAATAATAAAAAAAATTTACTAAATAAAAAAATTAATTTTCTCAACTTAATTAAATTTATAAACAAGTTAGCCATCCGCGCAATTGTGTCCCGGCCTTCTGTTTCTACAGTAGGTGTTTCCTCATTTTCCAGTTGTAGTCAAAGCCTTCTAATTGGTTGTTTTTGTTGGGCTTTTTTCACTGCCTTAATGGCATTTTTCGTAATTTTGATAGGAATAACTTTTGGAGGCTTTTAGATTTTTTTTATTTTAAAAGTCACTTAAAATTAAATAAATAAAAATTTTGTTTAATAAATTTTGAAAATTTTTAAAACTAAAAGGCAAGAAAGCAAAACATTTTTAAGTCAAAAAATATCGTTATAAGTTTTTAAAATTATTTTTACATAATTTTATAATCAATATGGATTTTGTTCGATAAATTTTGATTAGTAAATTTTTAAAATATAGTATTTATAATATTTTAAATAAAATAAATAATCTATTCTTAAATTTATATATACCATCAAAATAAATATTATAAAATACTATATTTACATATATTTAATTAATCAATTTTGTACGTGGCTAATCTTCTCAATATGCTTTTCCAAAATAAAGTATTTAAATCACCGAGTGCAAAATAAATAGCCAAGTTCACATGTTTTATGTTCCAATGCTTGCTTTTCATATAAAAAGATTTTTTTTACTATTTTCCATTTAACATAATGTATAATTGTTATTATACAACCCATGTTTATTTTGATAATCATACCTTTTATTTTAGAGAGATTTTCTAAAAAATTATTCATGTAAAAAATTAAATTAATTAAATATCAATAACTAATAATTCAAGTTTATTTATGTTAAATAAAATAAATAATTTATTCTTAAAATCACACATACCATTAAAATAAATATTATAAAAAATTATATCTACAAATATCAAATTAACCAATCCTTTTAGCTTATAAAATTAAATTTTATGGTAAACTTATAATCAATGAAAATGTAATATTGTCTCTTTGATTTACGTGGATGACCTTTTTAATATTGTCTTCAAAATAAATTATTCGAATTATCGAGATAAGTTTAAGATTAACTTATAAAATTAAATTCTATGGTAAATTTATAATCAATTAAAATGTAATATTTTTTCTTTGATTTTTATCAATTGTTATGGCAGTGTGTTTAAACTTGAAAGTGTGATATATAAAAGAGATGTTTCGATTTTGGTGATTTTATTTACGCTTTTTATTTGTTGTTGGATCTCCAATGCCAAAAATAATATATCAACATCTACATTTTGTTGATATATACATATATATATATATATATATACTAATGAATGTATGATGTTTTTTTTATCTTATTTAGGAACTATATATATAATATATATACTTTAAGTCCTGTTTTTGTTTCATAAAAGTGTTCAAATACTAAAATGCAGAAAATTTATGTATAAAATTTATTTTCATTAAAATTTAGCAGGAATTCTACCTTTCTTTTAAGGAGTTCCATGACAATCAAATTTTATGAAATTGCTTATATGCGAGAAACTGATTAATCATTTACTTCTTTCATTTTAAATTGTTTTGTCAATTACTTCATTAAAAATTTAGACAATTTTTTTGACTTTAGGTAGAACATTAAATATTGTTATATATTTTATTTTAATACTGATTTAACTTAATCAACTAGTATCATTGTACATTAAATTATAAATATTTAACATTATTCATGGGCCAAGTTTTTTTCAGGTGGCTATTTCACTAGTTCTTATTAAAAGACGAGCTAATAGGCTCAACCTTTGAAGGAGCATATCTACTAATTCGTTTATTTTGATGAAAAATATTTTTTTTTATATATATTTTAGCATTTGGTAGAACAAAAATTAAAAGTCAATAAAAAAATTTAAGTCAATGAAAAATAAATTAATTTTATTAAAAAATAATTTCTATTTTTTATTATAATAAATATTTTTCACTTTTACCATCGTATCACTATCAACACTAACATTTTACCACCAGCACCACTAGTCTAGAATTTAGAAAGTCGAGAATTTTGGGGTCCACATTCCTAAGTTCCTAATGACTTGGGTTCCTAAGTTCTTAGGTTCCCGATATTTGGGTTAGCGGAGTCCCAAGAATTCGGGCATTCAAGAATCAAGGGTTTCGGGGGTTTCGAAGTTTTGTAGTTTCAGGGTATGGGGCTCTAAGGTCTCGAGATTTGGGTTCTTGGGAGTCTAGTGGTTTTGAGGGTTTTGAGATCCTAACGATCCTAGAATTCTAGGTTTCGAGGGTTTAGGGCCCAAGGGTTCACAATCTTATGCCTCTAGGATCTCGGGATTTCGGAGCTCCAAAATCAGGGTCAAGGTTTAAGGGTTCTGGGGTTTCAGGGTGCCAAGGCTTAGAGTCAGGGGTCTCGGGAATTCGAGAGTCCAAGGTCCTGGGAATTTGATGGTCTGAGGTCCCATGGTCTGAGATTTTAAGGTCCTAGAAGTCTGAGGTCCAAGCATATAGATTTGGGATCCCAGCGTCCCGAGGATCTAGGGTCTCCGATAATTGTTCAATTATTTTTTTAGTAATTTTATTTTTTATATATTGTCTTTCTTAATAGGTTGGTGGCGGTAAAATTATTTAATTATTGAATTTTTAAGAATTATGAGTTAATGAAACATTAATAATTTTCTATGGAAATCAAATAATATAAAATATTTTTTGAAAAATATTTCATATCACAATCAAACACTGTAAAATAAGTCGTTTTGAAAAATATTTTCAATCCAAATGGACGAGGACGTAGTTAAATTCATGACATGAGAAAAAATATTAAATATCTAAAATATTAAGATTGTGTTTGGTCTATTTTTTTTTTGTAGGTTTTTTTAACATTTTTTAGACGTGAAAAAATATGTGAAAAGCTAATTAATTAAAGAAATCAAATAAATTGGCTTTTTAAGAGATTTTTAAGTAAAAAAAATATCAAATTAAACCAAAGAGAGGCAAAATATCTTAATGCATGACATATGTTTATATGTAACGCACAAAAAATGCATGATAAGTAATTGAAGGTTGATAAAATTATAACTAACATTCCCTTTTTTATGAAAAATATTTTTTACATTTTTTGTTATTTGGTATGATAAAAATTTAATGTCAAGAACAATGTTTTTATGATCAATAAAGATAATTAATTTTGATGAAAAACACTTTATATTTTTTAATGGTAAAGATATTTTAAAATTTTAATAAGACACATATAGGGTTTTTTGACTCTTCTTACGCGATAATTTTTGTTTTAAAAATACCTGTATAATAGTTTGAATTACATAACCAATTACTTTTTTCTCTTTATTATTATTTTTTACTTTAAGATTTTATTATTCTTGAATTTCCATAATTTATAGTTAATGCATTTTATTTTTATAATTATTTTATCTATACTATTATTGAAATAGAGCATCTTTTGAAGGTTGATCATAATTTTTAAAAATACCCTTATAATATATAGTCTGAATTACATAACCACCTACTCTTTTCCCTCTTTATTATTCTTTTTTTTTTTTTTTGAAATTTTATTATTCTTGAATTCCCATAATTTTTATTTACGATATTTACTTTTTATAATTATTTTTATTAAGTGAGCTCTCTTTAAGTATTTTTATTCAATAATTAATATTACACACGACTTATGGAGCATTAGGGCACCCTCCAACTCCCTCACAATATATCCACCAATTCCCCAGCTTGATCAAAGCAAAATCTTGTTTATACATTCATCAAATTGCAAATCTCACACATTCGAAATTAAGCATTCATCTTCCATGCTAAACACTATATCAAAAAAGAATATTGCATCATATTGTTCTGTGGATTCCTAGTCATGCTTCTACCATGAACTTATAACCAAAATTCAAAATCTCAATACGCTTAACTCTTTGGAAGTTACTCTAAATGGGAGAGACCAGACTTATCTTAATCTTTTCTTCAGGACTCTTAAGGGAATGATTTCTCTCTCTCAATCCAGATAGCTTTGAATTATTACTCAAGATGAGCGAGAATTGTTAGACATGTAGAGCTTGATTTTATTTTAGCAGATTCGATCTGTAACTCAACTCTTTCAGGTGTATTGCAATTTAAAATGAATTTTTGACAAAATTTAATACATATAGCGAAAGTGAGGACTGTTAGGCCCAAACCAAAAGACACTCATGGACAAGCACAGTAAGAATAAGAGGTAGTGTCCTGAGAAAAAAATTTGGACCTATTTTTTGTTCTTGACTAGGTTGTAGGTCTTTATATTCTATTACTTTTGTTAGGATTTTTGAATTTTTGTAATTTTGTACTATCTTTTCTCATAGTGAAAGTTATCGTAACTCCGTATACGTAGTCCTAGTTTTAGGTGAATCATATATAAAAATGTGTTTTCTGTGTGTGTTTGATTCTTTCCCGTTGGTTGTTCTTCATTTTCTTCCATAACAAGACCCGGCTTGTCTTGATCTTTTCTCTCTTATCCTTATCCCGTTCATCTTGGTACGATTACATTGCATCGCAAGATTAAGTCATTTGAAGTCTATCTTGCTGTGGTAAATGGTGTGTATATATGTATATATATATATATATATATAATTGGAAATGGAAAAAGAAATGGGAAGGATGTTGGAAGGGGCATCAATAAAAGGCGGGTGATGGGGAGGGATAGAAAGGTTGCCATTACCAGAGATGCTTGAACTCAGCCATTGCGGACTCACAAACCCCATCCACAAACCACACCAGTATGAGTTTTGTCTTTAAAAAATTAAATCTCGAATTGTATTGGTTTCATGGGAAATAAGGACGTGTAGGTACCCATATTTGACAAAGAATATGTTTTTAATCTATACTTCACATATGGGGCAATCATGACTTTCACGAATAACTGCATTTGGGTCGAGTCACTCGACCCATGATCACCAATGAAGATGACCCTATGCACCTCTAACAAAAAAAAAAGGAATGTTTATACTTAGGGATGATTGGGTATAAATTGCAAAGCAAAGACATCCCGAGTGACTCCTAAAACAATTGTGAACTCAAAGTCACCAGAATGAGCCAAAGAATATAGCGCAAGCTATATAGATGAGATTCATAGCACAAACTATACTGATATAACACTGGCTATATAAGTGATATGTATAGTAAATATTATACTGATACAGCACAAGTTATACCCTATATGGTCACAAGTTCCATAGCGAACGAGTAGGTAGTCCTAGAGAAAATATTTTTTTATTTTTTAATAGTAGAAAATATTTTCTATCATTGCCATCCTGCCATTGCCGCCACCATTACTCCCACACCACTACCGTCATGGCCACTATCACCATCGCCAATGTTACTACCATCACTACCATAACCACCACCAACCACCACTTCCACCTCCCTTGCACCACAATCCCACCCCCAAGCTACTGCCACCACTACTACAACCACCGCTACCGCCACTTCCATTACCACCACCAATATTAAAACTACCGCAACTATTATCACCATCATTTTCATTGTCATAACCAAACACGTGAAAATATTTCCTGTTGAAACAAACGGAACATATATGCAACCAATATTAACACTACCCCAACCACTATCACCACCATTTTTAGAGTCAACCAAACACATGAAAATATTTTCCGTTGAAACAAACGGAGCGTATATGTACAAAGTACTTTTACTCATGCTAGAGTTTTCAACCTCAAAATCACTAGGATGAGATTCAATCACCAAACCACTGGCCCTGTATTCCACAACGAAGTTGCAATGAAAAATCATTTGGGAGAAAGAAATAGTCACTGTTTTACCTTAACTCACAATCCAGGGGAATAAAATGATGCCCAAATAGAATGACAAAAAATATTCCTACATTACATAATGAATGTCTCACTAATTCATACAACTGTGGAAGGAATGATTTGGAGCTTTCACTCCATTTACAGCCTTGATTGACTTCAAATTTGCTAAATCCCAAGTAGGGATTTATTCAGATTCACCGACATATTACATTCCGCACTACCCACGTGCTACGATCCCCCAATACCTAGCCAGTCGTATCCTTGTATTTTTCAAATGGAATAACAACAGTACACATGAAAAATACAAACACAAATTAGATAAACATCATGTGCACAGATAGAATCAGAACAAGCCTCTCTGTCAGTTGAGTGGAGTCAATGGTGATCGTGGTATAAGAGACGGCTTCAGTACCTTCGCTTCGAATGATTCGTACGAATGGTTTTCTCGAAATTCCTCTACAAGGGCCTCCATCGGCACGGCTCGAAGCGATTCAATAGTCACCTTACTTGGGATGTCCGTTTCGCATCTCATCGGCGTTGTGCCAGTTGACTCGTAATCCTGGGAGAGATCATTTTAAAAGCAATCAGGAAATCAAACTAACCATTTTTTTAATAGGCCAACAGCCAATGTGTAAACATCACAAATTCACAGAAGAGTTTCTATTTAGTCGAAAATTCAGGAAACATCTTTTTTTTTCAGGTATCAGGAAAAAGAGTTGATTTAGTAATCAGTTCTTTGATGCACAAAGGTGCTTGCTCCTTTTCTAACATTCGGGCCACCATGGTACTTCCTCAAGTAGGCAGGCATATTCGCCCGACTATGACCTGTTTTCAATATAAAAAATGGAGGTTGCAATGCATCGCATGGTCAAAATATATAATATGATTTTGATTTTTTGAAATCGTATAAATTTTATGCCAAAGCAATCAAAATCAAGTCCCAAACCTGCAGTAAATTATCTCCTGGGTAGCTTTTTAAACTCTAAACTTTAAAATCCTTATTGGACTTTTAAGCAGTAGTACAAGTTCTGGTTGTCACTCGACCAAATTTTTTTGCAAAAGGTAGAAATTCAAGGTCAAGTGAGATGGGAAGTACATAGCCCTGATTAGAATAAACATTCTTAGAGTGCAGATGATTAAGATGCAAAATAAGCACACCATAAATTTCTGCTGGAAGGTATCCACCGCTTTTTGTTCAATAGAAGCAAGTTGACCCGAGTGATCCTCCTGGAGACCACCAAGAGTATTTGCATGAGCGTCGACTGCTGCCAAAATACCACTTACGGACCCACACTCTTGTTCTGATGCACCTGCAGAAAGTATACAATGCAAACACAAATATAAAAAGTTTTCAAAAGGCGAAAAACAAATATGCTTCTATAATGGTAGTTTGGGAGGAGAAAGGATAAAACTTGGAACCATTAATACAAGATGAATGTGGGCAACTATCGTATAAAAGGCAGACCAAAGTTTTTTTCTGTCAACTTGTGCACAGTTAAGAAAATCATCAAATATGGACCACCCAAATGCATAGTATTATCTTCACTGTGCTATGCAGAATCTTCTATACAATTCCCTTAAATTTTGACAAGATTCAATTCAATGTCCCTCAGTACAACTGTACCAGTACATAGATTCATGCAACAAGCTAACTCATCCAGCAAGCTAGGTGAAGCCTTAACGCTAATGAAGGACATTTTCAATTATTAAAGTACATAAACTCCTAGTAATGAAAACCACCCACAGAACTGTTCAAAATTTTCCTAATCACAGGTTAAGGCCAGATAGAAACAATTTCTTCATAAATAGATTTATGAAAATACTACCAAAAAAGGGAAAAGGCATAACCACAGCTTAGGCTTTTAAAAATATATAAAAGTACAATGCGTACAATGACTCGAATACACAAGGACATAAGGGAAAACCATTCGTTTTAATGACACATTTGGAAACGAAGTCATGGAGATTCAGAGCAGTTACTGATTTCATTTTTCAAATTCAAACTCGGAGGTATCCATGGCAAACAAGAATTGTTCTAGAAGGATTCTAATAAAATTCAAAAGAATTGGGTAAAATAATTAAACATGACATGCAGCAGACAAACTGTACAAGATTTTAACAATACTCACTTTCAAAGTGCCGAATGATATCTTCATTATATTTTGCCACATCCTCATCAGCAGTAGCCCTAGCAGAACCAATCTCAGTATCATGCTGATCATTACTGTCCGACAAATTCCTGGAAGAAAGATAGAGAATTAACTCAATTTTTTAAATGGATTGATTCCAATTATTTGAAGAAAATAGTTATTTTAATCAAGTTATGCATAAATTTAAAACTAGAAAAAATAATATAATATTTTCTCCTAAAAACACCTCATCTTAATTCTAACTACAATAATGTCGATGCTTGCTAATAGCAACCAATCAGAACACAAATATAGAAAGCCAAAGTGCTGGGATTTTCATCTTCTTTTGTTTCATGACAAAGTGAGAAGTTAACTTAAGCCCTAACCACTGACCTGACAAGGGACACCACTGCTGAGACATGTTTACTACCCATTTCATTTATAGAGTCACGTGACCTTTTCCAGTGCTTGGAGGCTGTTTCAGCAGTGTTTACGCTGAAGGCAAAAAGATCGAAACTATCAACAAAATTAAATAGTAAGAATACCCACACAACAACAACAATAACAACAAATAATATCACTAATAATAGGAAACATATGTAACTAACCACAGCAAAAAAACTAGGGCAAGAAACAAGGACCCCAACCAAAAAAAAATGTAGTGGAAGGTCAAGATGCAACTGTATAGATGTAGTAAGATCACTCAAAGAACACTGCAAAACTCGCCTACCATTGTTGGTGGAGCAGCTCCATACGGCAATGTTTGGCAGCAGAGAAATCTGCACTATCTTTTGCATCATTCTCTGCTTGCTTGGAGATCTCCAGCCATTTTCTCTTTGCATCCGTTGTGATACCCTCCCTCAAAGAAATATGCCCATCCAAAAATGTCTTATTTCCAATAACGGTTTCTTTAAGACCAATGAGCCGTGCATCCACCTGTCAGCATCAACTTTAGTCCCTCTGGAGGAAGAAAACAAGAGAAGAAAGAAAGAAAACTGCAAAAAGCTAGTCATTACAGCAAACAAACCAGCACTTTTTGACGACAAATATGATCACAGACTAAATTAGTCACATCAGCAATAAGCTTTTCTGCATCAGACTTTGACTGCTCCTGCACATGTAAAGCTTAAAACTGTCAAATAAATGAATTTTAACCATATAAATAAGATTCTAAAAAATTACCTCATAGGCCTTCTGAAATTCTGCAATACTTGTCGTCTGAATTTCATCAATTTGTGTTGCATGGCTTTGAAGCTTTCTCGATTCTTCTGTAAGTTCACGGAGAAATCCATGAATGAACTCGGAGATATCCTTCGAATGCTCAATACTGACATTAAATCTCTGTACAATTTGGAAAACATGAAGATTAGTAATAAGTAAAAGATAGAAGAGCATGTGTAGTTTAAATACACTAATACAAGCTGTTAAATACAGTTAAACTTATAAAATACAGAAGTTAAAAAAAACGAGATAAATAAATGCTGATAAGAAAGCTTTAATTTCATTTCAGCCTTAAATAGGCTTATTAAGCAACAATGCATGCAACTTACGGAATTTAAGGAAAATGTTTCCAGGATATTATCAAGTTACCAGAATCGTAACTGCAGGTTATATTCATCAAAAGCAGACAATTTATATTTACAGCCATCAACTAAATATTTTCTCAAGCAAAAAGAAATATAATTGAATTTTACCTGACGCAGCTCTCTTGCAAAATGTGCCATTTCTCCTTGATAAGTTGAGAGAGTGCCTTGAAGATCATCAAAAATAGAATTTGCTTCTACAGTTTCTGCAGCTAAAAACTTGCTCCATAGAAAAAAGAAAAAGAAAAAGAAAACAATGTAATAAGTTAAAATCTCTACCAATTATTATAATAACAAGAAGTTGTGAGCTATAACCAAAAGCGAAGTTACCGCCACCTACTTGTTCGATAGAATGTGCATTCGAAGAAACCAAAGCTGAAATCTCCTCTAAACTAGCATTAGAGCTTGCATTGTGCAAACGAACAACATTTTGCATGGCCTCAATGTGAGAAAGATGTATCGCCCTCGAAGCGTTCATTTTTTTCATGAACTCAATGGCAGCCTGTAAGAGGAATTTTGTAAAAAATCATTAGTGTTCAAAGCAAGTGGGGTTATGGATGAAGCTCAATCTCATGTAAAAACAATACTTACGAACCAGCAGCCAAGTAAGATACATTAAAGCGAGAAAAACAATGGGGAAAAAAAAGAGATGAGATGAGAGGGGAAATTAGAAATTTTCACCAGTACCTTATTGTGAATGTCCAAAAAGGAATGGCAAAATTTCTCAATGCACTGGAGGTGTTCATTTTGTTGAGACAGTGATGTTGCTACCGTATTACCAAGAGAACCCAGTTGCTGCAAAAGCTCAGTTTGGAAATTGTTCACAGCTGACCTGTTATCAACATTCAGTTTGTCTTCTCTTCCTATAAGAAATCACATAAGCCAGCAATAGTCAGAAATTTATTAAGCAATCAATAACCTTAGTAGATTCAACTGACACGCCATACCAATTTTCAAATGTAGTGAAGCATTATCCTGCAGAGATTTCTCTAGATCAGACCGCAAAACACATGCTTGATGAGCCAACGCATTTTCTGTTGCAAAATATTCAGCAATATAATTGAGACATGACAAGGACTAACTCCGAAACCAGATATACTCAAACATACCTGCTTTTTTCTGTTCAGAGATTATAAAATCGCGCTCCTTGAGAGCATATTGGCATCTCCCTAACTCTTCTTCAGTGCTGGCTAACAATTTGCTTGTTTCATTCAAGTTATTCTGCAAAACTTCGCATTACATGACTAGAAACTAAAAATGAATCCCAGAAACATGAATTGCCACATATGAAAGAATTTACCTGGGTGGCATCGAGTTTGCTACTCAGATCAGAGCATTTTTTAACCTGAGCATCATGTTTATCTTGCCATTCCTCAAGTTGCTGGTTGTAGCAAACCAAGTATGTGAAGTAAAGCAAAAGTTCATAGAACACAAAACCGACATTCTATTATTCGTTACTGAAAGCCTAAATTAAACTGACCTTCTGATGGGTTTCTATCGTAACCCCCATTTGTTCAATCTGATCTGCCATTGCCTATAAATGAAGAAAGAAGATGCCACATTAGGATTGGAATATTAGATAATTATGAGGCAGAATATCAATGAGGAATGACCGTGGAAATAAATAACCAAAATGGCCTCTCAATTCAAGCCTCATTCTACCCACGTACTAAAAAAGAACCGTATATTATCTGAGAAAACTATACTAGGCGGCCAACCAGGCAACAGTAATACACTCTCATTAACTCCAATGATTTGGTTAGGCATTGCCAAGTCTATTAATGGTTGTAACCTGAAAGAGATATCATCGTGAAGTGCTTCTAAAACAGAAAGAAAAATAAAACTGAAGCGGAAGGAGTACCTTCCTCTCACTCTCCTCCTGATAGTATCGTTCCTTCGGTATATAGATGCCATTTTTCTCACGTGCAGCATAGACCTCTGGATGTTGAGGAATCAATAAATAATAGAAAATTCAAAGCATTT
>JAOTRH010000022.1:16232430-16263428 GCA_034768845.1 Heliamphora exappendiculata
TTGATAGGAAAAATATCTCAGCTTGTAAGTATAAGAATAGAAATAGTTAGACTGAACAAGACATAAAAAATAAAACACTTAGTTCATCTTACTCTCAACCATCTAGTTAGACATAACCCTCAATATATTTTTTAGTTACTAAAAAAAAATTTGCTTTATCCCACTCTTAAGTTTAATTCCTAATCCTAACCATCACAATAGGTTCACATCAAACATATTTTTTTGTAAAACTTAGCCACTGGAGGTGGTCAAGCAAAAGGGAAAAGAATGGACTAGTGCTCATTCTGAGTTATGCAAACTGCCATATTTAGCAAACCGATGCAATGACGGCACAAATGTATTCATTAAAGCAGCATGCTTTTGGAACGAGGCTATAGGACACACACACACACACACACAAACATAAAAGAATCTACAGATACCCACATTAGAAAACAAGTGCAAGAAAGTTTGATGTATCTTCAGTTCTTCACTATCTTGGCATGCCTCTAACGATGGGCTGTAGGTTTGTTTTAACATCATGTACATGCAGAGAATAAATCATTCTGAATAAGTTATACATTAGTTGCATCAATTGACATATTCTAATTGACTTTCTAACGACAAGCATATTTCCATGATATCTATTATATCATACTGAATTAGAAATTATTTTCTGTATCAAGAATCATAAAATGCCATCTATCATGAGTTACATAGCAGTATGTAAATAAGTATTTTTTAATAATTTGCAATCCATCTCAGACAGGACCACTTTGGGCCCACCCCATATATATATAAAAGTAAATAGAGAAATAGAAATTAAAAAGCTATAGTTTGGAAATAAAACCAAAACACTTGATGTACATTTGTATGGAAGACATCCTATTTTCCTTTC
Source organism: Heliamphora exappendiculata (assembly GCA_034768845.1). Taxonomy (NCBI): domain Eukaryota; kingdom Viridiplantae; phylum Streptophyta; class Magnoliopsida; order Ericales; family Sarraceniaceae; genus Heliamphora; species Heliamphora exappendiculata. Next base: position 16,233,308 of record JAOTRH010000022.1, read on the forward strand.
CTGACAGCAAAAAATTCAGCATAAGTGTGTTGTGAATCTAATAGTAACTGCATATTCAAATGATGATCACTCAATGGAAAAAGTACTTAATCCTGAAAAAAGAGTATTTTTGGATATTTCTTCTAGATAGCTTCCACATTTTTATTTCATTTAATTAACTTAAGAGTTAAGGCCATGAAAAAGCAAGGAATCAAAAAGGAGACAAAAAAATGAAAGTCCGTCAACCCGTTAATTCCTTCCTCACTATCTTTTCTATGCTGCCAGTGTTACCATATAGGTGGAGTTTTCATTATAGTCATAACGGTGCCTCACTTGTAACAAATCAAGAAACAGTGACTTCACACTCCTCTTTTTTTGTTTCATAAATACACGAGGCAAAGCCCAAGACACAGGCAGGAGCTAACAAGCCACAAGCCACAAGCCTGTGAGTGGTCCCTGGCACTACAATCCTGGAGAAGGAAGGCAACCCACCTCATCAGAAGGAGAGTTGGATACTTACCAAATGAGATGCACCCTCAGGGCCCACTTTGCCATGAAATCACACTATTTGCCAAAATCACACTCTTACTAAAAAAATCACTTCCAGATTTATGAAGAGTTAATGGAACTAGCCCATCAACTAGTTTTGAAATCAAAATCATCAATATGGAAGCACTATTGCTCCTTATTTAAGATGATGTTAATGTGTATTAAAATATCTATTTCTCTGTAACTTATTTTACACTAAAGGGTACTTTTTGTATTGTAATCGATTATATTGTTAAAGATATTTAGGGAAGCCAACGTTAACTTCATTGTCATGGTATCATCGCCGAAAAAGGTTGATGTTGGGTGTCACACAATTCGCTGCAAGATCGATCGAAACTTCAAATATGGAACCCAAAGGGATCAAATACGAAAAGATACTCAGAATCATAGAATTATAATGAAATATTCGATCAACCAACACTTCTCGAGTTTGAAAGAGTCAGAAGCTCAAATCTTCTTATCTCACAGATAAGCTTCTCTATCCCCAGTCCCGAGTCCTTATCCGCATCGCTCTCTGGAAATCAAATTCTCAGATATCCCTTTCATTGCATTATAATCCCCAATCCATTTGAACTCTATTCAATCACATTGAAACACTTGTTTGACACCTACAACTCTGACCAAATCTGACTATAGAGTGAACTACTATTGTTGTGATTTGTTTATTATTGTGTATTGGAATAATGGCTACACGCATTCAGATTCCCTACAAGTTATAAACGTGAAGTTGGTGGGTGACGACTATACCTATTGGGCATATGTCATGAAAACGTTTATAATAGGAAAAAACTTGTGAAACTATATTTTTGGGGAGACTACACAAGTCACAAACTACCGCTACTAAGGTAGTGAACTATATGGGGTTAACTTCTATGTGGGATGTCAATAATGCTATAATCATTATTTGGATAAATAATTTGGTGGACCAGTCCATTGGTGTTCATTTTGCTATACTTAGTACTGAAAATAAACATTTGGATTAGTTGTGATATGTGAGCCACTGCTCAAGGAAATAAAAGTATACAAAAGTTTTATTCTAATATGAATGGGTTTGTGGAATCAATTGGCCTTCATTGATCCTAAAAACTGAGTACTAATATGATGAGAGAGAAGCCGAGATTGGTACAATTTCTTATAGAAATTTAAGTCCTAAAGATGATTTTAAAAGAATTCATGATACTACTCTTCACCGTAGTCTACTTCCCTCAGTTGATTCAATTGTGAATTGTTGTCGGAGGAATTCTACTTAAGGTTCTGCCAAAGAAGAGTTTACACCCTTTACCACACCAAGGAGTCTTGGCAACACTTAGTAGCTCTTATACCCCTATACATACCAACTAACCCTTTCACACATTCGTTTTTCATCAAAAAAGTCATTGGAAGGCTCAGTGTCCTAAAGTTTTGAGTAGTTAAAATTCTAGACAATATCAATCTTAGAAAAGAATGGAGAAAAATATATGGGACAACAACTAACTTGGAAGAGGAGCACTACACCACCTGTGGAGGAAGATCAGTCTTCTTTTATGCTCTCTTTGAGTGTTTAACAATTGAATGTAGTACAAAAACTAATTTTATTAATCAACATAATGTCATCACCTATAGGGTTCCACATCATCTCTAGCAGCCATATTTCAGACTTCTTGGGTTTTTTATTTTGGTCTTAGACACCATAGGGCTAACCTTCTTTCGTTCATTTCCACTTTCTCTCCACATTCATCTGCTATTGTATGGATGTTAATGGAAATTCTATAACCTTTGCAAGTGTTGATTCTATTATGGCCAATTATCTCTCTCTTTCTGATGTTTATTGTATTCTCCAATTTTCCTTGAAATTAATCTCTATTAGTCAACTTTGTGACATAGGTTATAGTGTTCACTTCTTTCCAACTGGTTACGCTATAAAGATTCGATAATTTGAATTAAAGAAAATAAAATAAATAAATACCTATGTACTTGCGTGCTAAATTATTCTAAAAGTATTTTAACGTGTCTTGTTTTGCGTTGGACTTTAACCTAACTTTTCATGGGCTTTTAAGCAATTTTCTTTGAGTTTATTTTCTAGAAATATTTCCTAACACAAGTATGTTCAATCATGCCTCTACTACTCTGCCCAAAAATTCCAAGAGTGATCATCGAGTTTGTGTGAATTCATTTTTGGGGTTAGACTTCGAGTTTTAAGCTGAAATTTTGATTGGAACTTGATATCCATGTCTCCTAAGTGTGTGATTTTTCTTGGGACCCAAAGTTTTGAGCTTGACCACTCAAACAATTTTTCCCGAAATATCTCAAAAGATATGCAGAACAACCACATTCAAATTAATGCCATTTTTAGTAGAAAAATAAATTTTACATGAAATATTCTATTGAAAAATCAAATGTGGGTTTTCAGTCACAAAAGCCAAAATTCATGGAAAATTTTTGGATTGATTAGATTTTTTTCCATCTTTCTAATCCCACAAATTAACCTCAAACTTCCATCTACACGCCAACTTATGACTTTTTTCTCAAAGTGTGACAAATCTCGACAGTCCATGGTTATAAATTGCGATAAGTTATGAGTTGGGAAGGCTGTATATGTTAGAGAAATTAAATTTTCCCATTGTAGTGGCATCATTGTTGATTTGTCTTGTGTTCGTTTGAACCCTAGGTCGTTTGAATTTTATTTATGGAATTCATAGATTATACATAAAAAGTAAGAATTTTTACATTTAATGTCTTATTATCTTCTTTTATTATTCTTTAAAAATAAAATAATATTAGTTCTTTTTCATTAAGCTATTAACAATTTGCCAATTTAGAATATGAATTTTTTATGAGATTTGAATCATATGATGTATTAATTTATATTGGTTGATTTTTTTATTTTTTTCCCCTTTCTTGTTCATTTTTTGTAGATTTATGTTTAATGTAATATGTATTAAATTTAAGATTTAAGTATCAGATTAGTAGTAACATGTCAATACAAAATTACAAATATGAATGATATGAATCATGATATTTAATGCTAAATGGGTAATTTTTAATTATGTTATAAAGGCCGAGTTAACTAAATCAAACAGCAATAAAAAGCCATCTTCCTTCAAATACCTTGTCGAATGTAAAAACCCTATCAATGTGCTTCCCAGCAATATTCTGAGAAACTGCGACTTCTCTCTGGTAATCATTGCAGGTCACCACCTGCGGCGCATTGCTCCTCAACTCATCTTCACTAAACGGCCTAATAATAAAATAAATCCTAAATCATAAACTAAAGACATTGATTTCAACATGAACAAGAATCTACGACAATCTGAACAATGGATTAGTTATTCACAACTGATTTAAAAAAACTAAATACTTGTACATGTGTGAGAGAGAGATTCGCTACCTGCAACGAAGAAGGACTTGAACGTTCACACCTTTCTCCTTATCATGGCGAGAAGACATTTTCGAATGACGATTAGTGAAGAGAATCGCACTCGCCTGAACTGTTCTATCGATCCAGACACTCTCAAATTTGATCTCTCTCTCTCTCTCTCTCTCTTCTCTCTCTCTCTCTGACAGTGAAATGTGAACTGAGAGCGGGTGAGACCAGATTTGAAATTTGAGAGCCGCTCTCTCGCTCTCTTTTGATCCAACCGCTGTTATCTAACGAGTTCATATCTGACGGTCTGGGGAATGTTGAAATTCGGTACAGTTATTTGACCTAATTACCCCTTGCGTTCTACTTAAATGCCGCTTAGGAACAACGCACGCAAATGGAAAGGAAGATGTTTTCAAGGGACTATTTGCAAATTGCAATCCTAAGGATTCGTTGATTTCTGGGTAAGAAAAAAGGAAAAAAAGAAATGAACTGTTTTATTTTTTACATATGTATTCTGTTATTATTGAAAAATGTGAATTTCAGGATAGCACTTTTTTTATAAGAAATATTTTTTTATAAAATAAATCTTATAAAAAGTATATAATATGCATCAAATGAAAATTAAAAACTAAATTTTTTATTAATTTTATTACAAACTAAATAGATAACTAAAACAAATTCTTTTATATTTTTCTTTTTTTATTTTATTTGTTTTAAAAATTAATTTTTCGTATAATTTTTCTTACAACTAAACAGAGCGGTGGATGGTGAATTTATTTATCCCGACATGGGTTAAGTAGACAAAAGATGAAATTATCTTTAATTTTGACAGGTGGAAAACTATATTCAGTGTCTCATTTAGGTGTAAAGATATTTTAAATTCTTTCATTTTATGCCAAAAAAAATGAATGTACAAACTGATTCATACAAATACATTAAACTAATTCAAAGTTTTAATTAGTTTTTTTTAAAATATAATATTTGAATTATTTATATGCAACAAAATGAAATAACGTCAGCAATTGAATAATTTAAGACTAAATTAGAAAAGCAATTGAAATAAATAATCACAAATAATACTTACAATTTTTTAGGTAAAAATTCTTACTCGAGTAAAAAAGGCACATGACGAATCAAAATTCAGATAAATCAAATACTATAACAACGACTTACAAGACTATTTATAGACATCAATCGAATCGTTAACCTAAATGACTTAAGTTAAACTTGATTAATCTACATGCACCGTTCTCCTAGTGTATCACCACTATACCAAATCCTCAATCAAGGTCGGCCTTGAAAATTTTAAGACCCAAAGCGAATTTAAAATATAGAACCCCAATAAATTTTAAGATAAATTTTAAAATTAATTCTAAAAGTTTAAGTAAACTAAATATATTTGAAGTCATGTTTCAACAAAGTCAAATTTACGAAAATAATTAAATACAACATAATACCACTTATATATTAAGCTTTTAACTTATCTATTATAAACTTTTTAACAATATAATATTTTTGTATTCGGTATTTTGTGTTTAACTACAATTGATAAAGTAAAAACGAAAAATTGGTGAATAGTTCAATTTATAGGCCGTTTACTATTTTTTCATCTAGTATAAGATTTTTTAACAAGCAAGATCCATCCGCATAAAAATTTTAACGCGCACTGTCTTTTTGGGACAAAAATACCCTACAACAGATAAATGTATTTGTACCTTCTCAAAACACGTACGAAGAATACAAATAAATTTATCTGTCTTTCATTGAAAATATATGTAAATAACACAGATAAATTTATATGTCTTATTGAAAGTACGTATAAAAAATACAAATAGATTTATCTGTATATTTTCAAAATATGTATAAAGAATACAGATAACTATATTTGTCTTTTATTGAAAGCACGTGTAAAAAATTCATATAAATTTATCTGTTTTATTGAAAGTACGTATAAAAAATATAGATAAATTTATCTGTGCATTTTCAAAATATGTATAAAGAACACCGATAAATTTATATATTTGCATTATTTATTTTGATATGCAAATAGATAAATTTATCTATTTACATGATATTATTGGAAGAAATTACGTAATTGAACTTTGCGCATTAAAATTTTTGTTGATAGATCTTGTGCGTTAAAACTTATTTTTTTGGATCTTTGACTGAAAACCTCTAATAAAAATTTGAAATATTTAAAAATTAGGCCATTTTTTAGACCTCATAATAAATTTAGTCCCACAACTTTTATTTTAAAAAATTTAGTCATATCAAATTTGGAATAAATTATATTATGTCTAATTTGTTCTTATTTAAAAATTAATATTTCTCGTTTTGAACAAGCAGAGAAATCCAAGTGATACATTTATCAATCCATCATAACTATTGGGAATAAAAAGTGATACATTTTTATTTAACTATTGTCTTAATTTTATGAACAGATAAATGTATCACTTATCGTATGAACTAAAACTGTGAAAAAAAATTATTACAGGACTAAAACTCTATTATCAGTTGATAATAGGACATTTACTAAAATTACTCTAAAAACTAGCACTTTATGGTTTGAAAGTTATGACTTAAATATATGTTGATTGTAACTTGTATTTTTTTATATTCGATTCATATTATTTAGCATTTTAAATAATTAAAATTATCGATAACCTATAATAAACTAAAATAGTTACAACTTTTAAAAAAAAACTAAAAAAATGTAGAAAAATTTGAACTTGAGACAAAAAAAAAACATACAAATTATAATAACCACAACTCGTAATTCGTCCAATATCATCAACATGATTTTTTTTTCAACAGATTTATCTTGAATTTAAACCCAAATTGGGCCCAAAGCGGCGGCATTGCCTGCTTTTCCTCAGGGCCCACTATGTCCCCAATGTTTTATCAAGTGATCGAATTCTTGATACTTCATGCCGATGGAATCAACCTAAAATATTGTGCGTTTTGTAAACTGTTGGCACAATCAGAACCAGCCTTGATTGGTTCAAATTTGATGATTCTGAATAAAAATATGGACCTAACTCCTAGTTGCCGAACTCACTGATAACTGCATATGTGGTTCCCAAACTCTTCCAAGATGAAAAACATCATTAGTGCTTTTCGGTCTTGTTTGACCAAAAAGTACTCCAACGTTCAAGTTAGATTTCTCTCTAAGAGACTTCTGATCAAGAACTAAGTTTGAATTGCCTACCTGGGGGTATGACGTGCATTTATTTATATAAATAATGAAATCAGGGTGGTTGATTCTATTGGAACTCTGCCTCTTATCCCATGTCTTTGGTTTATTTTGCCTCACCTTTAGGTAATCTTAATTGCCTTAGGATGCTAATCCCTCATCTCCCGAACTATCGTAATGGAAATAGAGTCTTATTTGGTTATCTCTTAGCCCAGGGCTTATTAAATTAAACTGACTGTGCAGTGGGCTACCCCTTTCTGAGGTAGACTAAACTCGTCGTGGACTGGCCATCCTTGTGTGGCCTAAATTGATTGTGGGCCGGTCTCATTGGGTGGCCCATATTTTTACTTTGGGTTGGGCTTTAGGCTAATTACGCTATCCGCCTCCAACTGCCCCCAGCTCTAGTCTTCTCTTGGCCGAAAAGCCTAGTGATTTCTTTTTTTTGGCGAACACATTCTCTCGGACTTCATTTGTTCGCCGAACACATCCTCTTAGACTTTGTTTATTCGACGAATATACTTGGATTAGTGTTTCTTAGATATTTCTCTCATCATGAGGTATCAATTCGTTGCTCGGGGGTTATTATGAGCGTTCTGTCCCTTCGTCTCCTTTTTGCTTAACAACTAGCTCTTGAGCCTCCAAATAGTGACGTGGTGGGCTCAGATTGGCGCTTGTAAATGCACATGTCGCTTCGGTAACCGAAGCGTGCTTAAACTCGTACGACGCATATATTGCGCCCTTATTTTGATTAGATGGGTATAAAAACCCAACCAAAGCTCTCATTTCATGTTTTCTGCCATATCCATCATCTTCAAACCCTACGGCATATACCTTTGCTATCGCCAGCAACCAGAACCCCAGAAACCAGCGAAAAACCCCAGAAACATGTGAAAAACTTAGATTCTAGTGATTTGTAAGCATTTTTCTTCCCCCACTTGTCTTTTTCTGTGCTTTAAGGCGGGTTTTGCCCATTTTCTCTTCTTCTTTTTTGTTTAAAATCTCAAATCGGAGATGGGTAAACTCAAAAAATTAATGGCGACGCCAGAGGCAATGCAGAACTTCCGTCGTCGGTACCAAATCCTTGACGACATTGGTAGCACCTTGGCCAATACCGATGATTCGCACAAGGATAACTAGGAGAAGCTTCCCCTTCCACTGATCGCAATAGTGGAAGGGGGAGTTCGGTTTCCACTCAATTCTCTACTTCCTCGAGCACTTCGGCATTAAAGGGTGATCCCAATGCAGGCATCCTCTAACGTGTTTAGGGTGATAATGGGCGTCGTCGAGCTGAACCAAATCTTAGGTACCAACCTTGGTATCTAGGACATCGTATACTACTATAATGTGGTTAAACACAACACGGGGTCTTATTATTTCAAGGCCAAAATGGCAAACGAGAAATTGGTGATTGAATTGCCGAAATCAGGCAAAGACGTCGACGATGATTTTCTCTACATCACTAGGAGCTTCGAGTTCGGACCCAATGGGGAGCACAATATCTTCACGATTTCTTAAAAAAATGAACTCGACCCCGGTAGTTTCGTCACCAACTATTTGTGGATTTGCCTGTTCTAGTTTTCTTTTATTTTTCTTTTGTTCTGTATTCTTATATTTTACTCTTTTTCGGCGTAGGTGCTATTACCAACAACCAAGCTCGTGGGTCTTTTACCTGGCGTCCATCTTGAGGATCTATAGAAGGTGTCGGCTTACAAGGGCCTTTCCGAGCAAAGAAATCTAGACTGAGCTGCCCATATTATGTTGAAGTACATCATAACGTATTAAAGTTTCATCAGGCCAAACACTTTAGGAGTTCGAGTCACTATCGTCGCTTCAAAGCCAGTTGACGTGCCAGAAGTTGTTATCCTGCCATTCACAAGGGCAAAGAGACAGGTGATGATCGCACAATCACCTCTCTTACAAGACGAGCCTGGTTCTTCATCATTGGGGTACACTATTGTCTTTCTCCTCCTCTTTCATCGACTCATCCAACCTTGCTGACATATCTGAAATGGGGAAAAGCAGGGCTCCCACTACCGACCTTAGCGAGTTCCTCACCCTTGAGGGCTCAAAGAGAAAAGTGATTGTCGTCTCTGCTACTCGAGAGGAAAAAGTTTGGTGAGTAAAGGTCATGGACCTCTCCACCAAGTTAACTGAGGGGGCTACCAAAGTCTCTGCACCATCCTAGCCTCCGCTGAAGAGGCTAAAGAAGACTGAGGGCTCTCCCCCAAAGGAGAAAAGTTAAGGCACGGGGAAGGAGAAGGAGAAATGAAAGAAAGTCGTTGAAATGCCTCAGGGGCCAAACAATGGACCCTCGAACTCAAGAAGTGTGATTGGATGATCGTCACTAATGATCGGGCAAAGTCCCCGAAAACTGCCTTTGGCTTGTTCAAGGACTTACTGCTCCCAGATGACATGGAAGCAGTCCGCAAACTCCACCATGAACAACTCATCAAATCATCCATCCACTATTCTGTCTAGGTATTCTTTCGGTCTTTTCTTCGGTTTCTTACTTCTACTTTCCCCTCTTATCCACTCTAAGTCACTTTTGTTTCTCTTTTCTTTTGCAAAGTCTCCAACATTTGGTGGCAGCTATGGAGAGGGTCGACTAGTGAGAGACCGAGCTGGTCAAGATGTGCGAGAAGAACCACTCCTACCTTCAACAGTTGAGCAAGTTGGGCGGGAATCTTCGGGCAAACGACAAGGTGCTCAACGTTGCTTAGGCTTGTGTGTCCGAACTCGAGATAGCAGAACTTGCCCGAAAAGGTAGTTAAAGGAGAGAGAGGATGCCCTGATTGCTTCTCAGGCTCAGCTCGAAAAGACAGAAGCCGAGCTGGCCCTGGCGCAAAAGAGAGTTTATTCGGAGGGGGTAGCGAATGCTACCGAAAACTACAAGTCCCATATCCCTGATCTTCAAGACATTATCTTCGGGTTTGCATAAGAGGCAACCTTCAAGGCTACTGGGGTTGAGGCATCCACCCCTTGTACTCAGAAGTTTCTATGCACATCAAACAAGTGGAAGAGGGTGTCGAGAATCAAACCACTGAAGAGACTAGTGGCTCCTTTGCCACTATGGATGTTAGCGTGATAGCACCTGAGGCTGAAGAAAACGTCAAAGTTCCCAACGAATAAGTGGGCACCCACGTGCAAACCATGGAGGAGTTCTTGAAGACGCTTTAGGCTTTTTTGTCCCCCTCTTTTTGAACTTTTCGTATCGCCCTTCTAGGCCTTTGTAGCTTCATGGGTTTTAGCTCTCTTTATTTAATGAGAACTCCTCTTTTATCTTGCTGCATTTCATACTTAGAATTTTTGTCTAGACTTAGCCATTTTTTGGCTCTTTTTCCTTGCTATGGTCCTAAACTTACATACTGGGGATTCATTTGTTCGGATAAACTTCGAACATATCCTTTTTAGGCTTTTCTTCCTTAGTATGTGATGGAACTTCCATACTAAGGGTTTACTCTGTTCAGATAATATTTCAAACTTATCCTTTTTAGGCTTTTCTTCCTTAGTATGGGTTAGAACTTCCATGCTAAGGGTTTACTTTGTTTGGATAATACTTCGAACTTAGTCTTTTTAGGCTTTCTTTCTTTAGTATGGGATGGAACTTCCATGCTAAGAGTTACTTTATTTGGATAATACTTTGAGCTTAACCCTTTTTAGGCTTTCTTTTCTTCAGTATTGGATGTAACTTCCGTGCTAAGGATTTACTTTGTTCGGATAATACATCGAACTTAGTCTTTTTTAGCTTTTCGTTCTCTGTTACGGGATTGGACTTTCATACTAGCGGCAGATTTGTTCGGATAAATTTCAAACTTAAGAGTTTACTTTGTTCTAGTATGTGCCCCCAACTTTTACGTGATGTAGAGCGGATTTTCTCAGCTTCTGCATCACTGGTTTCTTCATTAGATCTACGTTTAGTCAGTAGATGATCACTGTGGGGTATATCTTTGGCATCTCGTAGGGAGTCCATGCAAAGACTTCCCATTTTTCTTTCAAGAACTCCATTAGTTTGATTTCTTCTTGTTCGGGCATGTTGGTCCCGAGTAAGAAAAACCAATATGGATCCGTCGAGGAGAGGCAAACTTTCTTCAAACCCTCAATTACCTTCATTTCAGCTATTCAACTGTAATAGTATATGGTAGGACCATCATCTACTTCAGCAGTTTTCACCTCGGTGTACTATTTCCTGCCATTTACAGTGGTTAGAAAACATTGCCTTGATGTGCGCTGGTCTTCTTTGATCTCGACTATCTCTTTTCCCATCTGAAACTGAAGGGACTGGTGATATGTTAAGGGGGCAGCCCCTAAGTTGTGTATCTAAGTCCTTCCTACCAAAGCATTTTACGTAGAAAGCTAATAAACAACTAGAAACTCAGTGTTTACCATTTTAGACCCTGCTTTTACTAGCACGGTTATCCTTCCCACTGACCATACAGGGTTTGAGCTAATGCCGATCAGTGGTGTCATACATTTTTAAGTGCTAAATCTTTCAGCCTAAGCTTTTGAAAGAGGCTATAGTATATGATATCGATCAAACTCCAATAGTCTACCAATATTCTCATCACATTATAGTTGGCAATGCGTAGAGTTAGTACCAAGGCATCATTGTGGGGGTGTTGTATTCCCATGAGGTCGTCATCCAAAAAGATTACCCATTGTGCTTGGGTTTGACTGGAGCACTCTTTTGTTCTTCGGTGCTTGCCCTCATCCACCTTCATCGTGTGGGCTAAGGCTCTGGTTTGGTGCTGAATGACAGCTCAGGTAATAGGCTTCACAGTGCCATAGATCATCTTCACTACCCCGAGGAGGGCATCCCTTTGTTCGGGTCTCCGGTCTTGTGCTTGGGGCCTTTCTTCCTGAGCAGTCTTTTCAAATCCTCTGATCATTTCCCCTGCTCGGACCAGATCCTCCAAGTTCTTTTTGAATGTTCAGCACTCCCTAGTCAGGTGGCCATGATCCTGATGGTAATGGCACTTTTTCTTCGGATCTCGTCTGTTCAGATCGCCGATCAACTTAGGCGGCCACTAAAAGTAAGGCTTATCTTTTATCTGGTCAAGGAGTTTGCGTCGGGATTCCTTCAAAATCGTTTGTAGGACTTGGTAGACTGTTGATTCCTTTTTCTCCTAGAAGTCCTTATTGGGCTTCTGATCCTTCCACCCCTTGTCCTTCCTCTTTGGTTGCTTAATAGAGGACATGCTCTGTTCGGCCTGGCTTATATCTTCCTTAACTTTGGCGTGCTGCTATAGCTTCACAATTAATTTTGACATGGTGGATTCAACCTTCTTGGTGAGGGATTACCTTATATGACTTTGTAGGGGCAACCCAAGTTTGATAGAGGCTATAGCCAAGTGCTCACTACAGTCTTCTATCTCATTATATACCTCTCGGTAACATCGAGCATAGTCTCGATTAGTCTCTCCTTCATTTTTTCAAAGAGAGAGCAGTATGTCGAAGCTCTTAGGTTGCCTACTGTTGGTAAAGAATCGAGCAGTGAAGGCCTCGACGAGCTACTACCAGTTGACCACCGAACGGGGTGCCAACTTGTGAAACCAGCTTAGAGCGATTTTCCCCAGGCGGGAAGGAAACATGAGACAAAGAGTGCATCATTCCCACTCAAAAGTGTCATTGCTTGTCTGTACTGACGGATATGACTTATTGGATCTGTCTTGCCTTCATACATCTCGAACTTCGGTGGGGAAAACTTACGTGGTGATTCGCATTCTCGATTACGTCAACTAGCGATGAGACTGAGATCTGCTCAAAGGCCTTTCTTGCCACATTTTAGGCTGTTCAGCCATCGCCGTGCGGCATTTTAGAGTCCATCATCTTCTCCAGCCACAGTCAGAGATCCTGGTTAGGGTCTTGTTCGGGCCTAACTCCCCTTTAAGGGTTTAGCCGAGCAGATTCTGCCCCAGTGGTATTCGTTTGTCGAGTACTCCTTAGGCTTTTTTCGGGCGCCTTGCGTCTTCGCCTTTGGGGAAGATTCGGGGCTTTGTTTGAATTCTTCCTATTTTGGGGTATCTCTATGCCTTATTAGAGAATCCCTTTGGGCCTCCTACATTTGAATCCTCTGCCTAAGTTCTTCGATCTCTCTATCGCGACGCTCCATCCTTTCCTCAAGGACATCAATGATCCTGTCACATCGAGTTAGCCTCTCCTCTAATCTCTCTATTTCTCTTAAAAAGGGGGGAGAAGGCCATTCTCCTCTAGAACTAGTGGTAGAATAGCGCAATTGCCTCCCGTTATGTGACTTACCGTTAATGCACCTTCGAACCTCTTGTGGGGCTATGGGTACCCTGAGTCGCTCTAACACAACTGGAATCGATCTATGAGGGATGCCCTCTTGTCCCCCTGTAAGACTTCTAGTAAATTCGGTAGGAGTTTGGCTCATGGTTCCATTGGTCTGAGATCATCGTTCCCACAAAAATGGCGCCAAATTGTGCATGTTATAAACTATTGGCACAATCAGAACCAACTTCATTAGTTCAAATTTGATGATCCCATATAGAAATATGAACCGAACTCCTAGTTTTCGAACTCACAAATGACTATATGTGTGGTTCCCGAACTCCTGCAAGAAGAAGAATATCGTTAGTGCTTTCTGGCCTGATTTGATCGAAAAGCACTCTGGCATTCAAGTTAAATTTGTCTATAAGAGGCTTCTGATCAATAACCAGGTTGGAATTGCCTACTTGGAGGTATGATTCCTTTATATAGATAATCAAATCAGGGTGGGAGAGTTTTCTTGGGACTCTGCCTCTTATTCCTTATCTCTTGTTTATTCTGCCTCACCTTTAGGCAATCATAATTGCTTTAGGAAGCTAATTCTCTGTCTCATGAACTATCGTAATGGGAATGGAGTCTTCTTGGGTTTTTTTTGCGCCCAGGGCTTGTTAAATTAAACTGGCTGTGCCGTGGGCTACCCTTTTTTCTGGGGTGGCCCAAACTTGTCGTGGATTGGCCATCCTTGTGTGGCCCAAATTGATTATGGGTCGGCCTCATTGAGTGGCCCAAATTGATTGTGGGCCGGCCTCATTGAGTGGTCTTGATTTTTACTTTGGGTTGAACTTTAGGCCCATTACTCCATCTACCTCGAAATATGTAAGAATAAATTTCTTTTATTAATCCCCAAAGATTGAGAGAAATGATCTTTAATTATTTGATTCTACAATTTATCTCACTAAAGTTGTTTCTAAGCTCAAAATTTGTCCTTCTAATTATAATGGGAGAAGCCAATCTCACTTTTTTTGCTAAAAATATTTTTTTACAGAATTTTGATAAAAGTAAAATTTTATATTTCGGAGTCTAAGACAACAATTCTTGAAATAACCACCGCTTCAGCGCACTCGACCGCTTGAGCATGCTATTGTTCCACCTGCCAACTTCGTAAATGATATTTTCAAATCTTCAATTAAAGCCCCAGTTGGCAACTAGCTTAAAAATAATTTTTTTACTTTTTATATTTTTAGCCAAAAAATTAAATTGGGTTCGAAGTATATTGTTAACACTTAGCTTTTAAGTTATTTTTTTTTTAAAGTTGGTTGGTTAGATAAAAAATTAATTTCTTTTGCTCAAAATAGATAATTTTGCTATTATATATATTTAATAGGATTAATTGAGTTTTAGTCCCGTTTTTTAGGAATGTAAGAGTTTTAGTCCAAGTGCTTTTTTTTATATTAGATTTAGTTATTTTTTAAAATTTTTATTATATTCGGGACCATTATGCCCTTTTCAACTTGTGGGATTGTTTGTATTTAAATTTCTTGATTGCCGGAATTGATTATTCCATTTATTTATATTTATGCCATTTTCAGCCAGTATTAGTGATTGTATTTGAATTTCTTGATTGTAGGAGTTCATTATCCAATTTAACCAGTATAACATTTTTAACCGGTGCTATCTTTTGCTTAGAATTCTTATTTGTAGAATGCACTTACTTGATATGTTATTGAGTTATATGAGATATATTCTATTTTTCTTTTTTGTAGGTGGTAGTTACTAAAAATTTTAGTTCCTAAATAGATCATTTTCGTAGGCAGAGATTATATTCTACTGTACATTAATGAGGCTGAACATAGTATTTCTGTACAATGATAATATATCTGAAAATTTCTTATGTGGCAGACGATTTAATTGGGAATTGATATTTGAACAAATTTTTTGGATGTGATAGATTTGAACACAATTTTAGAGTTCGTCTGTGACAGTTTTGTGTATGAAAAATGTTTTACATGATTTGAATTTGAAGGCTATTCTAATTTTTACTGGTATGTATATGGTGTTTTGGATTGTTTTGATATCATTTTTTGTTATGAAAAAATGTTAATATTATCAAATTTTCAATACTTTCATTTTGATTAATGAAATGAAATATCAATTTCTTGAATGATTTAGTATGTATGTATTCAAGGTAGTTCATATTTGATCTTTTTGGAATTTTTTATATTTTGTGGCTCCGCGTATTCAATGTAGTTCATATGTGTTCTATTTTGAAAATTTTATTTTATGTTTGATTTCACGCATTTGTAAATGAGAAAATAGCATGATGGATATGGTGAAGCGTTGATGAGATTTATAGAAAAAACTACTCTAATACATTTATTAGTTGATACAACATTTCGATTTCTATAATTAATCTTCAAATGATACATTTATCAGTTGACACAACAGTTCGATTTTCAGAATTAAATTTGGAATGATACATTTATCAGTTCACGCAACATATCGATTTACTGAAATAAAATTCAAATGATACATTTATCAGTTGACGCAACATTTTAATTTTCAGAGTTAAACTTCAAATGATACATTTATCAGTTGACACAACAATGAAATTTTATAATTCGAAGTAAACTGATAAATATATCAATTGCAACAACAGTGCAAATTATGAAATTCGAATTCAACTTGTAAATTTATCAGTTATAATGAATTGTTGTTATTTTGAAAATATGTTTTAGTATTTTTTATACATTTCAGTATGACTTTAATTGCTGTTAATGTTTTTATTAATTGTAGGTCATCTTTTGTGGTTGTCTACGATGGAAAGGTTGTGGTGATTATGGCGTAAAATTTTGGAGAAAGATTTTTTAAGAGATTTTGGGAGAGATTTATGGAATATAATTTTTGATTCCCGATTAGGAAGGAATTTTGTCAAAAAAAATTTATAAATATATAATTTAAGAGTATTTTAGGAAATTAAAATTGAAACGGGACTAATCATAATAAAAAAGATTGAATAGGACTAAAACTAATTTTACTACCAAAAATATGATCTAATCCTAAATTTTTCTATTTAATATTAATAATTATATATAGTAGATAGTGGTAGTAAATAAGTTGTGAATAAAAAGTATTACTGTATTTTAAAAGTAGTGAAAATTTGAATAGAATATTTTAAAATTTTGTGTTTTAATTTAACTTTTTAGCTTTTTAAATTTTTTATTTTTCAAATGGAGAACCTTGATTTTGTTGGTATTTTTAGCAAAAACAAAAATTAAAAACAAAAAATATAGAATGCCAATCATGGCCAAAGACTCTCACTCTAGACGTAGAAGACCTTCGAAGCTATATACTAGTTCTAAGGTACTCTTGATTGACAACTTGCTTAGGCTTGTTTGGGATAGTTTTTAGGATATTATTTTTGTTAAAAAAGACGGTTTCTAAGCTGACATATTTGGTTTAAGAAAAAGTTAATTAACTCTTTTTTTATCTCTTAATTAAAAAAAACAACGAGTATGTATTCCAGACATTCTAAATTTTTTTTAAACAAAATTAATGTAGTATTCTTACTTGAAAAAGTAAATCCTACTCACAAAAATAGAAAAAGATGTGTCCATATCCCAAATACTACAACTTAAAAATTAAAAGTAATGACGTTTTAGATATTTCAATAAAAAGTAAAAAAACTATTAAAAAAATTATTCAAAACAATCTAACTTTATTTATTTATTTATTTATTTTTCTAAAAAACTAAACCTCTTAAAAGTTGTAACTAAGCACATGATTGGAGTGCCCAAAAACTTGCTTTTAAGAAAAATAAGCTTTTTTGCTTTTTATTCTTCTTTTCATCAAAAGAATAATAAAAAAGTTAAATTATTTGGGATAATTTTTTATAATAACTTTTTTACTTTTTATTAAAATGTCTAAAATGCCATTATTTTTATTTTTAAGTTGTATTCAGTTTGGAAAGACGTTTGGGTGTTTTGGATATGTATTGCTTTTTTCTTTGAATTAAGAAAAAAAAAGTTAGTTTTTTTTTAAAAACCAAGTAGTACAGCTTAAAAGCTAGTTTTTTGTAAAAACCCCAACTTAAGAGCTATTCCAAACATGTCCTTAGTTATTTTGTTTTTCTCATTTGTATATAAATTTAAATTTAGTTCAAAGTAGTTTGATTGTAAATTTGCTTTTAAGCTAGTCTTTTTAAAATTAGTTATTGGCCAAAAAATTAGTTTTTTTTTTTACTTTTTGTTTGAAGTAAACAATTTTCCCATTGTATATAGGTAAAAATAATAATGATGTAATTGGTAGTAGTAGTAACAAGTTATGAATTAAGGATATTATTGTCTTTTAAAGATAATGAGAGTTTGAATAAAATATTATTATGATTAGTATTTTGATTTAATTTTTAAATTTTTTTTATATTTTTGTCAAGTGAACTATGTTTTCTTTTTTGTGTTTTTAATAAAAAAAAAATCTAAAAAGCTTTTGGTGACTAATCAGGTCATAGGGCTCTGACGTACGCCTCGTTCGGGCAAATTGTTTATTTTTTTATTTGGCTTATTCAGTGTCCAATAAGCAAACCTGTTTGGATAAACAAATAAGTAAGTTTTACCCAATAAAAGCTTGCTTATTTGCTTATCTCCGACCAAACTTATCTTGAGTTGTGACAATGGCACATTACACCAATAATAATTAACCACATTTATATGTACTAACGATAACCTGAGCGTTAATGTAATTCTAAAAACATAAGTAAATATGTCAATATACAAATTTCATTTATAACATCTCACGTCTAAACCACTTAAAAGCCATTTATCTTAAACGTACTTATTTATTTATATTTGTGCTTATTTTACAATAAGCAAATAAGCAATTGACCCGGGGCCATAATTATTTCACAAACTCCTAGGCTATTTCTCATTCTTTATATACAGGCCTCGTTTAGCAACCGGCTTTTAAATTGTGCTTTTTGATTTTAAATAACTTTAAGTTAAAAAGATAAAAAGTTCGTTTGGAAAGATATAAGGTGGCTTTTAAGTTAAAAGTTTAAAGTATCTTTAAGCCAAAGGGTAAATTTTTTTGCTTACCGTTGTTATAATTTTTAAAATTTTTATTTTTATATAATTTTATAATCAATATTGATTTTGTTGAATAGATTTTGACGAGTAAAATTTAAATATATATTTCTTATAATAAATAAATAAATATAATAAAAATTATGATATTTTTAAGAAATATAAAAAAATTTATGTAAAAAGCAAAAAGGCTAAAAGGCTTTGAGACTCTTATCGACAACTTTGGTTTTTTGATTTTTTTTGGGTAAAAATGCCATTACTACCAACTACATATAATTATTAACATAAAATATATAAAAATGTAAAATTATTCACTTTAAAGAAAAAATAAAAAGTTTAACTTTTTATCAAAATAACCGACTCAAAAAAGTTAACTTAAAAGCTAAGTTAACAAATAATTGATTTCGAACCAAATTTAGTTTTTTTACCTAAAAATGCACAAAAGCAAAAAGATTAATTTTTAAGCTAATTGCCAATCCGATCCTTCAAACGTAAAAAAATGAATTTTTTAACTTTTTATGCTTTAGGTAAAATAGTGAAATACTTAACTTTAAACTAACTTAAAATTGCTTGCCAAACAAGGTCATAGGGTTCATTTCCAAATTTGACAGTAATTAGCTTACACTTTTTCCATTCGAGCATGGGGATATTTTTGTTAGAAAATGTTAATTATCGCCTAATAGGCGGTGAATAAAAGGTATAATGTGTATAGATATATGTGTAAAATATATTAATATGTATAAAAATAGTAGATTTTATCTCCAAAAGTGTATTGATATTAAAAAAAATTTGTCCTCGTTACCTTATTAATTTCTATTCAATGGACGGTGATTAACATTATCCATTTTTGTTTCTAAAAATTTTTTGCATTATGGGAAACCCAAGACTTTAAAATAAAATCAATTTTTTAATTCTAAATAAAATTTTAACCCTAATGTAATTCAAATTTTGAACTCTTAATACAACTCAATATTAAATACAATTAAAATTCAAGTAGAATTTTAATTCCAATAAGACTCAAACTTGACCACTCAAAATATCAAATATGATTAAATTAAAATTTGTGTAAGCAGTTATCAAATATAATTAAAACTCTAAAATCTTATTACTTTTTCTAAAATAAAAATAATTTTATTAATTTGTAATCATTTGTTTTATTACGTCATTTTCTTATTTAAATTATCACATCATAATATTCAAAATTTAAAAGCTATATAGTTATTTTTCACATAGGATGGGGAACCATTCTCGAATATTGCAACTTGTCATTTTGGAGGATGTTTACTAAATTTGGGTATTTTTTAAGATAAGTAAATAATTAATATAAAAAAATATATTAAAATAAAGAAATTCATACTAGCTAAAAAAATAACTCTCATAGCTAAAGAGGTTAAAAAGATAACAAATTTATAAAAAAAGAAAAATGACTCATATATTTAAAAATAAATAACACAAAACAAAAGATATCAACGTACATAAGAATTAAACATCCAATCAAGATTACCAAATATTTCTTTTTTAACAGTAGAGAGATTTATAATATTTTCATATAACTTCTCTCTTGTTCTCATCTTTTGATACTGAATTTAATTTAGCTTTATGTTTCAATTTAACATTATTCACATTACTAGATATATAAGACTTTAAAATAATTTAAATATTTGTACAAAGTGATGTCAAATTAAATAAAATATTATTTATTTTTAAATTATTTTACTTTTAACTAAACATTTATTTATATAAAAATACTACACTAATAATTTAATTTATAATAATTTACTGACTAATTATTTTATAAAAATAATATTTTTACAAAATGTGCCCGTTACAAGAAATTCTGTTTGGGCAAATGTTACCCATTGACTTACTAATTTTTTCTTCTTATTTTTGTAATTTTTGAATTTTTTATATTTTAATAAATTTTTTGTATTTTTTTAACTCATTTTAATGAAAAAAAATCTAAAAAACATATAATAATTTAGATAAATAATGAAAAAAAGTTCAAAAAAACCAAAAAATTACATAGCGATTGTTTTTGAATTTTATTATTTTTTATTTTTTTGCAATAGATTGTTTTTGATTAGGTATGCTTCTTAACTGAATAACAATCTAAAATTCATACGGACCGGATAGAACAGATCCAGTTTATAAGAAACGTTGAGGAAGGGTTAGGAAGATCGTGCGATTGGTTTTTATCGGAAGCCGAAACGTTGTAATTCGGAATACACAGTCACAGATCAATTTCTCGACGCCAGGTCTTTCTCTCATCTGTTCTAAAAATGTTTTACATATTCGGAAAACATTTGATAGTATCGTAGATTCACATATTCATGTTGTGCGAGCAATTTCTATCCTTTTGGTAGGGAATCAGCCATAATTTCTTTTCCTTCTCTTCCTCTCCGTGCAGCTCTCAAGTTCTCCAATGCCAATGGATCATGCCGAGTTAACTACGGAGCAGGCAAGTGTTTGTTGAACTTTAGCATAAATTTTGATTTGATTGTTTTTGGCCTGATTCGAGTTTTTGATCGGCTGTTATGTTTGTTATCAAAATCGCACGATTCAGTATAATGGGTTGCTTCTCGATGTGACGATTATGGTTTTTATCTTCTGTACTATGCTCCTCTTGCTAGGATTTGGAAATGATTATGTTCGTTGCATTCAACAATTTGGCTTTTGTGGACCTTTTTCTAACCTCTCTTTGGCTGTTTAGAAAACTATATGATATGTGAAGGCATCTATTTTCTTTTGATTTAGACCCAAAAAATATAAAATGAGTCAACTATTGAATGGAATTGTAGTATAAGCCCTTGAACGACTTCGTATTCAAGTGGCAATAATAAGAAAAGGCTCCTAGAGAGAATTGAGAATTTTAAGTTTGCTAGAGAAAAATTAATTCCTTTAAATAAGCCTAAGAAATCGTGCCTAAGTAAGAAAAAATAGGTTTTTCCTAGCTCTCGGTCTATGAGAGTTTCTAGGCTTATTGTGGTTTTGTTTTTAATGGTGTGTTCTACCATTATTTTGTTGGCTCTTGGGGGTGTATATCGAGTTCCTTTGTATATATTTATTTTTGGTTAATATACACATAATTATCAAAAAAAAAGAAAGAATTGTAGTATAAGATAAATTATAGTGCACTATGAGAATTATGTATTGAAGCTGTGGTACCAACAAGTAATGACTAAACAATTGAAGAGAATCCTGTACTATGAGAATTATGTATTGAAGCTGGGGAATTATGTATTGAAGCTGCGGTACCAACAAGTAATGACTAAACAATTGAAGAGAGTCCTGTACTATGAGAATTATGTATTGAAGCTGTGGTATCAACAAGTAAAGACTAAACAGAAGAAAAAACAAGTAAGATCAAATGTGATGCCAAGCATGAAGTTTTGCAAGAGCATTCATGTTTAATTATCATAAGATAAATTATGATTTTTATTCGAAGCACTTAGAATTTGCTTTCCACTTGAAGCATCTTTGATAACCCAATTCTTGTATGCTAAATAGAAGCATCACTATGGCAAATGAATCCTAGATTCTTGTTCCTTTTTTGCCTTTTTAACTTTACCGTATGCAAGATTGCAAGTTATTAATAGTAAAATATTTAATCCTTTTTCTGATAGATAGTCTATACTCTTTTTTTTTCTTTCTCCTGATATGTATGTTCCAAATGAAATTAAAGGGATGCAGGAATAAAGTTTCAGTCGTTCTCTTTTGTAAATTGAACGAAATTGTAGCTTTTTTTTTTTTTGTCTTAGCCTATGTTTGGCCTAACTTTTTTTAGAAGCTTTTTGCTTAAAAGCCTTTAAAAAAGTTCACTGATTTGGCCTTAGTTGGCTTTTTTTACATCTTTTTACATTTACTTTTTTTATAAAAAAAAGCCAAAAAGTCAAAAAACCTAAAAAAAAAGACTAGTCCAAACACAAGCTTATTCTGGGTGCTTTTCCGATATTGGATTCCTTTTAAGGGGGAAAAGCCTAAACTGACTATTTACTTCATGTTGGAGGTAGTGGTTTGCAGTTTCATTCACACGCGGTGAAAGTTTATTGCAAACCCATGCCATATATGCATTTTTACTTTATGAAGATAGGGTTATTTGCGATTTCTAGGGCAGTTTTGTTGTTTATCATTTGTTGATCTATGAGTTTTGGTGGCTAATATTTTCTGTCCAACCCTAAACATTACTTGAATAAATAAGATTGGTAGTACACTCAAAGCCAGGTCACTTGCTATTCATGCATTTACATGAGGGAGGCTACTTCAATTTTTTTGATTATTTTGTTGTCCTGTACTCAAGGTTCTGAAGAGGGATATCCCATGGGAGACATACATGACGACTAAGTTGATCACAGGAACTGGCCTTCAACTGTTAAGGCGTTATGATAACAGATCGGAAAGTCAGCGAGCAGTGTTACTGGATGATGTAATGTTTCATATCTATTTCTGGTTTAATTCTTAAGATGAATATTATTGTCATTACTTTTTAACCAACTCTTGATCAAATACATTGTCATATGATTCTTCTGTAGCCATCCAGTTCTGATGACTTCGTTCCTCTCTCTGTTCTGTTGTCATTAGTCAATTTCTTCTAGTAATGATATTCCTAGATGTTTTTACTTGTTAACCTTTTGTCTTTCTTGCATTTTAATCTTAAGTAGGAAATTTAATATCAAACTATGTCTTGTTTACATGGTACAAGTACATTGAAAATGTAGTTGCAGGATGCTTATATATTGATTCATTTATATGGATTTTGTCAAAATAGCTTTGGATTTTTCCCTTGTGAGGAAAAGAAAAATGTTGTAGCATATTAAATATATTCTAAAACATTACATTGTGGTAATTTGCTGTGGAGATTTGTTTTTGGTTGGAGTCCCCTATAATTTAGCCTCCCACTATAGCTCACTGTGATTCCCCAATTTGATTTCCTTCAGCTGTTACTTTATTTTATAGCCAATTATAACTTGTGATTTTTGGTTATGTTAGTTTTGATAATTTCTCAATTAAATTGGTTTGGTAGTGAGATTAGATATTTACTGCGTTTCTAACTTAATCTATTGGTGTTTAGGTAGCTAGGTTGCTTGATGGTATATCATTTTTATTCCCACACTTGGTTTCTCATGCTTTTACCTTTCCACCAAGCAATACTCCTTTATTGGATGAATAATTTATCCAAGAAATATTGAAGTGGTTTTGATACATATGGCAGTTATTAACTAACTGCACTAATTTGGTTATTATTTATAAAATTGCATTAGGGGTTTGCTATGTACATTTGGTTGTAGGTTTAGTTGCTATAATCCTTTCTTTTTGTCACTTCAATATTACGAAAGCATGTGGTTGTGGAGTTTTTCTTCCCCTGAGGTGTTTGCACTTAATGTTGGACTTCGGACTAAATTTTACTTATTTATTAATTATAAATAAATATTTCAAGCTGGGAGAACAAAAGTATTTCGAGATTTAATAGTTATAAAGCATCTTTACAGTAGCTTTTGTTGTTCAATTCCGTTCTTTTAAGGCCTAAATGGTTTATTTGTTGCAAAAGGATCTTACAATGGCTAACTTTCAATGTTTTATAAGTACTCTCACGAGAAGTTTTTAGCTGAATTTCAATGGATGATGCAATCTCGAATACTTTCAATGATCTTGATAAGCTGAAGACTACGTGACAGGATGGTCCTGCTTATGTTCGTGTGTTCGTTAGCATATTACGTGATATATTCAAGGAAGAAACAGTAGAATATGTTCTAGCTTTAATTGATGAAATGCTTACAGGTAACTGGAAAAGATTTCACCCTTTTTAGTAATGAAATTCAGTTAGCTGATGTAATATTGTTTTTTCATGTCAGCAAACCCAAAAAGAGCCAGATTATTTCATGATAAGTCTCTGGAAAATGAGGATGCGTACGAACCTTTCTTAAGGTAGGTATCATTCATATTCACTGAATTTCATGATACTACGCACCAATCGTTTTTGTTTAATCATTATGGGATTTGGTCATTGTGGTTTTCTCTACGTAAGAATGTGTCAACGTTTTGATGAAATTTGGAGGAATTGGAATGGTAGGATAAATCTTGGCCAAATAGCGGGATGATAATTAATAAAATGATCTTTATGCTTTCTGTCCAGTTACAAGCTTTTATTGGAATATGGAGATCAGAGAGGTATATCAAGCCCGAGTGGCCCGACTAAACTGCTTATGTTGGCCAAAAATGGACTTTTGGCCTTTAGTTTTATGACATGCTTGCTTTTGCTTTCTTTCTTTCAGTAGTAGCTTTGTTTAGTTGAATTAAACTAGTTGTGTGGCTTTCAGCCAGCCTAAAGGGGATGATTGAATAGGTTTAAGGTGTAGTTAAGGAATAGAATCTTAAGGTAGAGAAAGTCCTAAAATAAATTAACTCTAGGCCTTATTGTAATTGATATTCTCACCTATCTCCACACATCAGGCTTAGCCTCTAAAATCCTAGGGTCTCATTGGAATCATAAATTTAACAATGACCGTAATTGCTGGGTATCACTACATTTGCAATTTTGTTCCTCTCAGAGCACACCCTGCATTTTGTTGCATCACGCAAATGGGTTGGTAGACTTGATATCTCTGTTTGGAATGATAATGAGAGAATGGAAGAACTTGTACAAAAGCACAGTCTATACTACTTGAGTGCTAGTTAAAGATGTTTGATGACAATCAATGATGTAATTTATGGGAAAACAAGCTTCAATAAAAAATGTAGGAACTTTGTATCAAACCAAAAAGCACGAGCTAGTAGGTGGAGAGGTCTCAACTGTATTAAATGATCACCCATTCCATACCCCCAAGCAATGTGGGATTCTATTATCTAATACCCCTTACGTGTAGCCACTTTTGAGATCAATCGCGTGTAGCTTTTGTTTGGGTCTATCATTGTGCAATCTTTTCCTCGAGTCTATCATCGTGGGATGTGAGATTTTCTCTTCCTTTTTTTAAGTGGGTGGAATAGGATTCGCTTTGATACTATGTAATAACTTCGTATTCAACCAAAAAGTTTAATCTATTAGGTGAAAAATCTATATTAAGTAATCATCAATTCCATATCCAAGTAATGTGGATTGTATTTTTTAAACCCCCCAAAAAATAAAAATAATGGGTAGTTACTCCCAAGAGTCCCATTGAAGGTAAATATGGGATCATTTGTATGCGCCATACCTATAAGAGACGCAGGAGAAAAGGTCGAACGCTAATCCCTGACTGAACGGCTGAGAATGAACACAAGCCTTTGAAGACCGAACTCAGGAAAGCGGACATGAACAGCAGGCGATAAACTCTCTAAGGAAAAGAAAGAGGAAAGGAGAACGGTCGAGAGCTCATTGAAAGAAAGATGAGTTCGTCGAGTTGATTCCATCTCCTTTCCCCCACCTGAGGGCATGGATGTCTAATTATTTGGTCAGAATTTCAACAATAATGTCTCTGTTAGATTCTCCGGTCGAAATACTTGTTAGCACAAGATGTCCAAGAGATCTACAATAGCTCAAGTTGCATAGAGGAACCAAAAGTCAATACATTAGATAGGTGAATATTGAAGCATGCTCTAAAATAAATTTGTTGTAATATGGCCCCTGGATGAGCTACAAATCAAACCTTCCCAAGAAAAGTGGAATCTTCATCTCTAGCCACTTTCGTTTTTGTTCTAGAATGTATTCCTGTGCTTATCTTTACTCAAGATGTTACTATGTGGATTGCCTTCAAGACCTTTCATGTACTATAGATCCATCAATGACCACCGTTCTAACAAAAGGTTAAGGAAGGTCATAAGTGCACCGAAAAAAAAAAGTAAAAATCAACTAAAACCAAAACTGCATGTTCCACGACTCTCTCCAATCTTTGCAAATAAAAAATAAGGGAATACCACTAATTGGAGGGGACAAAAACAACCAAGTGAGGCTAAAAACACATTCTCGAGAAAACCGTACCAATGTCATAGAATTAGGCCCTCATTGGTAACTAGCTTAAAAGCTACTTGTTTTTCTTTTCTTTTCTTTTTTTTTTTTGGGGTTTTTTGGCCAAAAAACTTGTTTGGGTTGAAAGTAGGCCGCTTGGTAAATTAGTTTTTAAGCTATTTTTTTTTATTAGCTTTTAAGCTATTTTTTTTTAAAGTTTGTTAATTGGGTAAAAGGTTAACTTTTTTGCTTTTTGCTAAAATTGAACAGTATTGCCATTTTATATAGCTGATTATAATGATTACATATAGTTGACATTTGTAGTAAATAAGTTATCAAGTAGGAATATTATTATTTGTTTTAAAATGAGGTGGGAGTTTGAATAGAGCTTGTGTTTGGCCTGGCTTTTAAGCCAAGCTTTTTGGCTTAAAAGCAAAAAAAAAGCTATTTGGTCTGGGTAGTAAAAAAAAAGCCAAGCTTTTTCTACTTTTTTTTCCATAAAAAAGCCATGATTTGACACCTACTTTTTTACAAAAAAGCCAAAAAGCCTAAAAGCCACTAAAAAAAGCTAGTCCAAACACAGGCAAAGTATTATAAGAATTAGTATTTTAATTTGATTTTTTGGCTTTTTTACCAAACAGGCTATGCTGGTTTTTTTTTTTTTTTATAATCTTTTTGGCTAGGTACCCAATCAAGGCCTTAATTAGTATGATGTTTGAGGTAAAGTTTATGGAGCTCCCCCAAATCCCAGATGACCACCTTTTTCTTCAGAAACCATCAAAGTTTGACTCGAAGCATTAGCTGACTCAGGGTTCTAAGATTGATTATTGAGATTCTAGTGAGCGATTGAGATATTAAGGTTATTTTTGAACCTTTTATTGACCAAAACCAAACAGAAGGTGACAAATTGGCGATTATTATATTTATCTTGGAATAATTTCCACTTCTTCCATCCAAACACACGCAATACCACCTGGGACAGTCATTGCTGCAAAATACTACCTGGGACTGTCATGGTGGTTTGAGGATTCATTAAATACGCGTTTAGATTTCTGGCAAGGGCAAAATACTACCTGGAGACTCAACATTTTAATTAAGAAAATGTTTAAAGCAAAAGGCTTTTGTGTTGACTGTAACATATATTGGAAACATAACAACACTGTGTATAACTTTGGAGGAGCATAATGATTTTCCTTAGTGGCACCGTTGCCATGCTGGATTGTTTTCTTTGAACAACTTGAAGATACCATATTCTAGTCTTTTCTTGATGCTTGCAGCTTTGTATTATTCTATGCCATTACTCCCGCACAAGGGACATTTTCCACTATCTTTATGAACCGCTCAGGGTTCAGCTATTTTTCTGACGTGGTAACGGTGATACCACATCATCAATGTCACGTGCTATCACCATCCAACAATAAATTACTATGTTTACAAAGTGAACCGCAATATGCAAATGCGGGATGAGTTACTGGGGTTCATTTTGTACCCATAGCCTATGTTATCAAAATCTTACGATTCACAATATGTATCTTACGATTCGATACATTAAAGAGGTAAATCGATACGTATCGTATATCGTATTTTATGTTAACTCATATATTGTGATACACATAAGATACATAATGTGATATGTGATACATGTTTCAATACGTACGATACATTAATACTTAATATTTTAGATAATTTAATTTATAAAAATAAATATTATTAAAAAGTTTTGCATTATTAAGATATTTAGAGTATTTTTTTAAATATTTGTTTGCTTTCATAAATATCTACTCGTCTAGTATTAAGTATTTTACAACATTGATTTACGGCTACTAATATGATATAGTGTTATCTTATGAACAAAATAATTGATAACTATGCCCATAGCGACTTATTATTAGGTGGAGATACCACTTGAAATTGAGTGGATCCATGTAGAGCTGTATCGCTAGCCATGATGAACTCTAAATTTATGAGCTTAGTACGGGAATTAGTCTTATACAAATATACATTATTGTATTTTTTTTCAGATTTATTACTTTTAAAAAAAATCAAATTACTTTTATGCCTGTGACCATAAGAATTGGGTCATTTTTCTGGTCATTACATTAAAAAACTTTGTTCTTTGCACTCTCAAAGAGTGCAATGCACTTTGCAACATTTTGTTTCTCCATGGCTTGAACTCAAGATCTTATTTGAAGATTTTGCTGTTTGCTACGGCCTTTTTTTTGTGGCCGGAAACAAAAATGGAAATATTAAAAAAAAAGAGAAGTGCTATAAGATAGGGGATGAGAAGTCCACCGATTAGAGAATAGAAAAGAAAGAAAAAAAGAAAAAGAACTAACCATCTCCATTAAATTACAAAGCACACTCCACCCTCCAATCTCTAGAAATTTAGAAAGACGCCCCCCCCTTAAAAGACGGAGACAGTAAAGCCCAAAAGGATTACTAGTAACAGTAAACCGCAAAAGAATCAACAACCTCAAACTTATCATCAAATACTTTCACCTTCTTGTGTTCAAATCTCACTACCTACCTTAGCACGATATTAGAAAATTGATAGATCATGTGCTATAAGTAAAATACTTGCACTTATTTGGCCCGCTTGTGGAGTGTAGTTGGCTATTCGTAAGGGAGCGTGCCGAGGATATAAATAATTAAATTAATCCTCTTTAGAAGCTTAACTTTTTAGACGAGATTGTTACGACCCATTTTCATATATGGCGTCCGTGACCGGCCTGTGAGTCAAAACTTACCAAATGCCTTTTTTTTTCTTTTTTTTCCATTCCTTATTTTGATATTTGCTGACTGAAATTTTTTTTTTTCATTTTTCTTTTTAAATGATCTAATTCAAGTCATTCCAAATTTGAAAACCAAAGTAACTTATTCATTGAAAGAAATTATTGTTCAATAAACATTTCCAGTAAGTCATTTCAAAAGTCTCAGAGCTTCTAGCAGTGCATTCGACATTCAAACATTATAACTAGATACAAGAATTGAAATGCAATACAGAAATTGAAATAAACTCTAAATTTTTTTTTTTCGGCTACCACTTTTTTCATTCCATCATGTGTCACCTGAAATGTTTCAATGTTCATTAGCACAGTTAGTGTGAATTCAATGATATCTGAATTATTAATTATTACGTAGTGTTAGAATGATATATATCAAACGGTTAGCCAAAATTCGATAGGGAGCGACCCCACATTTTATACAGTGGACATGATCATTCCTTATAGCCACTTGGCCGTCGCCCCGCCCTTATTGCCTCGGCTCGTTGGTACGCTTATCGTCCCCAGCGGCCAGGATGCCGTTTAACCCATCATTCATTCATGCAAAATTTTCATTTCCATCATTCATTTTTATTTTCATCATTTTCATCATTCATTTTTATTTCCATCATTCGCTTTCATTCTTTAACAATGTAACATATCAAGCATCCATGTGAAATAAAAATTAGTCCAGATATCAGAGACTAACCTGTTCTAGCAGAATTTGATTTCAACTGTTTCGAAACTCCAAATCTAGTAAACATGTTAAAACTACAATTAGATACCATTTCACGTTTCGACTATTCTATTTTTTTATAACTATATATGTATTCTTATTAGATATTTATTATTTTAAAATATTTAATAAAAATTTAAATTATTAAAAATCACTAAGGATGTACCCAAAAATTTAATTCTTTTTATTTAATAAAACTAGCTAGTTAAAAACATAACATGTAAAAATATTAATTTTGGTTTTATAAAATATTTTATTTTTATTACATATAAAATTACAATCACACTTTTTATTAAAATATTTTTATCTTTTTAAAATATTCATTTTGTATTAAATAATAG
>JAOTRH010000022.1:16286733-16312638 GCA_034768845.1 Heliamphora exappendiculata
ATCCAGAAAATACATCTTTATTAACTTTCAACAATTACAATAATCTGAAATTACAGGAAAATAAAATAACAGAAATAGAATTTGCAAACCGAGTCCTGCAAACGCAATTTCTTTAAGAATGATTCACCGCCTACCGAGGGTGTTGTAGGTTTTCCACTGGCGTTACTCTCTCAGGATAAAACGGCTACACGATCGTTGGAACACCACCAATGATCGGCTACGAACGTACTCCGCTTGTCTTTCTCTCTCTTACAGCTTGCAATATAATCTAAGTTGTATCTCTCCTTTCTCACCTCTACTGTCTGTTTTCCTCTGTTCTGTCTCTTCTTACCTCTGCCTCTCTCCTTTTCTCTTCTTCTGAATACTAAAAGATGACAGCATATATAGACCTTTCATCATGGAGAAAATTTCAGGAGAATCAATACCCATCAGGATTCAATTGCCAATTGAATTCTGCTATTGAATTCTAAAATTTAATGACCAATGAATTCACAGAAATTCCAACATATAGTTCCTATTGATTTGGGATTTGCCCTAACTCTGTCGATTAAAAGTTATTCAGAGTCCAGCGAGCAGTAGTTATTTAGTAAAGGGACTATGTGCTAAAAATGTGGCACTTAGCAACCAATCAATAAAACGAAGAAAGCGCAGCTGCCCACTAAAGGACGGGTAACCACCATTACAGTCCCACAATCAAGGCAGTTAGAGACAGTTGCTATTTCCAAATCAGAAACAAAAGCAATTATTTTTCAAATTCTTGGAGAAAGAGATCATCATCGAACCCAACAAGAACCCTTTTGGTTTTAGTACAAAGCGTTGAGAGTTTAAACAAAAGCAATTATTTTTAAATTCATGTGTTCGAGTTTACATTTTGTTCAAGAAAGTCTTAAAACACAACATCGAACATTCTCGCCAAAAAGAAGAATTTTGGCGGACACATTTTCACGAACATTCCCGCCAAAAAGTACAATAATTCCTCTTTATTCAATACTAAAAACGAATAGTAGTAAACGACTAAAGGAGAAGGAAGGAGCAACTTTTCAACATTTTGTCACATGACGGCTCAGCCTGCTACTTTTCCTCTCATTCTTTATTTAAAGGTAATTTGGCCCCAAGTCCTATATTTATAACCTGTTTAGAGATCAGAGATCAGGACTATATCAAATTTTGTTATCCAAAAAGTCACTAGTTCTATACCCATTTTACCTCTCTCTCTCTCTCTCTCTCTCTCTCTCTCTCTCTCTCTATATATATATATATATATATATATGTCTCTCATCCCGTACAAATCCAAACAAAGCTCAAAGTACTGCAACCATTAAAGACATAAATAATCAATGCATCACATCTCTTTCAATTTGCATCTAAATGACAAAATATGCACCTATTGAGACAAGGATTCCGATGATACAAGCCTCATATTTCAAAAATCAGTGCAGAAAAGAAGTAAAATCCACGAAGTAAGGATTTTCCAAATTATGGTTCCAAACCTGATGGCATTTTCCATGCTCCATGTCCTCAACATCAGTGTAATCTCACTTAAAACATTCACAACAGCAATTCAGCCCATTTTTTACATTCAACTTTTGTATTTCACGAAAAAAATTGTCAACAGGGGCTGGCCATTACAAAACAAGCCTTGCCTGCTCAAATTAACCACATTAGGCACACAAAACCACAAATGTGTTTTGAACAAACATATCAGATTACGACCCATGTGCCAAGAGAGAATTTTACAGTAGGATGATCAAAGACCTGAGAATTCAAATGTGATACTTGCGCATGCAAAGAAACTAGATGCTGATTGACAAAATTCGCAAAATCATATGGTAATAAATAATCAGTCAACATATTAGCCAATAAAAAAAAGAAAGCATTCGCATATCCATAAAACTAGTTTTGATTAGGAAGATCATGAACGGAAATTGATTTCTAAAACACATTAATCAGACAGCATGCATAAAGCAAAAATGTGTGCCCTTTTCAATGAGAAATAAAAATGTGCAGAGACCAGAAGAAAAAGATAGGGCATTAAATGCACAATAAGTAAACCTGGTGCAAATTCTGGATCTGTTGTGAAAGAAGATGAAAATAGAGATAAATTAAGAATTGCTTCAAGGCGCATTAGGATAACGCTTTCCTTAATAAGATGTTTGCCCCAGCCACGTGGTGTGCACTGAGTTAATTGTGCATTCGTCTCGAAGATACAACTCCTAGGGTTCATGAGCATTACTACTAATGGTCACACCTTTTCATTTAAATTCAATGGTCATACCTTTTCGTTTAAACCAATGGTCATGTCAATTGAGTTAAACTCAATAGTCACACCTGCCTATTATTATTGAAAATATTCTAACACCCTCCAATTTTGGGTCCTGGAGAGTTGGAGTGTTTACGATCACAACTAAAACAGATTGCTACCTTCAGTCACCCCTTCCAATCCTTTTTTATCCAGCAAACAAAAAAGTAGAGGGGTAAAGATCTAATAGAGAAACCTTTTTTGCGATTGTATACATAAGTGGGAGGTTAGGGAGTTAGGGATTAGTGAGAGAGAGGAAACCACAATGGGAGAGTTGGCATCCATGACACTCGAATTAAAGACCGCTTGAGTGGCAAGCCAACCTACACGCCATTCAGACTAAAACCAGTTGGCCTGATAGATAGAGAGAAACTTGATTGGAGAGTATCTTTTTGTACCCAGAGAGTCCCAGGCGATGTCCTTTTGTGGAGGTTTTCTCTCTCTCCAATATTGTCTTTCTTAGTATTCTTGTGGCAGCACTTGATGAACTTTCTTACATAATTGAATATTCAATTTATGATAATTCTCATGATTCTTGCAAATTGTTATTTATCAATTGACAAAAACATGTCACCTAATTGTGAATCCTTTTAGTACATGATATAAGAACAAATACATGGAATATCAGATTTTATTGGAAATGATAGGGTAAGGTAATAGTGATTTGTAGCTCACTTTTGTTCAACAATTAACGTGTCATGACCTCTTTTATAGATTTACAACCATCATTTCTAGACTTTAGTATATAATTGAGTGACCTCTACACTGAGAAAAGAAAAAATAAGAATAATAGTGCTTGCCTACTACTTCTCAACCTTATCATAAGTGACAGTCTACTATAATAGCTCAAGGACAATAATGCAAACAAATCTAAGCTTTATGTTCTAATAAATTGTTATAGACTATTTGAATTAGTTTTCATTATTTTACTTTGTCAAGATTTTTTCATTATTATGTTCTAATAAAACATTCACCATGCCACGTCGTCGTCTTCACCACACTGCCATGCTGCCGGAATCTACTATCGTTGCAACCTCACACCATTGTCAGAGCTGTCAATGCTGCTACACTGCCACCACCACTTCACAGCCACCATTGCCATGCCGCCACAGCCCCTATCCTCCGCGACCATGTTGTTCCTACCTCTCTTTCAGTCCTAATCCATGAACTTATAGATATGTGTTCTTAAATCCAAAATAGGGGCTATTACATGAACCAATAATGAAAATATAAAAATTCTGTGAGTTTATTATGGTTTATTGCATGAATCAATAACAGTTTATTATGTTGTGAAAGAGGACTTGACAATGATTCAACTCTTTTTAATAAAACCAAGTTTTCAAAAATAACAACGGTAAGACTGATGGCATGGCATAACAAACTCACATAATTTTTAGTTATCTAGACCTTGGGCGGCATGGCATCTTTTCAACAAATTTCAGTCCCTCTTATCTCAATACATTGAAAATCATTCAACCTTGTCTCGAGTCATGTCACGAAATTTCCATGCGTCGAAATTTTTTTGTATTCCAATGCTCTCCAATACATTAGGACAAAGAGATGAAATTTTCAGGACTGAAGATCCCTATCCATCTTGGGCCATCTTTCACAAAGGGACTCTATAAGTAATGCACTTGAAAGGAGAATCTATCTTCTTTCATCAGCAAACAATCTATATAAAAAATCAGCTCAACTTTTTGAAATGTATGTGAATGAATTGTCTTTTGATGGCTGAGATTAATCTTCGTTAAAATTCAAAGGCTAAGATTATTTTACCTATTTTCATCTCCTGCCCATTTGTGCCTAACCCTAGGATACAAGTTTTCTTCTTCTCTTTCAGCCCACGTCTCTCTTTCTCCCCCTCTCTCTCTCTCTCAAACCTCCTTCCCATTACCACCTCAGCTCTCCCTCCCTCCCTCCCTCCCTCCCTCCCTCGATTATTGCACTGCCATGCCGCCGCCGCGCCACGTCATCGTCTTCACCACACCGCCACGCTGTCAGAATCTACTATCGTTGCAACCTCACGCCGTTGTCAGAGCTATCAAAGCCAATCACCATCGTCAAAGCTGCTACACTGCCACCACAGCTTCACAGCCACGCCGCCACTGCCCCTATCCTCCGCAACCATGTTGTTCCAACATCTCTTTCAGTCCTGATCCATAAATGTATAGATATGTGTTCTTAAATCCAAAATGGGGGCTATTACATGAACCAATAATGAAAATATAAAAATTATGTGAGTTTATTATGGTTTATTGCATGAATCAATAACGGTTTATTATGTTGTGAAAGAGGGCTTAACAACGATTCAGCTCTTTTTAATAAAACCAAGTTTTCAAAAATAGCAACGTAAGACTGATTATGTTTTGATCTATGCTATCGAGCAATCATGAACTCCCTCAATTCAAATCCTCAATTTTCAGTAGATGAAGAACCATCAGTTTCAAGACCAAAATGGTAATAGCTATTCTTGAGCACGAGGTGCTTTGGCCTCGTTTAGCAACTGGCTTTAAGCCGGACTTTTTGGCTTTTTGCTTAAAACCCAGAATGCCAAAAAAATTTGTTTGGCAACTCAATGGCTTTTAGGCTTTTGCATTTTTACATAAAATTCTTTATATTTTTTAAAAACATCATAACATTTATTATATACATTCGTTTTTTATAAAAATATATATATATATTTTTAAAATCTATTCGTCAAAATCTATCAAACAAGATCCATATTGAATATAAAATTATCTAAAAATATATTTTAAAAAATTATAACAACTTTAAGCCAAACTTTTTACCTTCAGGTTTAAAGCCACTTTAAGCCAATCTTTTTGGCTTATAGCCTTTTTTGACTTAATGTCACCCTTACGGTTCACCAAATGAACTTTTTACTTATTTGACTTAAAACAACTTTAAGCAAAAATTCTAACTTAAAAGTCAGTTTCTCCTTAATGAAATGTTTGTCAATCTCCATATGCTTCGTTATATCATGTTGCAAGCGATATTGATGGCAGCCTTGTTATCACAATACAACTTTATAGGTTTTTCACACTCAATTCCCAAATTTTTTAATAAAAGTTGGAACCATCTAAGTTTGCAAATGCCATGTGTCATAACCCTATACTCATCATCTGAACTTGAAGTAGCTACCACTGTCTGCTTTTTATTTCGCCAAGTAATCAGATTGCCTCCTATAAGCGTGCAATACCCTGATGTAAACCGTTTATCATCAACCGAACCAGCTCAGTCCGCATTCATGAACGCTTCTAATTTCATGTGACCATAATTAGATAACAAAACTCATTTTCTAGAGACATACTTAAGATATCGCAAAATAAAATAAACAGCATCAAGATGGATATTACGAGAGTCTTGTATGAACTGACTAAAAAACCCCCGCAACATACGTAAAATCAAGTCTAGTGTAAGATAGGTATATTAGTATTCCCACAAGTCTCTAAAATCTACCCTTGTCGATAAGTTCTCCATCACCACTACTGAGGCAACGATTAGCCTCAATAGACGAATCTACTGGTCGACAACCCAACATGCTGGTTTCTTCGAAGAGGTCAAGGATATACTTTTTTTAGGAAATAAACATGCCGGTTTCAACAATCCCAAGAAAATATCGCAACACCCCCAGATCTTTCATCTCAAAAGCTTTAACTAGACTTGCCTTGAGATGGGACGCCTCCACTATATCACTGCATGTTACAACTATGCCATCAACATATACAATAAGGATTGTGATCTTGTTATTACCATACTTGATAAACATAGTATGATCTGCATGACTGTCAGTACCCAAGTCTTAGAATAGCTTTCAAGAATCTATCAAACCGGGCTCTAGGAAACTGTTTTAGCCCATATAAAACCTTCTTCAATTTGCACACCTTCCCTTCAGTTTCACGAGATGAAAAACCCGGTGGTACATCCATATACATCTCTTCCTCCAAGTACTCAAAGAGGAATGCATTCTTTACATATAACTAATGGATAGGCCAACCCATATTAGCAGCACAAGACAAGAACACCCGAACAAAATTTATTTTGGTTACCAGAGCGAAAGTCCCCTAATAATCAATACCATAAGTTTGGGTAAAACCCTTAGCAACTAGTCTTGCCTTTAATCTCTCAACTGACCCATCTGCCTTGTATTTAACTGTAAATACATATTTGCACTCAACTGACTTCTTTCGTTTTGGAAGAGAGACTAACTCCCATTCCCAGGTACCATTCTTTTCCATAACTGTCATCTTCTCAATCATAGCTTTTTTTCACTTAGAATTCACAATAGCTTCCTTCCAACCCTGCAGGATCGATATAGAGAACAAAGACGAGACAAAAGCACGATATGGGGTCGATAATGAGTCATATGAGACAAAAATGTAAAGTTAGATGTTGAGTACATGTCCTAACGCCTTTTCGAAATGCGATAAGTAAGTCACAAGTATCAAGATTAACAACAGAAGACTCATTACCAGATGGATCAATGGAAGAGACTGAACTGGAGGACGAAGGTAGCAACTGGCAAGGTGGAAGTGGCGCATGAGTAGTCTGATCCTTCTGGCATCGAGAATAAGTATGCTGGTCAATTCTGTCTAATCGTCCAGCAACATCCTACTCTGTTTTCCTCACACTCGACCCTTCCTTCTCCCCCTCAATAGGAATAAAATCTGGTTGTGCAAGATTCAAAAAAACTAATCCTTGAGACTCTTGATTATGCTAAATTTGTGTATCCGACAGCAACATCACTTCAAATCTATATGTTTCCACCGAAAGAGATGTCTTAGGGGGGGCAAAAAAAGACTTATTCTTCCAAAAAGTAACATCCATGCTTAAAAAACACCTTGCAAGTGGTAGGAGTATAGCATTTATAACCTTTTTTGGGTAGGAGAGTAACCAACAAACATGCATTTAACAGCCTTAGAATCCAATTTGCCACCCGGGTGTTTAGGTACATAAACAAAGCAAGTACGCCCTAAAATTCGAGGCGAAAGAGAAGAAATAGATGAAGGTCCAGAAAGAAACTCCAAATGTGTTTTGAAATGTAGGACACTAGAGGGCAGATGATTGATTAAGATAGTCAACGGCAAGGACCGTGTCGATATAGACGATTGTTGACGATTTTTGCGTTCTGCAACGTCATTTTGTTCTGGAGTGCCTACACAATTCGTCTGCAAAAAAATACCATGAGCCTCCAGATACATGCGAAAACCACCATCAAGATACATAGTCCCGTATCAATACGAAGAATCTTGAGGTTAGCATCAAACTGGGTACGCACCATTTGATGAAAATTTTAAAAACACAAAAAGACTTCACTATTAGTGTGAAGTAAATATACCGAAGTAACATGGGAATGATAGTCAATAAAAGCCACAAACCACCGATAACCAAAAATAAAAGTAGCAGGTGAAGGGCCCTAAACATCAGAATGGATAATCATAAACGAAAAATCACTACGTTTATTAATTGAAGGATAAACATACCGTTTATACTTTACAAGTTCGCAAGCCTCACACAAAAAAAGTAATTCTAAAACAATGTTTAACTAAAGAAGGAAAAAGTCTCTAAAATCCCAAAAGAATGATGCCCCAAACGACATTGTCACTGATGTAATTGCAAAAGTAAGATTTCGGTATTAACATGGAGCGCCTGGCCAGACAGTGAAATTGGAAGAGAAGAGGAAGACAAAACATCCAGTAAGTATAGTCCACCATGCGCACTATCACTGCCAATCGCTCTCCCTGTCACCAATTCTTAAAACACAATGAGTAGGAAAAAAAGATTATAGAACAGTTTAAAGAACTTGTAAAACGACTAACAGACAAGATTTTAGTAGAAAAATTTGGAACATAAAGTACAAATGAGAGAGAAACAAAGAAGAGTAATGGATAGAACCTTTTTCCAGATACAGAGAAAAAGACCCATCGGTTATTCAGACCTTATCTTTACTAGAACAAGTAGATTAAGAGGAAAACAAAGTGGAAGAGCTAATTATATGATTAGTGGCACCTGAGTCAATGATCCAAGGAATATGAGAGGCAACAGCACTAAATGCACTAGGAAAATTTTAGTTGGAGGAGGAAGTGGAGGTTGTAGAAGGAAATATGTCAACACGACCCATCAGGCGCTTGAAAGTAGTCAACTTAGCCCCAGAGAGGGGACCAGTCTCACGAGATGGGCCTACAGAGGTCTCTCCAGATGGGCCAATAGAGGTCTCAAAAAAATGAGCTTGGGAGCGTATAAGATCACTACGTTAGCCACCACAACCACCTCCTCGGTCCTTAAGTAGGACAACTTTCAGCAGTGGTCTATGGTATAACGGGGATTACCACAATGCTCAGAACGTAACTGATCTCGAGCTACTGATCCACTCTTCTCCCCAGAATTGAAATGACTAGGTTATCCTATCCGGGTGAAAGATGTGATGGTTAACATAGAACGCATTTTCCTATATAGAGGAACCATAGCATGATGTCGGCACTATTCTTGCTGAACATAAGCATACGCTTGCTTCAAAGTAGAAAACGGATCTCAACCTAAAATCTGAACACGAATTAAATCATATTCAACATTTAGGCTAACAAAGAAAGCATAAACCCTTTCCTTTTCCACCATCTTTTGAAAGGCAGCGGCATCAGCATTATAAATAGCGTGAAACTCTTGATAATAATCAATCTTGTTCCACAGACTAGTCAACTCGGCGAAATACTAAACCAGGGACTGGTCTTTCTTATCTAAACCACAGAACTTCTTGCGCAATTCATACTGAACAACATTACTAGTCTGAGAGTAAGTCTGAGCAGTAGCAGGTCAAATCTTATGTACAGTATTTAGGAATAAAAAACTGCGACTAAAAGAAGGCTGCATAGAATGTAGTAACCATAACATGACTAGAGCATTTTCCTCTATCCACTGTGTGTGAGAAGGCCCCACAACTGTTGGCTGTTTACTTTTACCAGTGATATATCCAAATACGCCACGAGCAACAATGACTAAACTACATGTACGAGACCAAATCAAATAATTACCACCATCCAACTTAACATGGCTAATCTAAAGAGACGAACTGTCAATAGGAGTCTCGAAACGAGTCAACCCGGTGTCCTTAGGACCACCAGAAGGCTTTTCAGTATTAGATGTGGCCACAGAGAACCAAGAACAAGAAGTAAGAGACCAAAGAAATCAATAAGCGTTGCAACGAACGCGAATCAAAGTCGAACTGAACCAATAATACTCAAAACATACAAATCCACTCATACTAGATCACAGCAAACCAAAAAAAAACCAAAAGGACAGTTGTAAACCCTAGCCGCCATAGCCATAGTTTTAAATAGTAATTTTGCGATACGTAACGATAACGGTCGCAATGTAACAGTATCGAGAATATCGAGTGATGCGTATCGAAAATCAGGTGTCACAGACATGAATATTCTAAAATCATTAGCATCAATTCTAAACCTCTATTACATTTATTTTGGGACTCCTTTAATATAAATTTATCATATTTTAATCAATACCTTGAATCTTGGTAGATAGAAACATATTATTACTCAATACAAATATGAAAAAGCTTGTATATCCAGATTCCAAATAGATCGAGAAGTTTACACAATCAATAAAGTTATAGTGTTATACCTTATTTTTCTAGAGCACCAAAATTCAATGGTAGAAAGAATTAAAACCGTAGAGGGACATCATACTCCATCGTATTCTTATTATGATCATCACGATTAATTTGTTGCTCAGTTGCTCCATGTTTGTATCCATAGTAATAATTCATTTTTTTAAAATTAATTTTTAGAGTTAAGATAAGATTGATTTTAGCTCAAATACATATTTTAAAATTTAATTAGTCAATATATTTTATTGTAAAAGTTATTTAAAATAAATTATAAAGATTAAAGATCCAAATACATCATACTCTTATATGTGAGCAAGGAACTTGTTAGTTGGCCCACATTGATTTTTGCCTTTACATCTTTGCTAACATTTAAAGAAAACAAGCAGCAATTTTCAAATGTCCCAGTCCTACATCGCCTACATTGCTCTAGTTCTTCAAACAATTCCTTTATAAATTGAGCCACTAGCTGTATGCATTCACTGGTGCATTAGGCTAGATGCGGTCCGCTGCCTCACTTTTGGCTGACTCGACAGTTGTCATTCCCAAATACCAATGAATGGAGTAATAAAATTTTTAGGAAAGATTTACGAACCGGCCGCTAAAAAAGCGAAACGATTTTTTTAACCAATTATTATTGTTTTGTAACGGGAACCGACCAGTTTAAGTGCAATTTTTTAGTCACGCCGGTATACCAGTATGTAACCGACTCAGTCCCTTCAAAAACCGATATAAACCGGCCGATTCGCTATGAACCGACCGTTTTTTAATACCCTGGCCACAGCAGATCCGCAAAAACCACAGAACAAACCCTAACCGCAACTTGTGGAAGTCCGCAAACAACCAAGAAGCTCCAAACAACACTGATTGAAACCCAAACAAGTTCATTAAACCCTAGCCGCGACATGAAAAGCCAAAAAAGGTCAGAAGAAGTCGAAACAAACCCTGGCCGCAACTTGAAATCAATCAAGGAGCAACAATAGGGCTGATTTGAGTCTTATAGAACCCTAATCAGCACCCATGACAGGAAAAGAAGCCATCAATCGAAGCCTGGATGGTTGCAATCGCGATTTACGAAGAAAAGGAACCAGTCAGCGCCGAAAAGAAGAAAATATTTGAAAGAAAATATCAACCGATTGAAAAAAAGAGGGGAAATCATCATTCCTATGGTCAAGGCCAGTTGATTATCTGGGAAGGTTTTTTTCTTTATTTGTACAGTGACTAATTCAAAAAATAAAAAGAAAAAAAATAAAAAGGAGAAAAGAATCACTAAATCAGCTTTACACAAGATCAAACTCTGATATTATGTTAAAACTACTATAAAAATCAAGAAATAGAAGAGAAAGCTTGAGAAAGAATTATTATAGTGGCAAATGAGAGAGCTCTCCAAAATTAGGATTAGCTCTCTTACCACTGTTATTGATATAAGACGACCAAAGTACAATAATACCCCTAACTTAACAGTAATTTGTGTTCAATGTTGTTTGCATTCAGATTCTATAAACTTTTTTATGTTCTTTTTTTTTTTCTTTTTTTCCATCCACACGAAGTCTAGTTCTTTGATTTGAGATTTTAAGGTAATGGGTATTTGGAAAAATTAGTATAACAAGATCTCATTTCTAAAACCTATTTCAAAACCCCCTTCCTTTTAATGGTTGAGGATCTAACTCATATTACTACTTATTCATTAAAGTGGCAAGGATGTACACGCATATTTTACAAGCGAGTACCAGTGAAAGCAAATGGGAACGGTGAAATCAAACCCCCAAAGGATTTCAAGTTCCAGAGAATTTGCTACACCAACAATGCATAATACTTCTAGAAGTGGCCAAATAAAGGAAAAGAAATTATCATGGTTGACAAAATGGTAGAATGTTTAAAGATATTTTGGCGGAAATTTGGTATAAACGTACAGATACATTGTTAATGGTTTTTCTCTCTTGCATGCTCATTGATAATAATTATATGTTGTCGAGATGAGATGTAGACAATGGTGGGTTTAATATTTGCAGTTGTCTAGATTGTAAATTTTTGAATCTTTTTCTTTTGCCTAACGATCAAAATCTAATTAGACTTTTTTTAATTTACTGATTTGGATCCTCTTTTTTTCCAAATGATGTTTTTATTAGTCA
Organism: Heliamphora exappendiculata; assembly: GCA_034768845.1. Lineage (NCBI taxonomy): Eukaryota > Viridiplantae > Streptophyta > Magnoliopsida > Ericales > Sarraceniaceae > Heliamphora > Heliamphora exappendiculata. The sequence continues at coordinate 16,298,783 of JAOTRH010000022.1, forward strand.
TTTTCTTTTTGTAGGAAGATTTCATCGGTGGAGGAACAAGAGTGAACTTCATCAATATAACAAACTATTTCTTGCCCACTAAATCAGGTTTTACCTTTTTGCCTGTATCATATCCTTTTGTATGTGTACCAATGCCAAGTTGTGCTTGACATTGAAATTTAGTTCATTTAATATTAACATTCATTATAAGCTGATCTCGCACAATGGTTACAAATAGAAACTTATTTATTCTTGTTTTCTTTCTAATTTTTTACAATTTAATTTAATGCATCAGTTTTTTAGTTTTGATGTTTCCTAATGGAGTGATAACTTTTGATTGCTAGGCTTCAAATGGAGAGATGACCAATATCTAATTCTTTGATGATTAGATCTTTAAATGATGAAATTATCTTTCTAATTCTTGGATGAGTTTGATAGGGTCATAGGTGACTTTTTAACTTGTGACTATATATAATGATCAAAAGGTAAAAATGTGAATTTTTCTCCGTATTCCTTTATCGTGATGATCATATGGATATTGTAACCAGTCTTATTTCTTGAGTTCAGATGCTGGAATTAAATGAATCCTTGAGATAGCTTATTTTGAAAGGGGGTTTTTGCGAGGAGTTAGGAGTTAGCATAGGTTGGACATGGTTGGTTTAGTTCAATTCGGATTATGTTGAAAAGTGCCTTTAGGTTCAACGTGATCATTGGGATTATTTTTACTAATTTTGTACTATCTTCTAATGAATAGACCTTCCCGATATTTTGTTAACTTGATTTTCTTAACAAATATCATGATAGTTTTATTAAAACTTTAAACTTCACAAATATGATTTGTTCATTTTAAGTTGTGCGTTGCTTGCCATTTCTTTTCATTAATCTTTTATTTTCTTATGCGGATTGGTGGTTGGGGTTGGAATTGGGTTGGTTTTGGTTGGGGGTCAAATTTTGTTAGAAATGCCTTTAGGCACAAGTCATTCCCTAAGTTTAACATATTAGAAGTGTTAAGTATTTTTTTTTTCTTGTATGATTTAATTTTCGAGCCAAATGAAATGTGAGTTGGATTTGGAATTAGTTTATGGCCCGTATATTCTAGGTCAAGATCTAATTGTATTGGTTTATTACTTTCAAGTTTTTTCTAAGTTATGGAGTTTTTTTTTTTTTTTTGCTTTCTTTGACTCTAAGATATCTTTTGTACACCTTTTTATGGATTTTTTGTTTAACATCTTTCAAGTTCAGTATTTTGTGTTTCTAAGTTCCTGTTTTTTTTGGTATTTGTAATGGTGGTTGGGGTTAGAATTGGGTTGGTTTTGGTTAGGGGTCAAATTTTGTTAGGAATGCCTTTAGACACGGGTCATTCTCTAAGTCTAATATATTGGAAGTGTTATGTGGGTTTTTTTTTTGTAGAATTTAATTTTCGAGCCAAATGAGATGTGAGTTGGATTTGGAATTAGTTTCTTGCCTATATATTCGAGGTCAAGGTCTAATTGTGTTGGTTTATTACTTTCAAGTTTTTCCTAAGTTGTGGAGTTTTTTTTTTTCTGCTTTCTTTGAATCTAAGATATCTTTTGTATACCTTTTTCCGGGTTTTTGGTTCAATATCTTTCAAGTTTAGTATTTTGTCTTTCTAAGTTCTTTTCTTTTTTTGTATTTGTAATGGAGTATTCTTTCTGTGTTTTTTAAATGGCTATATAGTGTGAAGCAACGATTTTAGTTATTGATTATTTGGTGCTTTGCTTTCCTTTATTGAGCTTAGCTGCATTAACTTTTCAATCTTTTTACATAGGTTATGAATAATCTTCATTAATTGTTGACAATTTACATTGATACTTGCTTAACATGGATTGAATAATTTCATGTTGTAATTTTCATTTTTTTGCTGCCTTTGATTAAGGTTAAGTGTATGTTGAGTGAAAATCGTTTGTAGTGTATGAGGTTAGAAAATGAAAATCCAAATATATTGTATATATTGTGGGTTTGATAGTGGAGTTGAAAGTGAACTTCCTAAAAGTTCATATATGTTGTGATATTGAATCCATATGGTGATTGAATGATATTTCAGTACGTTGTTCATTTTAATAGTTTTTCGTTATAATAGTAAGTGTCTTTTGGTATGAGTTGATTTTTTAGTATGTTGTTCCTCTTTATAATTTTCGATATGATGATGAGTGTTTTTTTGGCATGGGTTATGTTTGAAGTGTGTCATAGACACGAGTGGTACTAAAAAAGCTCGTTGTGAATGTCTTTACGCACGCTTCAAAAAAAAATTCACTAATCTTTTATTTTTAGATTCGGGTTGGAGTTGGCTTGGTTTTGGTTAGAGTCAAATTGGGTTGGGAGTGTCTTTAGACACGGGTCATTTCTAATGCTATATAATACGGTATCTCTGAAACCGCAATCAAAGAATGTCTTCATGCACCCATTACTTTAACAGGCATTTCATGAAAATATATAATTTCATCTTAGATCTTGTACCCTTGTTTTCTACCAAGGTTCCATAAATTACAAAAGAAACAAATAAAAGCCCCAAATTTCAATCTAGATTTGTGCCTAAACTAGACTGGAAATAGAACATTCTGACAATACTAACCATAGTAACTAAGAAAGAGGCAAAATCAGGGTATAATTTGTAAATTAAATGTCGTAAATTTTCAATAACTAAAAAAATTGGTCTTGCATCGTAAACTTGGCATTTTACAACTTTTTCAGAAGGTTCAATTTAAATATCCAGTAAAATTCAATTTCAATGCATCAATTCATTATAGATGAATCCAGACATAAAGCATCACTAAGTCAGTTTGGAGATAACATACAAACAGAAGGTGGAGGATGCTAAACTGCCAGAACCTCCTGCTGGACATGCCAAATGACAACATCTTTGTATGCCATGCTGCCTCCAAAGATATCCAGAGCACTACCCACCGTGACATCCACACGCTCCATCCCCGCAACTTTTATCCTCTCTAAATCAGCCATCACATTGACTCCACCAGCATAAGTCACTGGAATCTGACAAGCCAACCACAATGAATCAACAATTAACATAGTAAGTTGATTGGATGACCATGTGAGGATGTCTGGTTACTTCAAAGGTTTAGTCAATTCATAAAAAGCCACAAATATTATGTGTTGCCGCAATCTATAAATTTAACAAGTATCCAGCTTCATGTCCAATGGCACTTGTAGCTTGCATTCAAATACAAGATCCAGACGGTTCCATATACACCAACACAGCCATTATATAAGAATGTCAATAGGCTGTTCATGCTTAGTCATTATAATTCAATCCTCAGAGGTCATCAAAGTAGGAACTGAATATATGGTAGGAGTTCTAAACTTTTGGAGCACGATTCCCAGCCACAATCCAACAGATAGGTAGCTTAATAACCTCTGAAGTAAATGAAATAAAGAAACATAAAGGCACATGCAAGGTAATGTGTTACATACTGGTGAATGCCTCCCAAGCAATGACACAAGCTCTTCATCAATTCCCAGCCTGCAGTAAACCAGTAAACAAAATCAAATTATTTGACAAGAAATAACAAAAAGCATAATTTCCATGTAACCATCATATAACCATTAAATTTTCAAATTGCTCCAAATGATAGTTTCCTAATTCAAGAGAATGGTTGTGAACTTTCAGTTGTTCCAAGTTTTGTTAATCAATTACGTTACTATAAGCTCTTAACCCAATTATGACGTATGTGGAAACTTCTAAATCTTCAAAGAAGTTTATTAATTAAGTCTGCATGGTATCAGAAAAATTCCATTTCAACCAAGAAGTAACATTATTTATGCAAAACAACAAACTTAATTAAATGAGTATGAGAGGAAACATTAGAACAACTGGCAATCTTAAATTTTCTAGGGGAGAATACTTCAAGGCTGTCATCTCGAGTGGTTTTTCATATCCAGTAGGCATGTGATCTTGTGCATCGATCACTTTCTGTTTGCTATATCGTTGAGTTCCCCCATTAACTTCTTGCAGCTACAATTGAACACTTAAAACCTTAATCTGTAAATGGACTCAAAACGATCCAAACTCTGATGCTACCAAAGTAGGAGCTTTCAATCAATTTAAAAACAAAATAGTGAAGGGGATTTTGGGGTTCGTTTCGTTCTGTGATTTCCCAATAGGTTTACTACTTTGTTTTCCTAAAAAGTAGGTGGAGAAAAATAGGTTTTGTTTCCAACCACCAACCTGTTGCTGCAAAGGTGGCCCAGCTTTTTGCCAAAAAATGGCAGAATGCAATGAAGTCATCCCGAAAAGCTGGGTGTGATAATGCATAAAAGATTTGATTGAATGATGACCAGCCTTAGTTGTTTTCAAACAAATCCAATGTTAAGCCAAGAGTTGCCATCTTGGTAATAGCTTAAGGCAAAAAAGACTTTTTTCAACAGAAAATTAGTAAACAGTCCAATTTATAGGTCGTTTACTATTTTTCATCCAGCATAAAATTTTTGAACGAGTAAGGTCTATCCGAATAAAAGTTTTAACGTGCAAGGTCCTTTTGGGACAAAAATACTCTAGAACAGATAAATTTATCCGTGTCTTTTCAAAAGATATATGAAAAACACAGATAAATTTATCTGTCTTTTATTGAAAGTACATGTAAAGAACACAAATAAATTTATCTGTTTTTTATTGAAAGCACGCATAAGGAACACAGATAAATTTATCTGTACATTTTCAAAATATATATAAAGAATACAGATAAATTTATCTATTTGCATTATCTGTATTCATATGCAAACAGATAAATTTATCTATTAGGCATAAATATGCATACAGATAAATTTATCTATTAGGCATAAATATGCATACAGATAAATTTATCTGTTTGCATTATTTGTGTTTATATGCCTAACAGACAAATTTATCTGTTTGCATATTAAACAGATGAATATCAAACAGATAAATTTATCTGTTTGTTATGCAAAACAGATAAATTTATCTGTTTGGAATGTATTTTCGGGAGAAATCGCGCAATTGGACTTTGCGCATTAAAATTTTTGTTGATGAACTTTGCGTGTTAAAACTTATTTTTTGTACCTTTGGCTAAAAGCCCCTTTTTTTAATAAGGGCGAGAAGGAATTGAAGAAAGATTAGTAGTTGCCTAGCCGAGGATCTTGAGGCCAACATTCAGAGTGTGGTCCCGAAGTTTAAGACGCCGCATAAATGGGTACGGGCAATGAGGCGGTTGACGGAAGAGGAAGCTTTGTGCCCAAAGTGACAAATTATGTTGCCAAACTAGGTATTGTCTTGCATGGACCAACGTAATATCCACTAAAACCAGGCCTAAACAGCAGCTGATATACTGAAGAAAAGCATTTAAGATATTTATAATTTTCATAATAAAGCAATTCTGAGGTGATGACATGGATATCATTATGGTAGAAGTTGACCATTGAAAACATGGGACGTTCAAGTCCAATCTCCTCATAGATTGAACTAGTGACCATTGACCCAGTCACTTTTCCAGTTCACCCAATGGTTTAACTTTCGAAATAATATTGAAACGGAGAGAGTAAGTTCGCTCCCAAGACGTCATTATGTTGGCTAAAGCCTTAGACAAGTTGAATAAGATCCACAGGGGCATCATCCAGCAGAACCTTGAAAAGTAAGAGGCTAGAATAAAAAGTAATAACAAAAGGGCTCAAGTCCTATAAAAAAGTGGGAAGAGAACACCCAAAAACAATTCAACTAACATTTGCACAAACATGCCAGCCAAAAGGACAACAATTCCCCCTTGTCCAATATTAAAAATGGATAGTGGTAAACGACTAAAGAAGAAGGGGGGAAGGAGCAGATTTGAGACACTTCGACACATGAAAGGCTCAGCTTGCTACTTTTCCTCTCGTTCTTTATTAAAGAAACACAAGGCTCAGCCTCAAACATAGAAAACAAAACAACAATCACTCACACTGACATCCAAGGACAAAACAACAAAATGTAGAAAGCAATTCTCAACATCCACCATCTTTAATTTGATAGATGAGAATCAGCCCAGTACTATACCACATCCAAGAACAAATATATATATATATAGTTCCATGACATTTCTTCTAAAATTTGGACAGCACATGATGAATAAATGAAATAGTAAGCACAACAAATAAAATAGTCAGAAATTTTCAGCAAAAACAAGTAATTCCGCTCCTCAGCAAAACATTGATGTACCCACCTATGAAAACGCCAATCTTTCTTTGAAAATGATATAAGAACATGAGTGAACAAGGTATTATATACATATAAAAGATGCAACAACAAATATCCAAAACCAGTTGTGCAACTTACTTTTTCCCTTCAACATCAACTCCATGGACAAGAAACTCGTCAGCATATATTGCGAGAAAATCCAATATCTTCTGATCAAGACATACATCAGTGAATTTCTGCCACCTGTCAGTGACAATTACATATTTTCCTTCCTGCACATCAAAATATTTGAATAATTAGGAGGTGTAGGAAAAGAAAGGAGAGGAAAAACAAAGAAGATAAAAAGAGACAACAAACAGTTTTCATTTCATCTTCATTAATAACATGCCATTATACTCTCAAATTGTCCATCCCTTTTAAGAACCCCTTTCACTAGAATTCCCATCCATGTTTGATGCACAAGCAGCACAATCATGAATGTTAAGCACAAGATTTCAGATGACAAGGCCAGTCATATATAAGATATGTGAGTGTTACCAATTTGTCGCACATATTCATACTCTTCCTCCAAACATTAAAACAAAAAATTGCACTTAACTCCAAAGTAAAATGGAGATACAACTAAATTAGCTTGAGAAATATAACAATTGATATTAATATTTGCTTGATTACAATAAAAGGAACAGATTCACAGAATACAGTGGTCACCTGTTCCAATATCTCACTAGAACATATGATTTATCTTCTTAACTTCCCTACCTTCTTTCTGCAACTAAGATCCAACACTAGCCTCTGTTTTCCAACAACCCAGACAAGTTCTTTAAGCCTCGGAAGGTCCATTTGGCCATTATTGAATACATACTGGACAAAAAAAAAGAAACAAAGGGGGGAAAATAATAAGTTTTCAAGAGATTTAAACTAGATGGTCGATCATAAAAGCATCATATGATTTGAGAATTCACAACAGAATCATTTTCATTAGACCTTATTAACAAAACAAAAAAAAATTTACTTAACTAAACCATCCCTCAATACCTGCTTGAGGATTGCAGGACTGCGGAACTTCCTAAAGGTCCTCCTTATAACTCCATTGCGATTAGAGGAAATGGCATCCGATTTTGAAATTGGGAAACTGCACAATCTTAATTGGGAATCTAAATGTAGCCCAAGCTTGTGACAAATCAGCCTACTGGTGTTATATGCAGTTCCACAAAATCCCAATTGTATGGTTTCGGATGACTCGTGATATACTTCGAGGGTGTGTACTTGTGTGCAAGAGTGTGGGTTGAGGAGTCGAGGAAGAGAGGGATAGAGAGAGAGAGATGGGAACAAGGATCACAATTAACTATGTGGTTATTTTGCTAATACGCATGCTTTGATTTTGACACACAGACCCACACATATACATACATAAATATTGGTAAGTAATTTTAGATTTTGGTTTTTTTATAAGTAATTCAGGTCCGATTCTTGAAAAACTGAAAATGAAAACATACAGATGTGATAATGACATGGCTGGCTCCTTCTTCTATATAACTCAGAGCATTGTCCAGATTGATCCCACCTCCAACTTGCAAACCGCCTAGATGTTATCGGTCCTCGCAGTAAGTTCAGCAGAGGAAAAAATCTGTAAGTTTAGACATAAAACTTTTGGTGATTGGGCAGACAACGTGGGACTGCAATAGCAGTGCCCTTTTAGACTGCATGAAGTTTACCCTGCTTGGCTAATACTAGAGGTTCTTGGTGTATGCCTCAACATAATAATCATATGGAGATACTTTTATGCATACACATGAGCAAACTAAATTCTGCATTGTCCAGATTGATACCACTTCCAACTTACAAACCACCTAGATGTTATCGGTCCTTGCAGTAAGTACAGCAGAGGAAAAAATATGTAAGTTTAGACATAAAACTTTTGGTGATTGGGCAGACAACATGGGACTGCAATAGCAGTACCCTTTTAGACTGCATGAAGTTTACCCTGCTTGGCTAATACTGGAGGTTCTTGGTGTATGCCTCAACATAATAATCATATAGAGATACTTTTATGCATGCATATGAACAAACTAAATTCCAAGAATAAAAATAGAATTCCCAACATAAGAAGATACTTGGGAAAAAAATGGGTATACCAACTCACAATTAATGAGTATCCAGAAAACAAAGAAAAAACTGATCACATGTAGCCAAAAAGGAGTTATGCAACTACAAGCTCATTATACCTAACTCGGGGGGAAAATAAGATGACATTAACCAACTCTAAAAGAACTCATTTGCAAGGTGGGGCCATAATATATCAAATTCCACCTGGTAATGGGCATTCTTAATCACCATGTATAAATGCATGTATGCATATGGACACAAGTATTGGTTATAGGACCAGCAAAGCTAATAATTTCTAAGAACGTTACAATAACATTCTTATAACCAACTTGTGCTGGATGCAGTTTTATTTCATTGAGATCATGAAATAACCCCTCTGAATTGGGTTCCACCTTTTGGTTAGTCAGATAAACATTCATAAAGAACTAGTGCCAATAACATGGGTAAGGAAACAACTGATATGCAGTTCTATTTTGTACCAATTGGCACAAATAACTTAGAGAACATGTCAAAAAAAATTTAAAAAAAACATCACGCAATGAGAAGAAAAATGCATGAAGGGAAATTAACAGTTGGCTACCAGGATAGGCATGCAGTGCTTCAATGGCTGAAGATTTGCTTAAAGCATCTGCTCCAAGCATGATTACATGACCACCTGTAAGCCCATCTTCTTTGTATAGGTTTGCATACTCTGCTGCTGACCTATCAGATTCGAAATTGGTTACCAGAGATGAACCACCGTCCTTCAAATCCTGAAGGGTAGACCCCACAATTTGCTTAACTTTTCCCTGAAAACAAATTATATGAACTGCATAATCATTGAATTCTACCAACAAACAAAAAAAGTAACAATCTAAACAACGAAGTAACAAAGTGATAAATAGAATTAAGGTTCTAGATGTTAAAAATGGAAAATAAATGATCACTCTTACAAGTACCCCAAACAAAAACATGAAAAACTTGAAAGCAGCAATCAAATAGATTGCCGTCCTTAGTATGGTATAATAATTTGGAAGTCAAGCATTGGATTAGCCATTTGCAATTTGTGAGGGCAAGACAAGGCATTCATTCCACCTTAGCATCAAAAGTAGAAGGCACAAGCATCAAACTTCATGCAATGCCTTCATACATACATCAGAGAGAACATGGGAAGTTAAAAAGATCTGGAAAAGAAAAAAGCAACAAAAATTTTAGAAGATAATGCTTCAGCATTAAGGTAAGAGTTTTTGTTGAATTTTGCTGGAACTTTTTCCTTAAATCTCTACCAGCTAGACAAATTTTGACAAATGATCAATTATAAAAGACATTTAAAGACCATTCCAGAATAAAGAGAGAGAGAGAGAGAGAGAGAGAGAGAGAGAGAGAGAAAAATTTATAATCATCGGTCAAAACCTTGCTTATTAACAACCACAAAGGTCTACCATGTGTAGTGATTCGTAAGTGTGCATTTTAAACTCAGCACAAACAGCAAGATTTGAGAAGCATGTCTCATCATAGAAAGGACCTTTGGGTGTAAACATTGTGCTTCATTGAGTGCAATGCCAAGATCTCTAAGTAAGGCTAGAGTAGGAACCCTCAAAATCCTTCTTTTTTTTCTGATAAGAAACCCTCAAAATCCATTTTAAGAGCATAAGAAATTGTGTTTCATGATTTTAAAAATCAGTTGCAACCATTCCCAAAAGACATCAAGTGACAATTTTGAGAAGTACTGCTTCCTTCACAGGACACAACTACAAGGAAAAGCAACTGACATTGATGTGTTGTAGCCATTATGGCCTGCAACCGCTATGTAACATCCAGAAACAGCCAACAATGTGCCACTGCTACCTGTGATTGCCTATAGTCATGCATTCAGCATGTGAAATTAAAAAATCCAAAAGATTAATTTCAAATTTGTCTTTTCTAAAACTCTAGAAAAACACATTCCTAGCTTAAATGTACCAAACTTATCAGTGACATGATAATGATATTAAATATTAAAACAAATGTCCCAAAAACCCAAGAATTGAGTAAATCTGTACTAGAATACTTATTTTTTTGTTAATTGTCTTCACACTACTGGTGAAGTCACATTCATTTGCATTTCTAAATTGACTTCCACTTGCTTCAATGTCGGAAATTACAATCATGGACCACATGCATCATGGTATATTTGCCAAAAGGAAATTGTCTTCCACAATGGAAGCTAATGGAGGGTGTAGAAAGCCTGCTACTGTCTCATCTGTGATACAATCGGTTTCAACAGTTGGAATAGGAGGGGCAACCATCTTGGAAGCCCTTGCTACTTAAGTCTTATTCGCAGCGCCCTGAGCTAAAGTTCTCTCATCATCTATTTTTAACTAATATTTCACAATGCCCATGGTCACTAAAAGTAATAAAATCTAAAAGAAGAAGACAGTATTCTCGACGCACGGCAACTCTCTATAACAACATATATTCCTTTCCCAATAACGAATTGCATTTCTTAGCTGAATAAACTTCACTAAAAACCCTTGTGGCTTTGCTATCTGCACCCTACTACAAGTCTGTTCAAAGTGCTTGCAACCTCAGCCCAAAAAACTTGATGTGTTTGTGTGTAGTATATCCTGAAGTATGTTACATATACTTGGATATGCGTGTCGGATGACGGCATGTGCCTAAATGTCGGATTCATCTTATTTTAATGTCAAGGAAACTAAAACATTGCAAATGTTCATATTTCTTAATATATTTATTTTATTTTCTAGGCAAAATATGTATAATAAATGAGTTCATACATAGCTCTATGATAAATTCGAATTGCTAAATATACTTTCTATGTGGAAGTACAACCAAAAGTATCGGACATATATCCCATACCCTTATCTAAGCCCTTGTTTGAGATATCTAAAAAGCTTGGCTTGTAAGAGATTTATTTTTTTTTAGAGGAAAAAAAAAAGAAAGAGAAGAAAAAAGTTAGTGTTTGGGATAATTTTTGTAGGATAGCATTTTTCTTTTTTGCTTTTTTTAAAAATATCTAATATATTTTTATATTTTGCTTGTAAATTGTAGTGTTTGAAATATTAGCGCGATTTCTTTTTGTTGAGAGTATAGTTAATTTTTTAATTGAAGGTATTATAGTCATTTTACTCAAAAAAAAAAAGTCAGGGTGTTTGCAATATGTATAGGCTTTTTATCTTGAAATAAACGAGAAAAAGTTAATTAGCTTTTAGTTAAACCAAACAGTAAAGCTTAAAGACTAGCTTTATGTAAAAGTCAGCTTGTTAGATAGCTCAAACGGCTAAGTGTCAAGTATCCAACATAGATACATTTAGAAGAGTTTGCGTAATAGAGATTCTGAAATACCCTTGACATAGCTACTTGATTCATTTAGAAGAATGCATGTAACATAAATTTTGAAATAGAACCAATCATGCGAAACCTGTAGGAACACTAATAACTAACAGATCGTTTGGATTGGGTGATTTAAAAAAAAAAAAAACATACATTGTATTATCACTTCAATCACTTGTTTGGATAATTAAAGACGAGAAAAATGGAGAGAAATTGGAAATTTTGGTTATCACTTAAAATCACTTTTTTGAATCTCTCAAAAGTAGAGATGTTTAGAAAGAAAATAAACTACTCAAAAACTTTTGTTTTGTAACACCAATAGAGTTACTTTAGTAATATTATGAAAAACACTTTCTTTTCTTTTTTTTCTTATTGAAACTAACCAAACAAGTTAGGAGCTAAATGGCAATCTTTTCTCTCCTATTTATCCGAATAAGGTGGAGGGAAAACACAATCATTTCTCTTCTCATTCTCTTCTTTTATTTTCTTTTATTAGTTAAGAAAAAGAATAATTGGGAGAGAAATGAACGATTCAAAGAAAGAAAAAGAATAATTGTGAGAGAAATGAATGAGCAACTAAACTTGATCGGAACAAAAAGGATCAGAGACGTATATAAACGCAAATTACTAGTTGAATGTAGTCCAACCTTGTGTATATCTATGCAAGGGCGGAATCGAACTCCGCATCTGATACACAGCCCACGAGTTCCTGCACCGAGCAAAGAATCTCAACTTCAATCGTTGGAAAATGTTTCAACGACCTACACGCAAATATATATATATATATACACACACACATACTGCAGGTTGGTGAAGGCACAGTCCAGAAAAACTTCTGCTGATTGTCGTTTTTGACATTATAGATTGCAGAGCTCGAAGTGAGGGCCGAAGAGTTCGTAGTGGCTCGGAGTCGGAGGCTGGCCATTCTCATTCTCGTTCGACAGTGCCTGAACCGCTGGTTGTGACCAGAACTTTGGTACAGGGGATCAGAAAGGGCCTTAAATTTTTATCTGGCCCATAGCGGAACATAAGAAAGGGCCTTATATTTTTTTATATACATACGTATACTAATTTTATTAAAGATTGTTACAAAAATTTTAATAAATTAAATTTTTATCTTATTATTTTTTAATTTAATAATATTTAATTTACACAAATTTTTTTTTTTACAAATTTTAAAAAAAATAGCAAACAGAAAATCAAAAAAAATTATTTAGGAAAAAATTTATACATACAATAAACGACTATAATAAAATACAAATTATAGTATTTAATTGTTCAACTGTTTAAAAATGTTAGCCTAAGAGTTTTTTATATTAATTTTGATAATTTTAATAATTTATTTTTTAAATATAAATAATTTTAAAAAAATAATATTTATATTTTTCAAAAAAAAATATTAACACATCTTGAACAAATGAGTTGACACTTTTAATCAAAGGAAATGACTTATCTTTCAAAAAGACTAAAACACTTAAGTATTCTTGAGAAAAAATATTTTCTGTTAATCCCATTTAAAAATTAAGTCAAATACTTTAAAAGTAAAGAATACTTGAAGTATATCAAGTATGTCAACAATTTTGAACAACTGGTTTGACACCCTAACTGGTTGATGAAGTTGCTTTCAAGTATTAAGAATTAATGTCGACACAAATAAGTTTTGTGTCAACACAAAAAAACCGAAACTCTTTGGACTCAAAATGAGTTGACATAAATTGAATTTGTGTCAATACAAAAGTGGTTCCTCATTTTTTATATCCGGAGCTTTGAGTCGACACAAATGAAAAATGAGTCGACACAAAAAAATCGAGGCCACCTGCAGATTTTGGATGTCGACACAAATTGAAGATAAGTCGACACAAAAGTCCAAAGCTCACCTGAAGAAAATTTTGATGTCGACACAAATGTTTACTTGGGTCGACACAAATATACCAAGGGTTCCTGCAAAATTTAAGTGTCGACACCAAGAAGTTTTGAGTCGATACAAATGGTCTTGTCCTGGATGCTGAAATTCAAATGGGCCGACACCAAACCTAAATGTGTCGACACCGTGGTGTTGATGAGGAAGTTTGTTAGCCCAAGGGCTTCTTTAATTAATTTTGATGAATCCAATAATTCATTTTCTATATAATTTATTGTCCTTAAGTGATTAATGATTCTTATTTCCAAAATGAAAGTGTTAACCCATTTTGAACACTCAAGGTTGACACCATGTTTGGTCAAATGATTTAACACCCTAACTATGCTTCAAAGTGATCCTCAGGAACAAAAGAATGTGTCAACACAAAATCATTTT
>JAOTRH010000022.1:16312738-16323077 GCA_034768845.1 Heliamphora exappendiculata
CACTATAAATCCCGGTGTCCGGTTCATTATCTCTATCCCTCTCCTTTTAATTCTTGCACTAAGTTTTAATTGCATATTCAGTTTCTGTGAGATATTAAGAGTTTTTCTGAAAAGTTTTTTTAAATATCCATTGCTAGCAAAGAACCCAATTCTCCCCCCCCCCTCTTGGGTTGCCTGTTTCCTAACAAAGTTGATGAGGAAAATTACAGAAATTGTGTCAACAACTCAGAAGATTTGTGTCGACCCAATCACTTGAAAATTCCTGCTCTAAATATTTTGTAGCGACACCTACAATACATATTCAAATTCGCGGCAAATTTCAACGGTTAAATTTTTGGCATTTAATACTCTCACCTACTTCCAACGGTCATGAATGCACAATAGCTTATATAGGGAGTACTTTCGCAGCATTTAATCTCTTTTGAGACTTATAATCACTGTTTTATTACTTGAATCAAACTCAAAATTCTCAAGTCCTCATTTATTACTGAAGCTCCAACCCATGTTTCTCATCTCTTTTTACCTTCTCATTTATTGTAAATCAATTTCTGTAAAGAGAGTGAGTGTTTCTCATTTATTTCTCTTACTTATTGTATTCAAGGGTAAGCCAGCCTTTATTCTTTGAGTGAGTGAACAAATCTCATCAAAGAAGAGTTTAAGAGAGATAATAAGAAAATAGAGAATTATTTTCATATGATCTTCTTGAAATTAATACAGGCTTTTGAATATATCCGTAAACATCCGATAGCACAAGCGAAATCTTGAGGTTGTAAAGGCTTAAAATGCGCATGTGAAGCATTCTACACAGTAAAAATTCTCAAAAAAAAAATTTGAGGAGCGAACGGAGGCTTGGAAGAAGCCGAACTACTATAAATTCTCGATATCCGGTTCAATTTCTCTATCCATAACCTCTTTAATATTTGTACTGCTTTAATCTTTCATTATTTTGCTATATTAAAAAGTTTTCAAAAAAGTTTTAAAAAATATTATTAATATTTTAAAACCCAATTCACCCCCGCTTGGGTTGCCTATAACTAACAATTAGTATCAGAGCTTAAGTTTTTATTTTTTATTTAACCGTCTAAGAGTTTATATGACAATTACTAGCATTGGACCTATCCAACCCGAAAGTCAATTGACCAATAGACATCATTTGTTCAATGGAACAAATTACAATTATTGGAATGCTAGAATGAGAATCTATATTCAAGCCGTAAGCTATGACATTCAGCGGGTTATTATTAATGGATCCAAAAGACCTACCAAAATCGTTAAAGGGGCTTTCGTCCCTAAACTTGAGCCTGAATGGACTGAAATCGACATTACAGAAATACAAAAAAATGCTAAGGTTATGAATCTCTTTTATTGCTCACTTGACCCAAATGAGTTCAATAAGATCTCAACATATGACACCGCAAAAAAAATATGGGATAGACTTGAAGTTACCTATGAGAGTACTAACCAAGTGAAGGAGTCCAAAATAAGTCTGTTTGTGCATAAGTATGAGTTATTTAAAATGAAGTATGATAAAATTATATCTGATATATTTACTCGCTTCACTGACATTATTAATGGATTAAAATCTATTGGCAAGATTTATACAAATATAGAAATTGTGAGAAAAATTCTTAGTTGCATGCCTAAAAGTTGGGAAGTTAAGGTCACGGCTATTCAAGAAGCCATAGATCTCGACATGCTTGGTCTAGAAGAACTTCTTGATTCTCTCATGACTCACGAGATGAACATAAAAATGGACGATGAGGATGACAAAAAAAAGGCATTGCCTTCAAGTTCTCAACTCATATCGAAGAATCTGAGGAAGACTCCTCAGGTGATGAGAACGAAGACATGACCCTCATCACAAAGAAATTCAAGCGGTTTATTAGAAATAAGAAACAAGAAAGAAGAAGATTCTTCAAGAATGAAGGATACAAAGGTGAGCCTAACAAGTTCAAAGGTAATTCTAGCAGACTCAAAACATATTACAAGAATGATGAAATAATCTACTATGAATGCAAAAAACCTGGACACGTCAAGACAGAATGCCCTCAGCTCAAAAAGAAATTCAAAAAAAATTTCAAAAAAGCCATGACAACTGTATGAGGCGAAAGTGATGATAGCAGTTCTGATGATGAAAATGAAAAAAATGAAGTAGCAAATTTATGCCTCATGGATAGCGAAGATGATGAGGTAATCCGTGACCCTCTTTTCTTAGATGAATTGCAAAATGCATTTGAAGATCTACACGAAGAATTGAGAAAAAATGGTGCAAAGACCTCTATTTTGAAAAAGTTAGTTATTTCTTCCTTAAGTGAAATTTTCTTTATCAAAACAAGTCTCTAGTTTGAAAGATGAAAACAAGATTTTGATTGAAAAAGTTAAAAGCCTTACTAAAATTGTTTATAAGTTTATTCAAGAAAATAACAACTTAGACAAACTTAGACAAGTTTCTTAGCATGTAAAAATGTGTTTTTGACAAAGTCAAAATTAGGTATAAGCCAAAGAAGAAATAAAAGTTATTATGCAACATTTTTGTCAAAACACCTTCAAATCATAAAAATGCTACATGTTTTCATTGCTATGACAATGGACACACTGTCCACATAAAAATCCTTTAAATAATTTTGTCAAGAAGGTTTGGGTTTCTAAAGGAATATATTCTCAATGAACTAACACCAAATGACCCAAGAAAATTTGAATACCAAAAATTAAAACTTGATTATCTTTACAGGTGTGTCTCAAATTCTCATTCAAGGAAGGGATGTGGTATCTCGATAGTACTCGTTCAAGACACGTGATAGGAGACCAATCGATATTTGCATCTCTCAAACCAAAAGATGGTGAATTTATGACTTTTGGACACATAGCAAAGAAAAATCATAGAAATTGGTTATATCGGTAAAATTCCTCTCTCTTCTATTAAAAATATTTTGTTTATCGACGGTTTGAAACATAACCTTCTTAGCATAAGTCAACTTTGTGACAAAGGCCGCAAAATTGGTTATATCGGTAAAATTCATCCCCTTCTATTAAAAATATTTTGTTTATTAATGGTTTGAAACATAACCTCCTTAGTATAAACTAACTTTCTATCAATAAGGTTTGGGTTCCTAAAAGAACATATCCTCAAGGAACTAACACCAAAGGGCCCAAAAAAATTTGATTACCAAAAATCAAAACTTGATTCTCATTGCAAGTGTGTCTAAAATCCTATTAAAGGAAGGGATGTGGTAACTCGATGATACTTGTTCAAGACACATGATAAGAGACCAATTGATATTTGCATCTCTCAAATCAAAAGATGGTGAATTTGTGACTTTTGGACACAAAAGTAAAGAAAAAATCATAGGAATTGATTATATCGATAAAATTCATTCCCCTTCTATTAAAAATATTTTGCTTGTTGATGGTTTAAAGCATAACCTTCTTAGCATAAGCCAACTTTGTGACAAATGCCACACAGTTGTCTTTGATCATGTTAAGTGCGTTATTAAAGATTCAACCAATAATAAAATTATTTTTGAAGGTAATAGGTATGAAAATGTTTACACGTTTACTCTAAATGATCTTTCTAAAAATAACACCAAGTGCTTAGCTGCCTTGAGTGATAATAGTTGGTTGTGGCATAGAAGTCTTGGACATGCACACATGAACTTGATTTCTAAACTTTTAAAAAATGAATTAGTGATTGGTTTACTTCAAATCGAATTTGAAAAAGACAAAGTGTGTGATACATATCAACAAGGCAAACAAGTTAGAAGTTCTTTTTCATTCTAAAAATGAGATTTCAACTTCTTGGCCATTATAATTAATCCACATGAACTTATTTGGTCCAACAAGGATTTTAAACCTTAGAGGCAAAAGATATGTCTTGGGTGCTATTCTCAGCTCATAAGAATGAAGCCTCTGCCTCTTTTGCAAAACTGTCTCGGAAAGTTCAAAATGAAAAAAGTTTTTAAATTACAAGTATCCAAAGTGATCATGGTAAAGAATTTAAAAACAAAAATTTTGAAAATTTTTGTGATGAAAATGGAATTAATCATAACTTTTCTACTTCTAGAACTCCTCAACAAAATGGAGTTATTGAGAGGAAGAATAGAACATTGTAAGAAATGGCTAGAACCATAATCTGTAAAAATAATTTACCAAGATACTTTTGGGCCGAGACTGTCAATACCACTTGTTTTATCATAAACAAAACTATGATACGAGCTTCTCTAAACAAAACCTTATATGATCTATGGAATGAAAGAAAACCTAACATCAGTTATTTTCACGCCTATAGGTGCAAATATTTTGTTTTGAACAACAATAAAGAATTTTTAGGTAAGTTTGACGCAAAATCTGATAAAGGTGTTTTCTTAGGATATTATATTTCTAGCAAAGTATAAAGAGTTTTCAACAAAAA
Source organism: Heliamphora exappendiculata (assembly GCA_034768845.1). NCBI lineage: Eukaryota > Viridiplantae > Streptophyta > Magnoliopsida > Ericales > Sarraceniaceae > Heliamphora > Heliamphora exappendiculata. Next base: position 16,317,147 of record JAOTRH010000022.1, read on the forward strand.
AATCATAGTTGTTGAAGAATCTATACATATTTTTTATGAAGTTAACCTTAATTTTTCAAAGAACTTTTGTGAAGATAACTTGTTAAGTATAGAAAAATGTGTTGAATACATCTTCATCAAAGAAAAAGAATGCTCAAATTAAGAGAAAGTTTCAAATCCTCAACAAAATGTAGTCCAATAGGTTGCTGAATCTTCAAATTCAGAAAATTTAAATTTACCTAAGGAGTGGATGTATGCTCATGGTCACCAAAAAGATCTTATCATTGGTGATCCATCGCAAGGTATCAAAGCTCGATCCTCTCTACATAATGTTTATGGTAATTTATATTTTTTTTTTCAAACTGAACCAAAACACTTTGAGAAAGCCGAAAATAACGAGTTTTGGACCTTGGATATGCAAGAAGAGCTTAATCTATTTGAAAGAAACAAAGTTTAGATTTTAGTCCCAATACTTAAGGAGCATTCCATCATCGATACAAAATGAATTTTTAGAAATAAAATGGATAAAAATAGAGTAGTTCTTAGAAATAAAACTCGATTCATTAAATTTTTTTAATATTTTGTCGGATTATTATATTTTTTTAGATAATTTTTAAAAAGTAAAAATATTTAATTAAATTCTAAAAATATTATAAAAAATAAAAAATAAATCAAAATAAGTCAATCAACTAAATTTTACATTTAAAAATCTTTTCGCACCCCAAAAAGTAAAGAAATTATTTTAAAATTAAGAAAATGAAAAAAAATAAGAATAAACAAATATATTTAAAATTTTTCCAAATAGAGCCTTTATAGAAAGTTTCGGTCTTGCCTAGCCCTCCCAAACAAGTTGTTGTGCCCTACTTTTTTTGTTACAATGTACATTTTTTTAATCTATTTTTATGATTGAATACGTTTATTATGTAATGCTTGTTAAATTTATTATTCATACAAAAAATAAAAAAAATCCAACATTTCTAGCTATTAAGGGAGGTCAGCCAATGATATGCCAACTTGACGGTCACGTTAAGAAAAAATAGCATCAAGTGTACCATAAGCTTGTGGGCCAAGAGCTTGAGTATGTATATCGAGCCATTCCACAGTCGAAACTCACGAATATCAAAGTGCTATTAGCTTTGGTTAGAATCTATTTGCCTAGATTCGACACTACAGTCGTAATGATAGTATGGTTGGTCAGACCGTAGAGCCTACGTATCAAGAGTTGTTAGCCATATCTCATGCATAGTTAAAAGGAAAAAAAGAGATTTTAACAATGCAAAAGGAACACTCATTCCAAACATTACTGAAGATTCAACTTTAGCTGGCTGGGTAGATGAGAAAAGAGACACTCAGGCAAGGTTGAGTTGGGTCAAAAGTTTTCTGTTAAAGAGAGAGATAGAGAGAGTGAGAGAGAGAGAGAGATTAACAGTTTAGGTATTTAGAACATAAGTTATAGTGCTAAAATTCTAATCATTTGCTCTCTCTCACCCTTTATAGTTTCATTAACTGTTAAAAATTCAAAAAATATTTTAAAAAATAAAAAGTAAATTAATATAAGTCAATCAACTAAATTTTATAATTAGAATTTTTTTCTCACCCCAAAAATTAAAGAAATTATTTTAAAATTAAAAAAATACAAAAAGATAAGAATAAACAAATATATTTAAATTTTGCCCAAATAGAATCTTTATAGAAAGGCTCGGCCTTTGCCAGCCCTCCCTTGACCCCTAATATAATGGGAGTAAAATTTTGGGAGATTTTGACTTAAATTCTATTTAAAATATTTATTTTTTGATAAATTCCAAAGATTAATGTTTCAGTAAATTCTCTAAATTATTTTTATACCAAAATTATCCTTAATTTATACTAACCATCACACCATCGATCCATAGGTTGTGCACAGTGGTGCATCCAGTGGAAACTCGGTGAAATCCTCCATCACCGGCTCCAACAACTCGTTGAAGATTAGCAGCGTGGTTCTCAACAGCGTAGATCTCGTTGAGATGCTTCCGATGGCGTGGATCTCGACAAAGAAGAATAAGAAGAGAAATGAGACATTTTTTTTACGTGTAATGAGGCATTTGGTGCAAAAATGAGAAATTTATTTGAAATGAAACAAGGCTTGCAATGAGACATTGTCTCATGTTCTATAATAAATATCTCATTTCTATAACAGAATCGATAGAGAAATGCCTCATTTGTGCATAAATGTCTCATTTATTTTAAAAAAATGTCTCACAAGAAAAAATTGAGACATTGTAAAATGTCTTATTTATCTACCAAGCAAATGCCATCCATCACCTTCACCACCATCGTCCTCAAACTTTATCATCACAAAGAAACTCCATCATCACTAGATTCACCATTGCATGAGGGTGTCTCAGATGCATGCCGTCATCACCAACCTTCGCATCTACCACCTTAAGTTGTCGCAACATCAGGTCCGCTGCAACCTCACGTCGTCCCCATTGGCGTTGCCATTGCAACCTCGCCCTATTCCTGTTGCCGCCACCAACATTTCACACCACCAGTCGCCTATCCGACCATTGACACCCTTAGTGCCATTATCCCCACACCGCCTTCACCGCAAGCCATTGCCGTCGCCGTTGTCGCCCATGCTCACCGTCGCCACCGCCCACACTCAACTCCTCTTTCACTTGCGCCATTGCTCAAACCCTAGTGATGTACACGAGAAATCATTTGTGGTTTAAGGCTTCGAGAATTGAGTGGGTTTGGAAATAAAAACAATTAATAAATTTTAAAAATAAAATCTTATAAAATATTTAAAAAATAATTAAAACTAATAACAAAACAAATTATCTAAATAAAACCTATAGTTAATTTTACACTTCCAATCATCCTATTCCACCCCTTATTCTCCCTGTCAAACTAGGCCTATCTGCGATGCAGAACCTCCCAACCTCGATGCTTTAATCGAACTCGCGACAATGGTCTTTAAGAAACTGCCAAAACCCAGATCAAAACCCCTTCGTCCTTCCTCACCACTCGCTCCTCCTCCGCCTCCGGCCACTGCCGATTCCGTCCTCCCTCCGCCACCTGAAGCCTCCTCCGCCGCTCCTCTCCCCACCCTATCTCTCTCCTCCACCACCGCCGCCACCACCTCCCAACTTACCCACTTCCTCAAAACCCACCTTAACCCCTCCTTCACTCCCCAAGACCTCCTCGCCTTCCTCAAGAACCACCTCCACCACCACCCGAAATTCACCCACCTCGACCTCCACGTCTTCCGCTATGCCGCCGCACTCGACTCCTTCCGCCACGACCACTCCACCTTCGAGTGGATGGTCCGCACCCTCGCCGTCACTGACCGGTTCGACGCTCTCCACTCCGTTCTCGAGTTCATGGTATCGAACCCGTGCCCGTGCTCCGACGGTATCTTTTCGTGCTCCCGAACTGAACCCATTTTTCGTTTCGCCATTAATTCTTATTGTAGGTTTGGTAGATTTGACGAGGCTTTGATTGCATTTGATTATATGCGCAAATTGATTGATGGGTTACCTAGTGTGGCCGTGTATAATATTTTGATTCATGGCTTTGTTAAGTTTAGAGAACATGAAAAGGCTTTGGGGTTGTACAAAAGGATGATTAAGGACCGGGTTAGGCCGGATGTGTTTACGTTTAACATCTTGATTAATAGTTATTGCGAGAATTCGCAATTTGGGTTAGCTTTGGAAATTTTCAAAGAGATGAGAACCAAGGGTTGTTCTCCAAATGTGGTCAGCTTTAATACTTTGATCAAGGGGTTTTTCAGGGAGAGGAAGTTTGAACAAGGAATTGGAATGGCTTATGAGATGATTGAGTTGGGCTGTGAGTTTTCCACTGTCACTTGTGAAATTTTGATTGGTGGACTTTGTAGGGTTGGTAAGGTTTCGGAGGCCTGCAATCTCTTGATTGATTTCTCAGAGAAAGGTGTCTTCCCTAATGGGTTTGATTATTTTGGTGTAATTGAGAGGCTCTGCAAGGAAGGGAGTACGGGGAGAGCTGTAGAGGTAATGGATAAGCTATGGAGAAAAGGAAATTCTCCTAGTGTTATTGCTTGTACAACATTGATTGAAGGCCTTAGGAGATTGGGGAAAACCGAAGAAGCAGTTACATTGATGGAAAAGATGTTGAAAGATGGTATTCTTCCGGATAGTGTGACTTATAACTGTCTACTTCGAGATATGTGTGATGTGGGAAAATCAATGGAAGCAAATAGGTTGAGGCTTTTGGCTTCTAGCAAGGGTTTAGATCCAGATGGCATGACCTATAACATTTTGGTTGCTGGATATACAAGGGAAGGTAAAAGAAAGGAGGGGCAACTTTTGGTTGACGACATGTTGGATAGGGGATTTATACCTGATATTGCTACCTATAACAGGTTGATCAATGGTCTTTCAAATGGAAAAAATTCTCTTTGATGAGAATGAAATGTGAATTCACTGGCTACTGGAAAGGCAGAATCATATCATCCAAGGTTTTGTGTGGCAACTCACCTTTGACTATGAGTTTAGCCCTATCCCTATCCACCCGGTTTTGACAAACCCATTCTTCCCACGCAAATCATGAGGATTGATTCTATTTTCTACAATAATCAGCTCCTGAACCTGCAAGTTTGGATATCATAAAGATATTTCTATCCCGTCGCTGGCCTCCTATAAGTGACATTGTTCCAGGGTGAGGAAATGAAATTGGCAGATGAACAAGTGATTCATATTTGTTGTCTGATCTTTCATAAGATGCGGTGATATCAACATCTGCTTTTGATGGACTACCCAGCTGTGCAGCCATCCCCAATCTCGCTTGCTTTAGGGCAGGACCGGGACCGGTCCCCAGCCTTTCTCCTGCACTTCAAAAAGTGTCCTTAACCTAATTGGGCCTACCAACAAAGCTACTAGTACTTGATGCGTGGGGGTGATTTGGTTTCATACAATGCCCTTGCAGCAGTAAAAGGCAGTTGTGAACCGTCAATATTTGCTTGGTGTGTTAACTTGTAGATTATGCGAGAAAGTACATACCGAGTGATGAGTGTGTGCATTGTGCTGTAGTAGATGTAGAAGGTTTAAAAGGTGCCAAAGGGCAGACAATGCAGTTAAAGCAAAGGGGAAATTATTCGTGATTCTTTTTTGATCATCCAATAGATTGAGGGGACCAGTGCAATTCGTGGCTGTGACTTGGTTGAGAGAAAGCTTGAACATAACAGGAGCCACAATGAGTGTGTGCATTGTGCTATGATAGATTTAGAAGGTTTAAAAGTAAGTGAAGACAATGCAGTGAAAGCAAAAGGGGAAAGAAATTATTCTTATTTCTTTTTGATGGTCTAATGGATTGAGGCAACCGGTGTAATTCGAGGACTGTGACCTAGTTGGGAGATGACCAATTATGCTTGAACTTAACGGGAGCCACAAAGAGGATTAACTATGGAGCTTTCATAACGCAGCCATGGTTCCACTATGACTTGGTATGCATAAATTCGTTTCAGTGTTTGTGTTATGTGCCCAACCCGCATCCTCAAATGATTTGTGAAGATGCATGAATTTTACATATCTCGACATGTAATTCCACACTCTTTGATACAAGTACAACCAGCTGTGTAGAAGTGTCTGGCATCCAACCAAAAAAGGAATTTGTAACGAAGCATATATTTAAGAAAGGAAAAATGAGGGTTTTTTTTTTATATATACAAAAACACTTCTTGCACAGACAACCAACTACTGATCAAACCACAAACAGAGACAATAATTGAGATTCTGAGCAGTCTGAGTTTATTAGTGGTTGCTATTCAGTGTGCTGATTTTCTTTATAGCTGTTGTAGTCCAATCACTCCAATCTAAAGCCATGATCTCACTTTTAGGGAGTCTATATGTGATCTTGGGTGCTGTGGAAATAGAAGAATCCTTTTGATTTTTCAAATTTTATTGCTTACCTGATCTATGTCCCCCCCTGTATTCA
>JAOTRH010000022.1:16323177-16355177 GCA_034768845.1 Heliamphora exappendiculata
TTTTTAAAAAATTCTGAAAATTTGAAGAAATTTTTTAGAAAATCATATAAATTTAAGAAAATTTTTAGAAATTTGAGAAAAGTTTTTAGAAAATTTTACAAATTTAAGAAAAATTTTAGAAATTTGAGAAAGATTTTAAGAAATCCCTAGAAATTTGCAAAAAATCTTAGAAAATTCAAAACATTTTGAAGAAAATTTTGAGAATTTTATTAAAAGATCCTTGAAATTTTGCAAAAAATGCTAGAAATCTTAGAGATTTTAGAAAGAATTTTTTATTTTTTATTTTTATTTTTATTTTTTTGTTATTATTTAAATTTTTATATATTATTTTGTTTTTGTTTTTGTTATGATTGGGGCCAATTTTCAAAAATTCTTAAAAAATTAATCGTACGGGACGAAACCAAATGTCAAAAGAAAGGGATATTTTTTTTATATATATACTTGGGAGGAAAATTAGCATAGAATAATAGAAATTTGCCTGGTGCACCAGGGCTTAGGGTCACTAGGAATCACGAACCTAGGGTTAGGGTGCCTAGTTTCTTAGGGCTTGAAAGAAACCGAAACGTCGTCACTTGCACATGAACCTAGGGTTGGGGCGCCTAGTTTTCTAGGGCTCTGCCTTCTGATTTTTCTGTACTTTGCTTACTCGATTTGTTCTTTATATGTTCTCTATCTATCTTCTTTTACAGGCTGGTCATTATGTCTGGGGCTTCGGAGGTTTTGTCTCCGAGGAGGTGTTGGAGTGGTATGATGCCCTCCTTGTTCCTAGCCAGGCTTACATCGATGCCTCCGGCTTTGCTCGTTTCATACCCCTGCTAGGTAGGATGAGTAATGATCGGGTATAGCTGACAGCCCTGGCCGAGCGGTGGTGGGATACCACCAACACCTTCCATTTCACCACATTCGAGGCTACTATGACGCCTCTAGACTTTGCCCTCTTCACCGGCATTCGTGTTGAAGGAGCTTCCATCCCATTCGATCCCACCATTGCGCAGTTTGCTGATCCCTTGATGTATTTCCTCGAGGCTATTCCGGCATAGATGGACAGAGACTAGGTCCGATGTACCTGGTTCTTCGACCGCTTCTGACACTTCCAGCGCACCGAGCCTCGCCACTACGAGTGGGTCGCCCGAGGCTTTCTTATGTATATGTTCGGTACCTCCTTGTTTTCGAACAAAGAGAATACTGTTCACTTACATTACTTGGGCGACCTGGCTCGTCTTGATCGGGTCGCTTCATACGACTGGGGCGGCGCTTCTTTGGCTACCCTCTACAGTTTCATGCGGACACTAACCCAGTTCCATCAGGAGCTCAGCATTGGGAGATATTGGAGGGTCTGGGAGATATGGTTTTGCTTCTGCAGTTCTTTATCTATTTTTGTTATCTATTATTTCTGTCAGCTGACATCTTCTTCACTGCAGTTGTGGACCTATGAGTTCCTCGAGCTTCACGTCCCAACGAACTCTGCGACAAACCCTCTGGTTATTTCTCGTGCAGCCCGGTGGTCCCTTGGGCTGAAGGGAAAGAAAGCTGGAGGGAAGGATCTTGACCGATTTTGGGTGTCTCTGGATCGGCGGACCCCTGACCAGGTATCTTTACCATACGATACATTGCTTTCTGTATTATACTGCTTATTACGCTTTTCACTGTACTGCATCGCACAGTTCTGCAATCTATTTATTACACTGTGCTGCACTGCACTGGCACTGATTACTGCAAACTGCTCATCACACTGTATGTCCTACTGTTCTTTGCATTGTACTGTAATTTGAACTGTTGCAGGTCCATTGGGATGTCTGGAGGGGGATGGAGGATCAGGCCGACGCGGATCTGATGTGCAACAGCGACATTGCGGCGAAGTGTATCTTGCTAGAGGGCCCATTTGGGCGAGAGTACTATCTAGGAGAGCGAGTGGTTCACCAGTCGCTCGACCTAGATCACTTCTGGATCCCGGTGGTTTCTCCAGTCCATATGCGCCGGACTGATCATCTAGGTCTCGTCGACTTGCTGCTAGAGACGGTGGGGACCCTGATTTCAGAGCTGCTGGTGGCGGAAGGGGACTACACCGCTTAGGCCCGGGTGTACTTGATGGGTCCCTTAGGTCCTGGCCCGGTTGGAGATAGGAGGGGGCGAGCACCGAAGGCCGCCGATGCTGATGCTGTTGCTGGAGGTGCTCGGGCTACGGCTGCTACTGGAGGTGCTGTCGGAACTGCTGCTAGGGATGCTGCTGGCGAAAGGGGCCCAGAGATACCATGGGACGTCTAGACCGTGGTTTATGGTTCCCCTTCTCTCTACCGGTTCCTGTTCCGCCGGAATTGGAGTTCAGGGCGTACATCGGCCAGGTTTGTCTTCTACCTTTCCCTCAGTCACTTGTTTTATCTGTTTAATCTTTTCTGAACTGTTTTCTTCCACAGGTCGATCAGGCTTGGTTAGACCGGGTGATGCTGATGATTACTGGCTTGAAAGTACTGGTCCGGCAGATGGATGCCTAGATGCGGGCAGCCGACATCGCCATCATACCAATAGCCGCCGTGAGTAGCTTGTGTGTTCTTTTCAATTTTTTCTGCATTTTCCTATTTTTATTTCGCTCTGAGACTTGGTCCTCTTTTGACAACCTCCATCTCTGGCCACCAGCGTGGTACCGCCACCAGCTCCAGTTGGACCTCCTGCTCTAGCCCCAGCTCGGGGTCATGGTTCCCGGGCATCTTATCGGGCTCGTTCCAGAGGGTCAGTTTCATCTGCTCGGAGTCGATCTAGAGTTATTTCTTCCTCCAGCAGCGACGATGGTGATGACTTCGACCGACTTTTTGAGGATGACAGTTCCAAGGAGGCTGGCCCTCCTCGTCGAGTTTGCCCGAGGCATACATGAGAGAGAGAGAGAGAGAGAGAGAGAGAGAGAGAAAGAGAGCCCCCCCAGAGTTACTTTTTAAGATACACTTATTTTGATGGGCCTGCGTGCCTTGTTTGACATGTTTACATACATTTATCTACTTCATGGGCCTGTATGCCCCAAATTGACACATACATTTACTTGATCCATGGGCCTGTGTGCCCCAGTTTTGTTGGTTATTGGGCTTAGGTGCCCCTGTATTACTTTGCTACTTTTTGATGCACTTTGGGCCTTCGTTCTATTTCATTATCTGCTTATCCGCTTGCTGTATGGTTCTCTCTTATTTACTGCTCAAATTGCCTTAGATGCATAGTTCAGACGTCACAACTAGTACAGAACACACAAACTGAAAACTGCCCCACACCAGCCATGTTTGAACATGGCGGTCGCCATAACATGACATGGCGGTCGCCACTTTCCCAAAATATTTACTTGGCAGTCGCTCATTTAGACATGGCAGTCGCCTGATCAAAGGAATGATGTCACTGTACTATGCTTTTTATAGTTGGAGGTCGCCAGTTCTAAGATGGCGGTCACCACATTGATCGTGCCTTTTGCTAAAATTCTGATTTTCCGCCCTTTTCTACATTATAAATATAGCACTGGAGGCCCCATTTGCTGTTGCTCAGACTCAGATGGCTAATTTCCTTTCTTCGTGGATTGAGGAATTCTCTCATATCAAAAATTTGAATTTTGTCCCCTTTAGCCTTAACGCCCTTTTCTCATTGAGGACTTTGAAGATTAACAGACCTTTACTAACGGCCGCTGCACAACTGTGAGATGCTCATTCTCATGTCTTTTGGTTTGGTTTTGAAGAACTCTGCCCCACTGTGAAGGAGTTTGCTGTCATCTTGAGCTTTACTCCGCAGAGTTCCGTTGTTGTCCCCACTCCCTTTCTCTCTGTTCGGCAGTAGGTGATGCAACTCTGCGGTCTGTCTAGGATGGAGGCTTCTCGTCTGACCTCGGGTGACTGTCTCGGCATTCCATGGCTTATTGAGAAGTTTCAACCTACTGGTGACCTTAGCGATTTAGACTTTCAGATGCGGCGCCGTTATGCACTTTGCTTCTGCCTCCTTGCCCAGTATCTACTTGTCCCTTCAGATGGACGGGTTAGTTGTGTCCTGGTTGACATTGCTGGCCAAATGTGGATGGCGAAAGAATTCGTGCCCCTGGTTTTAGCTGAGACACTGCTGGGCTTGGACACTGTTCATCGTGGCGAAACCACCACGTTTGTTGGCAACCCTTTACTTCTCCAGGTGATCATAACATCTTCTTTTGTATCAAGTTCTCTCTTACACTGTAAAGCCTTTCTCTTTCTAACTCTTGTTACAGATATGGATGATGGAGAAGGTGAACCTTATACAAAAGTCTCCCACTGATAGACACAATGCTGCTGTTTTCCTTTACCGTTCATGTTATCAGATATGTGATACTAAGGCATCTTGGCGACAATATTTTTCCTCTCTGACTGGCCCAAACATTACCTAGCATTACCCTTGGTGGCGGATTCCTGCTATGACTCTGACCACTATGGATCATCCTAGTGTATTGCTCGTTGGCCTACATCAGACTACCTTTTATTACCCCCATCGGATTATGCGACACTTCGGTCGCCGTCAGACCACCTTTTCGAGCATTCGTGATCATCTATTCTCATCTACACTGCGGGCTCCTTTTTTAGCACAGTATCGGGATGCCTAACCATCTCTCTCTTTTATGGAGATGCCCGAGTTGTAGTGTCCCGATCTTTCTGCTGAATACAAGACATAGTTGACACAAGATAGGAAAAAGAAAGATAGAGAAGAGGGAAAACAAGAAGCAAAAAGGAGAACGGTTTGATGATCTCTACTCTATTTTGAAAAATTTCACAGCTTTTTTTTTTATTTTGTAGAGTTTGGGACTTGTGTGCCCTCCCTTTATTTTAGAACTATGTAGTCTTGTCAGAAGTAATGAAAAACTCTCATTTTATGTTTAAGATGGTTTATATTTATCCAAAACTTGAATGTCTTTATTATCAAAATCTAAAAATTAATTTGCATTGGTCTTACTCAGATTCAAAGATGGTTTAAAACAAAAAAAAAGTGGTCGGACTTCTTAAAGAAGCTGCCCACGTATCCCAAAAAGATAGAATCATACCTTAACATAGTTCAGGCTCAGTTTTCACTCGGGTATTGACGCTTTCTTTTTGTAATGCCCTAACTTTTTTCAAGGTCGCCCTTTTAGATTTTCGGCCTTGCGGGCCACTCTAATTTTTGCCTGAGTTGTCTTTTTGATTTTCAACTCAGTGAGCTTTTATTTTTATTTCATTTTATTTTATTTTTACCTCAGGAATAGTATTTTTGAGTTGGTCGAGGTTAACCGGAGTGGAGAATACATTGCCATCCAAGTCCGTGATAATGACTGCACCACCAGTCATGATGGTTTTGATCAGGAACGGTCCAGACCAGTTTGGTTTAAACTTGCCCATTGGGTCAAAGATAGGAGCTCTGATTTCCTTGAGAACCAAATCTCCTTCTCGAAGATTGCGAGTCTTGACTTTCTTATTGAATGTTCGAGCTATTCTTCTTTGCTAACCTTGTATATGAAATAGGACTTACAGTCTTCTTTCATCAAAGAAGAGCAATTCTTCCATCCAGTTCTTCTGCCATTCTGCTTATGATATACTGGCCTCGGCCACTACCCTTAGCGAGAGAATTTCCACTTCAATGGGGAGTACGGCTTCCATCCCATACACTAGAGAGTATGGCGTTGTTCTAGTTGAGGTTCTGATTGACGTTCGGTATCCCCAGAGTGCAAATGGTAGATGTTCCGGCCAATCTTTGTCTGAGCTGATTGTCTTTTGTAGAATTTTCTTGATGTTCTTGTTTGCTGCCTCGACTGCCCCATTGGTCTGTGGTTGATATGGCGAGGACTTATGAGCCACTATGCGGTATTCCTCGAAAAGATCCAGGACCTCCCCTTGAAAATGTGGGCCATTATCTGAAATCCTCATGGGGAACTCCGTGCCGACAAATGATATTTTTTTTGATGAACCTGGCAACATAAGAGGCCTTCAATATTAAGTAGGAGGCTGCTTTCACCCACTTGGTGAAATAGTCAATAGCCACAAGAATAAACTCATGTCCATTGGATGCCTTCGGGGTTACTCTGCCAATTACGTCGATGCCTCATATTCAGAACGGCCATGGTGATGTCAGGTTGTATAGCTGAAACGGGGGAACGTGCATAAGATTTGCGTGAATCTAACACTTATGGCACCTCCGCATAAACTGTATACAGTCTGTCTCCATTGTCATCCAAAAGTATCGTTGTTGCAGTATCTTCTTGGCTAACATATTTTCGTTCATGTGCGGTCCACAGACTCCTGCATGTATCTCTTTCATCAGCTCTTGGCCTTCTTCAGTGTTTACGCACAACTTGTTGACTCCAAAATATCCTCGTTTGTACAGTCCACCCCCACAAATGACAAACTGCGCAGATAGTCGTCGTATTGCCCTTTTGTCCTTTTTGCTAGCAAACTTGGGATATTCTCCTTTCTCTATGAAGTTCTGAATGTCAAAGTACCATGGAAGGCCGTCAGTGCTTTTTTCAATAGCGGCTGTTATCTCATACGCTAGCTTTCTCTTCTGCTCAATTATCAAGGGTCTCATGCGGACTCTGGGCGGTAAGTCAATCATGGATGCTAGGGTGGCCAGTGCATTAGCAAACTTGTTCTGCAGTCTCGGCACATGGGTGAAGATCACTAATTCGAAGCATGGTATCAGCTTTTTTAGTTCTTGATGATAGAGAATTAAGGTTAAGTCCTTGACCTTTCATTCTCCTTTTTCTTGTGAGACTACTAGTGCTGAGTCTCCAATGACTTCTAGCTTTTTTGCCCCTAGTTCTAAAGCTGACTCCAATCCAGCTAGACATGCTTCATACTCAGCCTGATTGTTGGTGACTTCAAAATTGAGTTTTAGGAAAAACAGAACATGTGATTCATCGGGAGTGACAAGAAGGACTCCTATTCTATAGCCATATTGATTGGATGCGCCATCAAAATATAGAGTCCATTTTTCCTCCCTTACTTTCATCAGTTGTTCATCCGAAAATTGGAACTCTGTATCTTCATCCCCTTTAACTGCTTGGTTGGCCAAAAATTCTGCCACTGCTCTGCCTTTGACTGACATCCAGGTGACATATTGAAGATCAAACTCAGATAATAGTAGCAACCATCGGGCCAGCCTTCCTATCAGTGCCGGCTTTTCGAACAGATTCTTCAAAGGGTCCATCCAGGATATGATATTTACTGTGAAAGACAACATATAATGCCTTAATTTTTGAAAAGCCCAAACTAAGGCCCAACATGTCTTCTCTAGCAGCGTGTATCGTACTTCTGACCCCGTCATCTCCTTGCCTAAGTAGTAGACAGCCTTTTCTACTCCAGTTTTACCATTTTGTGCAAGCATGCATCCTATAACTGAATCAGTCACTGACAAATAGATGATCAGTGGCCTGTCAGGTTCGGGAGGAGCTAGAATATGAGGGTTTTGAAGGTACTATCGTACGACATCAAAGGCGTCTTGGCATTTCTGATCCCACTCAAACTCGACTCCGTTCTTCAGCAGGCGAAAGAGGGGCTCACATGTGCTTATAAGCTTTGCGATGAACCGACTGATAACCTGTATCTTACCCAGAAAACCTCTGATTTCTCGCTCGGTCATTGGAGGAAGCATTTCCAAAATTTCTTTAATCTTCGAAGGATCGACTTCAATGTCCCGTTGAATGATCATAAATCCAAGCATCTTTCTGGCAGTAACTCCAAAGGCACGCTTTTGTGGGTTGAGTCGTATTTTGTACTTTTGAATCCTCTCAAAAAAATTTCGCAGAGCTGTGATGTGGCCTTTTCGATCCTTAGATTTAACTATCATATCATTCACGTATACTTCGACTTTCTTATGTATCATGTCATGTAATAAGGTAGTGGTAGCCTTTTGATAGGTTGTCCCAGTATTTTTCAAGCCAAACGGCATAACACGGTAACAATAGGTGCCCAAAGGCGTGGTGAATGTCGTCTTTTCTCTATCTTCAGGATCCATCAGAATCTGGTTATACCCGGGAAAGCCATCCATAAATGACAGCAAGGCGTGCCCTGCTGTACTATCTACCAAGACATAAATGTGTGGCAGTGGAAAATCGTCCTTCGGGCTGGCCTTATTGAGGTCCCAAAAATCCACGTAGACTCGGATGCGACCGTCCTTCTTTAAAAATGGCACTATATTGGCTACCCATTTTGGATACTCGGTTACTATTACGAACCCAACGCTGATCTGTTTAGCAATCTCTTTTTTAATCTTCAGAGCTCATTTTGGTCGGATCCGTCTCAATTTTTGCTTGACCGGTTTAGCATCGGGGTACAGGGGAATATGATGCTGGACGATATCATGATTAATTTCAGCCATATTTTCGTAAGACCATGCAAATACATCTTTAAATTCTTTTAATAAATTTATTAATTGCTCTTGTTCAGCTAAGGATAAAGAAGAGCCAATTTGAACATTTTGTGGGTTAGTTTCATCACCCAGATTTATTGACAAAATTTTTTCAATTATTGGTTGGCCACGCATTTCTTCTTCTCTTTTTATTACAAGTTTTATTTTTTCGGGTATGTTCCCGTTGAATTCAAAATCATCAGAAAGCGTATGAAATGAATCAAACAAAGGACAGCAATCGAAAATCTCGTTTATTTCATTAAGAACAGTGGGAATTACAAACTTGATGGTAAAAGCAGAGAGAGGGGCACCAACAGATGTTCCCTCAACTACAGACTCCGACTCAAACTTAGACTCAGGATATATGACCTGCACGTCAGAAGACTCAATGGATTAATTTTTTACTTCCTTTGTGGCCATGTCGACGATGAGCTTGGTGCAATTTGCCGGTGTGTTGAAGCCCATCATGAAGCAGTCTAATTCGGTTATGCGCAACTGAGCCATATTCTTGTTGAACAGCACGCCCTGGTCAGCTCCATCAAACTTGTCAGCCCAGTCCTATTCCTGAACCTTCTTTTCTTCCTTCCTTTCTTCTACTGTTTCTTCCTCCTCTATGTTAGACAACTGGTGGCTGAAAAAGATGTCTAACCCAGGCAGCTTTTGATTGGTCTCTTCGTCAATCCACAGCTTCGGAAAGCCACAATATAGGAAATTTTCTCCTTCCTTGACGAAGTACCAATTGAGTGTCCCAGAATAATTAGTCTTTCGTCCCCTTCTAGACCCTTCCAGATCTTCTTTCGTTGGCTCATACCCAAGACCAAAATAGTGCAAAGTCGGCAATACCAGAATAGGTTCTGGGATTTCCTATATTTTACATCCCAATCCCATGCCAGGGAAAAGGATATTTTTCTCATCATCGTTAAAGCTCGTGGGTCAACATACCTTTCTTCCTCATTCATCAGTGTCTGAACATCTTGTACTTCATCAAACTGAAAACCACTGAGCAATACATCATTTTCGCCATGCTAAACTTCTAGCAGAGTCGCACTCACTCCTCCTTTCGGAGGGTGAATACTGTCCTCTCCATGAATGGTTAAAACTTCCCCGTTTTTTATTAATTTTAATTTTGGTGAAGGGTAGATGGTACAGCTTAGACATTTGGGTCATGCAGCCACGACCTGCCCAGCAGCAGATTGAAGGAGGTCGGCACGTCTAGCACGTGAAACTCAACTGACGTCTCCAGTGGCCCCACTAAACGGCAAACGACACTAGCCCTAGTACGTCCCTTCTTGTGTTTTTATAGGCTCGTACCCCTTGATTGCAGGGTGTAAACTAGTCTGGTTCCATCCCCGAGCAAATGGCTGTTCTTAATGGACAAACGTTCAAGGCGGACCCATTATCAATGAGGGTTACCGGGACCCATTTTTCTAAGCACTTGACGATGATGTGATGTGGCTTGTTGTGACTTTTTCTTTCAGCGGATAAATCCTTATCAGAAAAAGAAATGACTCTTGGTTCGGCAGCTAGCATAATGAGCCCAATAAGCTGCTCGGGGTTGCATCTATCGAGACACTGACCATGTTTAATACCTTCAAAATAGCTTGTCTATGCTTATGCGACGCCATCAACAAGCCCTAGATACTGATGTTGGCCTGCGTCTTTTTCAGCTATCTCAGTACAGTATCATCCTCCTCCTCTTGCTCTGTCTCTTTCCCTTTCTCACTTGGCTGTCCTCTCTCTAATTGATCTGGCTTAAAGTGCCGTCCACTTTTGGTTAGGTGTTTCATGCCGTCTTCCATCCCATAACCCCGACATCACGCTATCAGTTTGTTTTACCTCGTTTACGTGCAGATGACCTTTGAATGCCCACAAATTATTTTGGTCACTAATAGCTGCCATTTCTCTTCTTTTCTCGTCATCTTCGATAGCCCATGTATTATCAATTTTCTCCCAGATATCTTCCTCGATAAAGTTCACCTGTTGCTCTTGGGCGGCCCAAAAATCAGTCCATTCAGTCCCATCAGATTTCAACACAATCCTGACTAGTCAATATGACTGCATTTCATCGACGTACACTTTCTTCTCAAAAAGTTAGAGAATGGTGATTCCATCGAGTACATGACCAATCCCGTAAGGCCAAGTTGGATAATTCAATGGCCAATCATCTACCTCGTTGCGTTCTTCTACCTCGTGTTGGTAAACTTGGATCAACGGTCTATACCATTCCCAGCTATTATCGCTCCATTCTTCCATCCTGTCTTGGCTGCCTCTAAGCACGATGAACGAGCATACTATTTGGTTCTCATTTACTGAAACATGAGGACGGGGTAGGTGTGCTGAGCAAATGTGCTAACTCGGGTCCTCCGATTCTCCTAAAGCATGTAATTTATCCCAGCCTGCCTAGCATGATTTGGCAGTGGGTTGGTTGTGACGTTCGGCTTTGGGGTAGCTGATGGAGGAGGGATCACTTTATTGTCAATAAGATTCTGGATCTCATGGCGGAGCCTCATACACTTGTTAGTCAAATGCCCATGGCCTTGGTGGAAGGCGCAGTATTGAGAGGCATTGTATCTCAGAGGAAGCGAGTCGGGCACTGGCATAGGATCTAGTACTTTGATGAGTCCTTTCTCTACTAAATGGTTTAAAGCAGTGGATAACGGGATGTTGAGAGGGGTGAAAGTTCTTCGCGGCCGTTGCTGTGTTTGCTGACCATCGCTTGGCTGCTGAAGGTTGCTTGTCAGATGAGTGGAAGAAAAAGAGTTCAAAAGGTTCACCTCGCCTGAGTGGGACACGAGGTTAGTTATGGCGAGTTAATTTTGGTTAGTTGCGGGAAAAGTCCTCCTTGGTGGTTTCTGACTGGGTTCTATTTTCTCAATGTCACCAGATTGGATTGCATCTTCTATCTGAACCCCAGCATCAAACAACTGCTCGAATGTGGAGAGCGACTGTGTAATCAGATAGCGTTTCAGGGGGGCTTGCAGATTCTTTACTATCATCCGAACTTGCTCCTTTTCAGAGGGCCAGTTTATCATTTTGCAGCCTTACCCCTCCAGCGGGTCAGGAAATTGACAAAAGACTCCCTGTTCTCCTGTCGGGTCGTTTCGAACTCTCGAGTAGTCACATCCAGTTGGACATTATAACTATATTGGCTGATAAAAACCGTTGTAATGTCTTCTCAAGTTCTAATTTTAGCTACATCAAGGGAGAGGAACCATTTCTGGGCTACCCCAGAAAGAGATCGGTGAAAGAGCTGAGTCTTTAACTGGTCATCAATCCCCATTGGCGACAGGGTACCAACATATATTCAGAGATGAATTCTGAAATCTCCGGTTCCATCAAATTTTTTCATGTCTAGCATTTTAAACTTTTTTGGCAATTTAGTATCTGGAAACAGGCAGAGTCCCCCTACATCGAGCATATATTCCTCAACTCCTTTGGCTTTTCTCAACACCTTTTTCATCTGATCAATCTTTTTCGCCAGTGCAGATTTCCTAGACTGGGTAGTGTTTTCTTCTTCTACCACAATTTGGCGGGGAACCCGAGGTGGCACTGCGACTTGCGGTATCACTAGTCCCTGATTGTCATCCCAAAAGTCTTTGCTGTTCTCGTTCGTATTGTCTAGCTGTCCATTCACACTGAGTATACGGGCCTGATTTGCTTGCATCTGCGCCTGGCACTAATTTTAGGCCTAGGTCTGCTGCTCCACGGCCTGCTGTATCTCGATAATAGCTCTCATCAAGGCTGTCAGATTAACTTCATTCTCTGCCATGTTGGTCGATTCAGATACTCTACGAAGTCTGCCTGATTCTGATCTTACCCAAACTCGTGTCAACTGTATTCTTTTCAGATCAATGGTATCCCACAAAAAAACTTAAATCTCACAAGCAGAATAACTAGTCTCAGATATTTTAAAAAAAAATTTAGACAATAGATAGCAAATCTCCCAGATACCCAAAACAGCTGAGACTGAAATAATGCCCCTATCGGGTTCATGCCAGCAGCATAACAATTGAACTTCTAAAAATCCAAAATGAGAACTAAGGGGATAGATCAACTAAATTCTAAAAGAAAGGTTTTATCTAGACAGACGGCGTTTTGACAAAAAAATTATTCTAACCCTCAAGAGACTGATTCAACCTATGAGGAAAGCCGGCAGCATAACGGTAGAAAAACAAAACTTTTCTCATATAGGTTGAAAGAAAGGGGTTTGAAAGAAGCAAGCCTAGACAAAAAAAATGAACGGGGTACAGCATTAGCAACCCAAGAAGAACCCAGAGGGGAGAGAAATAATCTTAAAGGTCCAAAAACGAAACACAGGCATGAACCTGAGAAGAAGCCTAATACAACAACAGGAAAAAACTAACAATCCAAGAGGAACTTGAAAGAGAGGGAGACTATCCTAGAGATGTTAAAAAAAAACACGAGCATGACCCTGGGAAGAAAACTACGGTGTGAGAAACTGATCAGGGTGAAGGACGAAATTCGGGTAAAAACCCGAAGGCGAGAAACTGATCTAATCAAATGATAACAGAAAATTTAAGCCAAATCCGGGGAAAGAACTAGTCTAATCCGAATAAATAATCCTAACAATATATAATCAAAACATACAATAAAGAAAAATACATAATCCTATTAGGGTTAGCAACACCTAATTGAGGGGTTCTAAGTTCACTATATGTAAAAAGTCAGTTTTGGTCAATCTGAACAGGGTACCTTCTGAATAGAGCCGGGTATATACCTCATATGCCTGAAGTGGTGGAGGACATGGTCAAACAGTATGTCCAAACTCTTTTACTGCACCTATGATAGCGTACAGTCAGTAAGGGTTGCCCGTCTTTTCAACAATCTCCGAAACGAATTAATGTTCAGGGCATCAGGTTGACCAGGTAGGGGGTTGAAGAACAATGCATATGCATGCAAAAATACAAATGAGAAATTTTATTAAGAACTAATGATGTTTTCAAGTCTAGCCCTTTTATTTAATTTTAGAAATCAGTCCCTAGTAGAGTCGCCAGAAAAATACTGTGATGTTAGGATTTATGGGTCATTTTGAAAAATGTTCAAAAATAAAAAATTCAAAGAAAGTTTAAAAAAATCTTTTAACACCTTAAAAATCAAATTTAAAAAAAAATTTGTCAAAAATATAGTCGCCACTTAGTTTTTGAGAAAATACTAAGAAAAATAAAATTGGCTAGTGATCTTTAAAACGTTAACCAGAGAAACAGGGTTCGGGGGTTAAGGTACGAATCAAGAAAGGTGTTAGACACCCCGTTCACCCAACCGTAAGGTTAGCTTCTACTAATCATCATTGGTTCTTTAATAAAGTTTCTTAAATGCATGCAAATAAAGAAAATAGAGGTAAATAGAGAATATCCAAAATTAAATATAAAAAATACATAAAATATGTACATAGAACACCAAATAAGACAAATGTCAAAAGAAAAATTCTAAGTCCTAAGACATGCAATTTCTAACTAAAGGATACATGGTGCACTCTCACATACAATTTTACCTAAGCTATCATCATTCAAATAAAAGAGTAAACATATACTAGAGATTGTTAAAATTAGCTAAACATGAATTGCTAATAAGAAATAAACTAAACTATCATAAACATGATTTCAAATAAAAAAACTAAAATATGCATATCACCAAAATACACTAAGTTACCATTAACATGATGAATATCTAAAAGAAATATTAACAAAAGATACATAAGAAATCCTATAAAAGAAAATGTGCAAACAAACTTAATAAAGAGAAAAGGGGTAAAACAAAAACAAAAAAGAAAAGCTAGTTATTCACATTTTATATTTTGAAAAGAGATAGGAGAAAATAAAAAAGAAAAGAAAAGATTAAAAAAACAAAAAAAACAAAAGAGAAGGAATTTGCATTTTTAGAAAATATAGCTGAAGAACATTTTTATGATTTTTGAATTTAATGAAAGAAAAAGAAAGATAAAATAAGTACAAAAAAAGAAATTATACTAATATTGAAAGAAGGAAAAAAATTAATGCTAAAATAAATTAATGCTAATGAAGAGATTTTAAGCTAACACTAAAAAAGAAAGAGAAGAAAAAAAGAAAAGAAATGGAACATTAAGACAAATAAATAAAACTACATTATAAGAAAAAGAAAATAAAACTACATTACAAAAAAAAAGTAAATGCTAGAAAGAAAACATTAAACTAATACTTAAAATAAAGAGGTATTGAAGAAATAAAATACAAAAGAAAATAATATAGGAACTTTAAACTAATAATAAAGAAAAATAAATAAATAAAAAAAAATAAGCACAATTATTTAATTAGATGATATGAATGTAATATTGACAATTACATTCATATGATGTAAGTACCTTAATTATAACAATTAACAATATTAATAAGTTGTCATTGCCAAAAATATTAGCACTAATTATTGAAGAAGAATAAAATGAAAATGTGCAAAGTGTGAGTGTGTAAACTAAGTAATTAAAATAATTAAATTATATGAAGTAAATTGAATAATAAACATGACAAATAATAAACTAAAGAAATGTACGAATTGAATTTGAACTTAACCTGGTCACTCCAAAAGAGAGGGAATGGAGTTAGAAGGATCGGGGATCCAAGCAAAGTACCTGGATCGCTAAGGAATTCTTAAGTCGGGGAATGTGCCTTGGTGGTCTAATCCTCCGGTGGTGATCCAAGCAAGGCTTCAATGTAGGCGTCGGAGGTTCGGGACTCGATATCTTGGCCGGGCTTCGGCGTCGAGGCTCGAAATCGCTCAATTTATTGGCAGAGTCTCTCTCACTCAAAATTCGTACTGAAAACGTACGCTGGGGTATGGTATTTATAGAATTCTTCAACCAATGAAATGTTGCCACGTTTTGGGACACGTTAGGCCATTTGGAGTTGGCGGTCGCCACAATGCAAGTTGGCGGTCGCCATGTTTTTTGAAGTTTTCACAAAGTTCTGTGGCGGTCGCCACAATGGAAGCTGGCGGTCGCCATGATGAAAGGTGGTGGTCGCTATTTTTGGTTAGGGTTTCTACAAAGTTCTATGCCAGGCGCCATGATGAGAGTTGGCGGTCACCTTACTTGGGCAACAAGTTTCGATGGTTCGTCAAAATTTTATTGGTTTGAAGGTTTTGGGTTCAAATACCGGCCTTGGATCACTTCTCGAGGATTGTATCGAGGCACTATTTCATCTGCGTTCATCATCGGATTCGCCCAAGATTGGGCAGGGTCAAATTACTTTTGCATGCTTTAAAAATCTCAAATTCTATGAAATGAATGTTAAGAGTGCCTTTTTAAATGGTTTTATCTCGAAGGAAATTTATGTGAAACAACCTCCTGATTTTGAAAATTCAGATTTTCAAATCATGTTTTTAAACTTACCAAGGCTCTCTATAGTTTAAAGCAAGCACCTAGTGCTTGGTATGAAAGGTTTAGCAAATTCTTAATTGAAAATGAGTTTTCTAGAGAAAAAATTAATACCACCATTTTTATCAAGTCTCAAGAAAGTGACATGCTAGTTGTACAAATTTATATATATGATATAATTTTTTGTGCAACTAACGAATCTATTTGTAAGGACTTTGCTAAGTGTATGCATGTAGAATTCGAAATGAGTATCATGGGTGAGCTTAACTACTTTGTAGGACTCCAAATCAAACAATCTCAAGAAAGAATCTATATCAATCAAGCCAAATACACAAGGGACATATTGAAGAGGTTTGACATGCTCAAGGCAAAACCTATAGAAACTCGAATGTATTCTACAACGAAACTTGATAAAGATGAAGATGGCATAACAGTGGATGAAAAGCGTTATAGAGGTATGATCGGATCCCTCCTATATTTAACTACTAGTAGACCGGATATTATGTTCAGTATTTATATGTGTGCTAGATTTCAATCTAATTATAAGGAATCACATGTGACCGCTGTTAAGCGCATCCTTAGATACCTCTTAGAAACACAAAATCTAGGATTATTCTATCCTAGAGGAATAGCATTTGAGTTATTTGGCTATTCGAATGCTGATTTTGTTGGATGCAAAGTAAATAGGAAATGCACAAGTTGTACTTGTCAATTTCTGGGACACTCACTAATCTCTTGGTTTAGTAAGAAGTAAAACTCAGTAACCTTGTCTACAGCCGATGCTAAGTATATTGCAGCTGAAAGTTATTGTGTGCAAGTTCTTCGGATGAAGCAACAATTAAAAAACTATGGTTTTTATTTAGATCATATCCCCATTAAATGTGACAATACAAGTGCAATTAATATATTCAAAAATTTTATATAACACCCAAGAACAAAGCACATAGAGATTAAACATTATTTTATAAGAGATCATGTGCAAAAAAAATATTAAACTTGAATTTGTAGGCACCGATTACCAATTAGCGGATATTTTTACCAAACCTTTAAATGAAAAAAGAATATACTATATAAGAAAAGAACTTGGTATGTTATGTACTCCAAATTGATAATTTTTATGCCATACTAACTATGTCTTTTATTGCATTTCAATTTGCTTGATATTCTTCCTTGAATGTGAAAATGTGTCGACACAACTTGAAAAAGTGTCAACACAAATGTGTGAAGTGCTGACACAAGACTGAATAGAAGTGACACTGGAAAGAAATGTATCGACCCCATTCTATTCAGTATCGACACCAATTGATTTCCTGACTCTCGGTAAATTTGTGTCGACACCAAGATATACTGGGTCGACCCAAATAGCCGAATGTGTCGACACCAAATGAGAAATGTGTCGACACCATTTCCTGTTTTCGATACCCACAATTTTGAAGAAAAGTGTCGACACCAATTGCAATTTGTGTCGACACATATCTTAACTGCTATATAAAGAGACGTATGTCCCCGAACCGTCACATCTTTTTTCTCTCTTTTTCTAGACCGTTCATCTCCCATCATTTTTCTCTTTTTGAAAAACGTGTCGACTCCTCTTATGAATCCCCATCATCTCCTCAAATCTTCTCTCTAAATCCATCAAGATGCCTCCAAAAACCATGGAAAAATGGGCAAAATCGACTGGTGAAGGGTCTTCAAACCCTAGAGCATCGAAGACGAAGAAGACGACGGTTTCGACGAAAGGTAATCCCAATCCTTCATTAACCGAAAGGTAATCCCTGGTCGTTCAATAGATTTCAGTTATTTTAATTCTATTGAAATGAGTTTCGAAACTTGGTTTTTCAATCTGGGTTGGGAACTCCTTCTCCAAACCTATGACCCACATTACCCTACTCTTGTACACATTTTTATTACCCACATGCACATTCCCTTGATTCCCACCACCGACATTACCACTTGGGTAAACGGTGTTGATATTCATCTAACCCCACGCACTTTCAATGAAATACTCAACATTCTTGAGGGAGATCTGTGTGTATCATGTAAGAAAAAAAATATTGATCTTGAAGGTTTTTCCTTTCATGATGCTGTTAAATAGATCTTTGAGGTTGAGAAAGTTGACCCCTCAAAACTCTTGGAAGCCAACTCTCTGAAATCTGAAATGAGAATCCTCCACCACATGGTGAACCACATCTTTTTGCCTCAAATGGGCAAATTCAGGGATGTCACCTACATGCACGTATTCGTTGTGTGGTGCATTCTAGAGAAGACACTCCTTGACCTTGGTCATCTTTTTATCTCAAGCATGTTTCACTCTCATGAAAAATCAAATTCTTCCCTTTTTCATGCCATGTTTTTAACTAAAGTTTTAACTCATTTTGGCTATGATCTATCTGAGGAAAAGGCTGTTGTCTTTTCTAAACACGGCCTGTACATTAGTTCTTTCCTAAAGCATATGAAAATTGTATATGTGGATGGTGTGTGGACTACCACTCGTAAAGGTACTCCATCATCTGTTAGGACTCATCTTCCCCCTCCTCGAGATGTCTCATCTATTCCCATTGACCTTGTTTCTCCACCCGGTGACACTCCTAGTCCTTCACACACTCCTCTTCCCACACATGTTGGTCCCTCACATGCTCCTCCTTTTGGTTCTACATCTATTCCACCTGTCTCATCTTCCTCCTCTGTTCAAGTTGACCTGTCTGAGGTTATGTCTCTAATCAACTCTCTATCGGAAAAAGTCACTCTTTTCTAAGAAAAAGTCGACCAAAACATTTTCGACTTGAATCGCATTGTCTCCTCCCTATTTGAAAAAGTCAAATCTGTTGAAAAATCAAATCGCTCCTTGATAAAAGAAATTGAAAGAGCCACGAATGCTGGACGGTCTTTGTGTCGCACAATGGACGATAGCATCGTCTCCATTGTCAACACGAACAATTCCATCCTACGGCAAGTCCACAAAGAGTATGATGAAGGAGTGGTCATGGCTGTTCAAGCCAATTCATAGAAAGTAGAAGAGCACTTGAAATGGTTAAAAGATGCATGGGCAAATCAATTTAAACCCAAGGAGACCAAGGAAGAAAAAGCGGCACGACTCAAATGGGAAGCCAACCTTATAATTGCTGCCAAGTATGAAGCCCTGGCCAAGGCTGAAGCCAAAGATGGACGTGCACGCGCCTCCAAAGAACGGGCCTCTGCAAGCAAGGATAAAGCCAAAGCCAAGAAAAATTTCAAGCACTTCATGGACAATCCCTAGTTCTTTTTTGAAGATTCTAAAAGGGGAGAAAAGAGAGAGTCAAGAAGAAGAAGAAGTTCCACCAAACTTTTTTTTAAGTTTTTGAATGAAGGAGAAGTTGTAATATTTTAACATACACTGCCTTCTGTTATTTTTTGTGTATGGGTTGATTGAATGTTGTGAATGCTTGAACAATCTTTGTTTTGTTTTGGATGAATTGTGAATGAATGGTGAATACTGATATTATATATCTTGTTGATTATATAATGTGTGATTGAATGTGAATGGATAAATCACCTTGCACATATTCACTATTTTGCACAAATTAGAATAAATTCTGAATGCTTCTTGATCTCTTGTGCAAATTATGTTAAAAATTATATATTTTCACTCCGAGTTATGCCTAACCTTTGTAATTACTTTTAATATTTAAGACATATCGATAAGAGGAGAACCCTTGTTGAAAAATATTATAATTTTTAGAAAATGCAAATATGGTTGTAATCATAAAAAAATGAGAGATTGTTAGCCCGAGGGTTTTTTAATTTGATTTTGATGATTTTCATAATTTATTTTCTAAGAATAAATGGTTTTAAATGGATAATATTTTATATTTTCAAAATAAAAGTGTTAACACATTTTGAACAATAAAAGTTGACACATTACCCAAAAAAAAATGACTTATATCACAAAAAGCCTCAAACATTGAAGCATTCTTGAAAAATAATATTTCATGTTGATCTTAATTGAAAATCAAGTCAAACGCATTTACGACAAAGTATACTTGAAGTATATCAAGTGTGTTAACACTTTTTGATCAAATGGTTTGACACCCTAATTGTTTTACAAGTTAATGTTCAGGTATCAAAGTTTTAGTATCGATACAAATAAATTTTGCGTCAACACAAGAGAGCCGAAACTCTCAGGACTCATTTTGAGTCGACACAAATCAATTTTGTGTCAACACAAAAGTGATCATCACTTTTGGTATTCAGAAGTTTGGGTCGACACAAATGGGAATTGTGTCGATACAAGACAACTAAGGCCTCATGCAAAATTTTGGTGTCGACCCCAAAGCACATATGTGTCGACACAAAAATTTCGAGCCTACTTGCAAAATGTTGGTGTCAACCCCAAAGACCAAAAGTGTCGACACAAAAGAACCGAAACTTCCTACAAAAATTCGTGTCAACACCAAAGGCAAGTTGAGTCGATACAAAGTTGTTTCTCCAAATACTGAAGTCTTCAAACGAGTCGACACCAGATTCAAATGTGTCGATACCAGAATGTTGAAGGTAAAATGCAGAAATTGAGTCGACCCCTCAGAAAATTCGTGTCGATCCAACCACTTGAAGAACCTTGCCATAAACACTTTGTGTCGACACCAAAGGTATTTGTGTCGACACCTGCAACGGAAATTCAAATCGCAGTAGATCTCAATGGCTGAATTTTTGGCATTTATTGCTCCCACCTACCTCCAACGGTCGTGGTACCCCAAGAACTTATATGAGGAGTTACTTCTCAGCATTTAAGAATGTTGGAGACTTGCATTTACTGTTCTATTGCTCAAATCAGTCTCAGAATCATCAAGCTCACATTTATTGCTGTAACTCAAGTTCTTGTTCCTCATTTCTCTTTACCTATTCATTTATTGTAAATTATTTCTGTAAAGAGAATGAGAGTTCATCATTAATTCTCTTCATTTATTGTAGTCAAGGATGAGTCTCCATTTATCCTTTGAGTGAGTGAGTGAAACTCATCAAAGAAGAGTTCAAAAGAGATTAGAAAAAAATAGAGACTTATTTTTATAAGATCTTCTTAAAATTGAAATAGGCTTGTGAATGTGCCCGTAAATATTCAGATCATTCAAGCAAAATCTTGAAGATTGTAAAGGCTTGGAATACGCCCGTGAAGTATTCTAAATAGTGAAAATACTCAAGGGAGATCTTGAGTAGTGGATGTAAGTTAGGATAAAGTCGAACCACTATAAATCTATAGTGTCTTATTCTATCTCTCTATCCCTCATCTTTTAATACTTGCATTTATTTTCTTTTTGCTTATCTTGCCTCATTGTAATATTAAAATATTTCTAAAAAAAGTTTTTAAATTGCTATTTATTTTTTAAAGATCAAACTCACCCCCTGTTAGGTTGCCTTGATCTAACAAACCCCCCATTTCTCTCTTTCTCTCTCTTCCCTCACTTCTTCATCTCTCTCTATCTCTCTTTATCGCTGTTTTTCTTCCTCTACTACAGTCGATACAACAAGAAAAAATTCAAAAAAGACCAGAGTGCCAAAGCTTCTTTCCTTTTGGTTAATAAAAAGCTTCTTTTCATTGCATTTTCTGTGTTTCAATCATGCCTGTTTGTGTTGCATTAGTTGATTCATTTTCGTCCATCACTTGATCAATCTATAGTTGTGGGATTGTAGTGGAGTTTCTTGTGGTTTTTTTTAATCGTTATTTCTTTCTGTTTCTAGTTTCATCAAGAGCCAAGAAGTATTCTCAGGAAATCTTTGGACTTTGGGACTCAAATGATTTTATGGCATTTTCCTTTTCAGCAATACCGCAGTTTAGAAGATAATTCCATACTTTTAAGTAGAATTTGAAATAGATATAGATAGATCAAATTCCCTTAAGTACCTGAGTTCTACACACACTTGGGTTCTATACAGTCAAGTGATTCCGATCCCTCCATTTTAAATTTTGGATAAAATTCTATGATTGTTCATGAGTATGTAGCTTTTCTGTTTGATGTTCCATTTTTTCACAACTGGTATTTGCTAACAAAATCTTATAATATCAAGTTAAATATTTTTTCCATCTCATGCACACAGTGGCAAAGCTATGTTGTGACCAGGGAACCAAGGTGCCTCAACTGTGGTAGAAATTACAAGTGTTATATAGCAGTCAACCAATAATTTAGATCTTTGTAGAAGGTTCCTGTCTCCTCCCATACTTGTACATAAATTTCATAGACTAGTGGGCAAAAATTAATTAATTGTTAATAGTTGAGTAATCTGATTGAGTTGAATGAACTCATTTCTCTATTTCTAATCAACCAAACTACAAACATGGCAGGTAATAGAAAATTAAATTTTAAATTCAGTGAAACAAACCAGGCTTAAAACGGAATAAAAACAAGCATTAACATGGTCTATAAGACAATTAGTTCATTTGAAAAAATTTAACTAACCAAACGTTGTCTTTAATATAGACCTAGATCGATCCGTTTGCAATGGTGAGTCACGTCTGAGAGAGAAGACTGTCTGCGAGAAGTCGTTTCTGAGGAGAAGAAGGGCTTTAAGAGAGAGAAGAAGTTTTGCGACAAGAAGAGGAAGAGAAGGGTCTTGGAAATACGTATGAGAGAGATGAAGAGAATGGTTTTCAAAAAACGTATGAGAAGAGAAGAAGAACTCGTTTTTGGGAGGAGAGGGGAAGGATTTTTAAAAAATAGCACTTTGAACGTTAAATACGTGATTATTGAACACGATTTCTTTAATGAAGCGTGCTTAGTAAATACGCTTTCTGTGTGAAGCTTAAAAGCGTTATTACTAAACACGTTTTATGCGTAAAACACTTAAAGCGTTGTTGCTATTCACGTTTTATGAATAAAGGAATAAAAGCGTGTTTGGAATTCACGCTTTGTGTATAAAAGTATAAAAGCGTGTTTAACAAACACGTTTTATATATTAGGGCATAAAGCGTATTTACTAAACACGATTTACGTTTAAATATTATTTTTGCAAAACTAACGCATTTGTTGAAAACATTTGTACATAAAGCGTGGTTACTAAACACACTTTTACGTAGGTTAGGAATTAAGTTTTAAAATTCTTAATTCGTTAATTAAGTTAAAAAACATACTTATTTTGGTAAAAGAGCCCAGTTTTAATGTATACCGTTTGATTTTTTTCTAAAAATCTAACTAATTTTTTTATTTGTTTTTCCGAAAAAAAAACTTCTATACAATCTAAAAATGTTAACTTAAAAGCCCTATTTGGATTAAATTTCTTTAATTTTGCTTATTTTTATTTTTTTTAATTTTTTTATCTTTTATCTAAAAATTTTTACTTTTTCAAACCACTTTGATGAGATGAATCAAAAAACTAAAAAATTTAGATTGAAATATGTAAAAAAATACTAAAAAAAAAAAGTAACATAAAATTTTGCTTATTTTCGTTTTTTTAAAATTTTTTTAATATTTTAATTAAAAATTTTATTTTTTCGACTCATCTGAATGAAATGAGTCAAAGAACGTAATACTTTGACTAAACAATAAAAAAAATATTTATTAATGACAAAAATAAGCTAAATAACATAAGCAAAGAAGCAGTTATCCCAAATGGGTTCTTTTAAGTAAGTCTTTAATTAAAAAATCAACCCCTATTAATTAAAAAGATTGTGTCAATATCTAAAATATTATAATTAAAAATAAAAATTAAGAATATATTAGATATTTTAACAACAAATAAATAATTACCCTAAAAAATTTTCTAAATATTTTAATATTTTTTTCTTTTTTTAAAAAATTAAAAATCTTAGAAACTGAAATTTGTTAACATCCCAAACAAAGCAATAATATAAATAAGCTTTAAATTTCGTTTCTAACCTTAACTTTTTGTTTTCTTTTTTTTACTTATTACCTTTTATTTTTGTTATTTTGCATATTAACTTAAAATATATTTATATATTTTTTAAAATATCATATGTTTTACTATATATTTTTATTTTTTATAAAAATTATATTTCTAAATTTACTTGTCAAGGTCGATCATGAATGTAAATTATATAAAAATAAATTTTTAAAAATTATAATATTTTTTTTGGCTTTGGCCCTGTTTGGGATTACTTAAAAGTTAACTTTTTATAGCTAACTTTTAATTCATACCGTTTGATTTTTCAAAAAAGCAAACTAAATTTTTTCATCTTTTTTTCCAAGAAAAAAAAAGCTTACATGTATCTTAAACATACTAACTTTTTTTGAAATAAAATTACTATAATACTCTCAATTAAAAAAGCCATTTATTCTTACAAAAATAAAAAAAAATCATGTCAATATTCCGAACATTACAATTTATAAGCAAAAAATAAAGGCATTTCAAATATTTTAATAAAAAGCAAAAAAGTTAAAAAAAAAACTACTTCATTACATTATCCCAAATATTTTAACTTTTTTTGTTTCTTTTTTTTTTTTAAAAAAAAAGCTAAAATATCGTAAAAGTCAAGTTTTTTTTGACATTCTAAACAAAACATAAAAAATTTTGACTTATTATCTTATTGTCTTTTGAATTTTTTAAAACTTGTTAACTTCTTATCTTTTAATTTCAACTCACTCTTAATATTCACCAAATAAATATTTTTATTTATTTGATTTAAAGTAATTTGAAGCACAAAAAATTCTGATTTAATGCTAAATTACCAAACGAGGCTAAGTTTATATATCTCTTTATCAAATAGAGAGATTTTATTTTTGTTAACATTGTAAGTACTTTGTATGAATTGAATTGAAAGCAAAGAAATTTATATTACCAAACACATTACTCGTGAATCTATTTATGTGGCATATTTAAATGTTAAGATTTGTTTAATTTAATGATTAAACTTTTGTTTATACTTTTTTTCTTTTTTATTTCTCTCTCTCTCTCTACTCTCTCACTAGCCAACTTTCCTTTCTTTTAGTTTTAGATCTAATTTTTCTGTCTTTTATTTTAAATTAAATTTTTTTCTCATAAAATATAGCAAGAATTAAAGTATAAAAAAATGTTTTTAAAAATATATATATAGGTATATTTAAAAAATATAGTTAATTTTATACTCAACTATTATTTGACATTAATTTTAATTGTTCATTAACTATTGTTTTTTACTTGCTAATTATCTATAATTTTTATTAGTATCATTCTCTTAAAATTTTCAATCTATACCGATATATTTCCACTCCGTTCTGTATCGTGTTTCTTTTTTAATCTTTTCTCCTCATTCCCACCCCAATCTCGTTTCATCTCTGATCTGTTTTCTTTCCATCTCGCTTGATAAAAATAGAAAAATAACCCAATAAAATAGGAGACAAGACGAGACACCATATTCCCGTCCCACCCGTTACCATTCATAACAGTGACATCCGTAACTCGAGGAAAGGAATCCAGTTCAAGTAGTTTATCCCATCAATCCTTTCCATCCGATGCAAGTTTCCACAATAACACTTAGAGAGATAAGAGACACACACATCTTCTAATCAAATGCTAACTCCACAAGTATTTTAACTGTGTTAAAAAATTTACATTTCTTCACATGAAATACTTCACCATCTGAATTTCTTTTTGCTTGAAACCGCATTTGTCATAAAACGATCGATTCTCACTACTGCAATCAAGGATCACCTTGTAGCAACCCATTGAACAAGCATGATCTACAAGGAACTCCACAATTTTCTTTCCTAATTTCATTCCCCGAGCATTCTTGTCAACTACGACATCTTCAATATGCCCAACTTTGCCACAATTCCTTATGAACTTCTTTTCAATAAACACGCTTCCAGTCGCAATGATCTTCCCAGAACGATCGTCTTGAATGACACATATAAGATGGTCATTGCCGTACGAACTGAGCTCTTGAAATTGTTCTTTGAATTGATTGTCAGAAACGGAATCACATACAGTTAGTTGTTGTAACAGTTCAATGAATCCCTTGCTTTTGTCTGAAATCTCTAGTTTTCGAACTTGAAGAGTATCTTCTTCGCGAGAGGAGTGATCGCTCTGCATCATTTTATGCAAAACCTCAAAGCCTTTTTTCTATTTTGCTGATTATTGGCAAAACATATCAACAGTAAGACCATTAGAGAAAGGAAAAAAATACAAGGATAAATAATAACCTTGATTATCTGTACTAGATCACAGAGGATAGAAATATAATGAATGGGGTTTCCAGTCTGACACAAATTTGAACCAAAGTTTTTGTATGAACCACTCATATTCACTCTAAAAAAAAAAGGGTCTTTTTCACTTTTTTGAATTTATAAAAAAAGAAAAAAATAATAATGAAGGGAAATTTTCAATCATGAATAAAATATCAAAGCAAAAGAATTTTTCTCTGCAAAGTGCAAGGTGGAATATGAATGCAAGGCTATCTGCAACAAATAGTTTGAGAAGCATGCAGTTTTTAAACAGCCTGGATAGTTCTCACTTTAGACAGTAAAATTCATACACTATCTTTGATGGGTACTGAAAAATCAATGACGGATGAATCCAAAATGATCTCAGTCGTGGATACGGTCATTGGACAATATTTCAATCCAAGTTGCTAGCAATATCAAGTGCATTGATCATAATCATATGTTCTTAAAACACCTAATTCAATCCAAGTTAGAAATAAATGGGAAGTAAAAAAGTTTTTTGCCTCTTCTTTTTCTTCTTTTATATTTTTTCAGTTGTAATAGGTGCAACTGACCTGATATCTTGGCTTGCACACAGATCGATCTTCTTCACTGAACAGGTTATAGGCAGGATCTCTCTATTGACTCCTGATAATCTCAAAGCTCACTGCACTTAAACTATCCATTCCAACGAGGGTTAAACTTTGGATGCTGCAGAAACCATGATTACCACTCTAAATTTACACAAAAAATGTTGAATGCGAGAAGATGTAGGATAACTTTAGCCATGAATCAAAACAAAATTGCAAGTATTTAAAAAAAAAAAACACTATGCTAGAAGGATCTTTTAGATTTTTACGTAGAAAAAAACCCCACTTGGGTAAAATTCACGAGACCAATCCAGGTCCAGGCAAAACAAACATTATAATTGATGACAGTTACAAGACATTGTTTATAGACTTACCTTAAAACCCATACTAAGAGTTGTACCATTCTTGCCAAATTCAAGTGCACTGCTGCCTTGTACTTGATCACCACGACACTGAGTCCATGATGTCTTCAACCTTGGATTCCACCAAGGAATCAAACTTGAAGCAATAATCCATAATTTTTTCTTTGAGGATCCGTCAAGAGTGCCTCTCGATCTCTAGCCTTGAAATGCACCCCAAGCTACCAATATCTACTCAAATAGGGTTGAATCCTAATAGAAATAAGGTCGCTATAGTCATAAAAGGCAAAATCCTTACTTTGCGAGGTCTTGCTAACCTAAAAAAAATTAGATTGGTAAAAATGCAAGGCACGCAAAAAAGGAAATTTGTTCACTGCCACCTAACTACTCGAGCGCTCAGTATGCTTCAATTGCTTTTCAAACGGTTGCGGAGCATTTCCCGAGAGCAGATTTAAGGCAACAATACAACTAAAAAGAATTTTTTCCAAACCGAATTTACCAAACAAATTAAAACCAAACAACCAACGTTTCCAAAAAGGTGTGTAATATGCACACAAAACCAAAACCATTTCGCATCATAACTAAGCCGCATTGGTCATAGTAAATTAGTAATTCTCATAACCAACACAACTTGAATTAATAATCAACACTGCTGACATCACTTTGAGGCATATATATAATAATAATAATAATAATAATAATAATAATAATAATAACAACAACACTACAATTTTTTTTTCATAGCTACCACCATTATGGGCTATGACAAGTTCCCAGGCACCACTTTGGTTTACAACCCACTTTGACTCGACAATTGGCTGGCCCTGTCACCACTTCAACACAAAACATCACTTTGATAGTTTGATTCATCACCAAGACCATTTTAGGGCATAACTTGCGGTTTAAGCTCCCCTCAAAACCTCTCAATATCATAATTGTCAAATCATGAATTGAAATCTTAGTTTTGCAAATTGTGAATCGAATTGAATCGAGAATCGTAAGATTCAACATAAACTATAAATATGATGTCAACCACTTCATACGTATGAAATAAAATAAATACATCTAATATTAACATAAATTATATAATAAGAATATGATTACATAATTTAATTGGGAAGATATTTATCTTCATCATAAGAGATTTTGACTCAAATCTAACCTATTGCAAGATTTCTTAAAAATCATAGAACATTAATTAACTTTTGAAATGTATAAAATGGACCAAAGATCTCCAAGAGAATAAAATAATAGAAGAGAGAGAGAGAGAGAGAGAGAGCTCTTTAGATTAAACACAAGAGTTTCAAACATGTCTTATGTACTAATTGTTAATAAAAAAAGTTCAGAAAAAATAGTGTAATCATTAAATCTAACTGATCTAACTCATATCATATTAAATTATTATTATTTTACTAAAATAACAATATAAGATTACTGAAAGTGTTATTGTCATATTTTAAATCCTTGAAAAATGTATTTTGACATTTTCACATAAATCGAATATGTTTTATTCTTATTATATTCTGTAATCACCAAATGAATAATAAATTATGCATGATTATATCTTATTTTTACAATAAACATATGAAATTGTGTTATAATATTTTCAAAATAAAACAAAAGTGATAAATAGGAGTTCAATATTTATTCAATAGGATAATTTTAAAAAGCACATGAATTGAAACGTGAATCATAAGATTCGTCACAATTCTATCGAAAAATATACTCACTCATAGATTCGTATCGATTTATGTTTAAATCGTGAATTGAAACGTGAATCGTAAGATTCGTCACGATTCTATTACAAAATATACTCACACATAGATTCGTATGGATTCGTACTTGAATCGTGAATCGAATCATGAATTGTAAGATTTTAATAACTTTGCTCAAGATTTTGTTTCGTGGGTTCGAGATGATCCCATAATGATGATCCGAACTATTTATCTCGTAAGTTTTGCAAATAAAATCATCCAATGCAAAAATTTAGCTTGATTGGACAATAATAGGTACACGAACAAATAAAATCTAGTTTTACAAAATAGACAATTTTAGGTTGAAATAAACTGCCGTTCATTTTGCATACCAAAATTTGATTAGTTCATGTATCTATCATTATCCAAACAGAATCTTTACATGAATAATCTTTTCGCCATGGCTCACGAGACGAACAATTCGGATCATCATTTAGAAGTTCTATGGTTCGGTAAGTACCATAGAACTTCTAAATTGTGAATGGCCAAAAAAAAAAATAATTGCTCTGCACTTTGCCGATTATAGTTCTCACTACAGAACTCAATCCCACAATTTTTGATTTATTTTGCAATGGGATGTAAATTTAGATTCGGATAAAATCCCATCTTTGCCTAACTTTCTTCAAAAGATATCTCAGCATTTAAAGAAGTCCTACGAGAACACAATGATATATTGCAGATCCACACATATACATATAAAAGAGAGATCTATAGACTGGACTCTACGGATCAATGAACAATAACGGAGAAATCAGATTATGATATATTCATTTTTAAGACGTAGATATCGAAACGTAGATCGAGATAACATACGCAGTTTACCTGTTCGACGAAATGTATGTGAGAGTTCTGATAAGCCTCCACAAAAGCGCTCCGAGAAAGGTTCAGGCTGGCGGTGGTTTGAGCTTCTCTTATTAAGCCACCCGTATGGAATGTTTATGACTTTTAAAAAGTTTTTACCTTGTAAGTGTTTGGGGTAATATTTATAAGATATTGGTCCTATTTGGGTTAAATATTGAGAGTTTTATTTATTTTTGTATTTTTTGAATTTTTTTTATATTTTAAATAAATTTTTTTATTTTTTGAATAGTCTCGATGAGATAATCAATTATCCGGAATAGGACAATTATTTTTCTATATTTTTGGATAAAAATATTGAGTACATTATTAATTTTTGCTTTTAAATTATAGTATTTAGAATAATGCCATAACTTTGATTATTGTTAAGAGTATAGTTGATTTCTTTAATTGATTATATTGGCCTCGTTTGGCAATCAATTTTAAATTGAATTTTTTAACTTTTCGCTTAAAGTCTAAAAAGCCAAAAAAGACCTCATTTGACAACCCAAATACTTTAACCTTTTAGCCTTTTTACTTTTTTACATAAATTTTTTTTTATATTTTTTAAAAATATCATAACTTTTATTACACACGTTTATTTTTCATAAAATATATATTTATAAAATTTACTTGTCAAAATCTATTAAACAATCTCTATATTGAATGTAAAAATATCTAAAAATATATTTTTAAAAATTATAACAACTTAAAGTTTATTTTTTATTTTTTGGTTTAAAGTGACTTTAAGCCAAGTTTTTTAGTTTATTGTCTTTTAGTTTAAAGTCAACCACACGGTTCACCATATGAACTTTTTGCTTATTTGGTTTAAAGTGACTTTAAGTAAAAAAAATTAGCTTAAAGCCAAGTTGCCAAACAAAGCTATTGTAGTTATTTTATTTAAAGAAAAAATTAGTGTATTTGTGATATGTATACCTTTTTTCTTGAAAAAAATAAAATAATTATCATTTTTTTTAAAAACACAATTTAAAATTTAACTTTTAGTAAAAAAGTCCAGTTTTTAGATGGTCCAAACGGGGCCTAAAATTGAGCTTCAATATAATAGCATCTCCCACCCATAAAAGTATATTATTCAAATCAAACATAAATTTGAAAGATTTTACTTATTCATTTAGGATTTATTTGGGAGGTTTAAAAAGTACAGTTTTTTTATTATAAAAAATAGCCTTTTTAGGAAAACAAGAGAAAATAATTGTTTAGTATAATTTTTGTACGGTGAACCTCTGTATGTTTTTTTTTGCTTGTTAAAAATATTTAGGTCCTTTTTGTTTTAACGTAAAGTATTTTTTAATAAATATTTTATTTATTTTTTAGTGTTGGGTTCAATAAAATTAATATAAAATATTTTTTTAGTAAAATATTTTACTTTACAAGACAAAAAATAATTTTTAAACAAAACTATAAATCATTTTATGATAGTGGTGCTAATAGTGGTGGTACAGACAATGTCGAGGGTGATGGTGTTAGGAGCCCGAGATCCGAAGGTTGGGGTTTAAGATTTTGGGGTTGAAGATTAGGGGCTTAGCCTGGGGCTCGCTGTTTGAGGGTTGGGGCCTAAGAGTTAAGGGTTCGAGAGTTGAAGATCCGAGAGTTAAGGTCGGGGGTTGAGGGTCGGAGTGTCAAGTGGTTAGTAGTTTGGGAGTCAAGTGTAGAGAGTAAGAGTCCAAACATCAAGGGTCAAGAATCGAGAGTCGAGGGTCACTGTCACTGCAGTCGTTATTACTCTCACAGCCGCCACTACCACCAATTCAATTAATATATATCTACGAGGACAATTATTTTCAAAGTTATATTGTTTGGCTTACCTAAAAATATTACTAATTTTTTTCATTTGTTTTTACAATATATATATTCTAAACAATTTAAATTTTTTTAAAAATAAAATGAGTATAATACTCTTAATTAAAAAATTAACTATATTGTTAAAAATAAAAAAAAATTGTACAAATATTTCAAAATATTAAAACTTATAAATAAAAAATAAGAATATATTAGATATTTCACCAAATTTTTAAAAAAATGTACTCTAAATAAATTATCTCAAATAATATATATATATTTTTAAAAAAACTAAACTTCTTTAAGCCAGTTATTTTAGACAAATTAAATCTATTAAAAACAAAAATTTTGACAACCTATCCTTTTTGGATTACTCACGTGGATATTGGAGGACGGCTTGTGCCTGTTAGAAGAAGAAGAAGACCCGCCGTTCCGTGCAGTCGATTAGCGAATTTTAGAACAGACATTTCTTCGAATACTCGGAAGGCGTAGGGCCAACGCCTTAGAGAAGACCAATTCGAAGGAGATTTGAAGCCATACGTATCTTCGAGAATTGTTACGAACGTACGCACGCATATATATATATATATATTGTTGGAATTTGTAAATTTTATTGGCCATGGAAATTTAAATTTTAATAGCTGGGCAATTACAATTGAATTGGCCATTCAATTGCAATTGATGCCTGAAAACCAACAGCTTGAGTGGCTTTTGATTTCAGGGAATAACCCTCCAAATGGAGTAGGCATGTTCATGCATCTCTCAGAAGAAGAGGATGGGGTAGGCTCTCGGAAGGGGAAGAGACAGAGCCAGGTGCTCTGTTCTTC
>JAOTRH010000022.1:16356089-16392765 GCA_034768845.1 Heliamphora exappendiculata
AAGGAAGCAATGAACTGTGTATACTACATAGATGAGTTGACAACTCAACAATCAGTCTACATAGACTTCTTTGGCAACTTCCAACCCCGGTCATTGCCAACCCCAACACAGAGAGAGAGGGGAGGGGGAGAGAAAGGGGGGAGATAGACGGAGAGGAAGAGTGCGGGGAGAGGAGACAGAGAGGGAGGGAGACAGCTGCTTACATATAATTAAGAATTGATGACGAGTTTTCAATAATCCGGTCAATAGAGTAGAATCATTGAAACACAAGAACATATGTTTTGAACAAGACATGTCAATCTTGATAGTCATCAAAGCAGAAATGAACATCTATAGTTCAGATAATCCCAGACTCTCATCATGAACACATTTTTAACTTTGATCAGGCATATCAATGTATCAATAAGTAGCATGAAGATTTGAAGTTTACAGGTAAAACTAGAAGGGATGTAGTAAAACAAACACTTGCCTGCTTTGTTTAGACCAGGGCCCAAGAGACGAGGGATCTGCTTGATGACAGCTTCAGATGCTAGAAAAGCATGATACTTTTTGGCAAGCTTCTTGACCAGTTTCTTGTTCTTGTTAAGCTTCTTCAGTCCTTCCACATCCATATAGTCCAATCCTATCTTTTCGGCCTGTTGAAATAATAAACCAGCAGTCAGTGAAGAATTCCATGCAATGCAGGAATGTTCTGTCCTATAATATTCTTCTGATACAAGCCTTACGAGGAAAAAAAATTTCAGAAAAGAAAAGTGAAGAATATATATCAACCATGCACAGTTAACCTTAAACTGAAAATAGGATAACAATGTGGTATGCCATTATAAATTATAGCACACAGTAGATTAGATATGGCATAAAATGCATATAGAAGATTACACGCAACTAAAATGATAGGCATATCTCAATTTGAGTTGACAATAAAGTGCTCTATAATGAATATAAACAGTTTGCTTTCACTTTTTTCAATAAACATTTTGGTTTCACAATGACAGAAGCAATGGCAATATAAATCCCTTGACTAGAAAGAATATTTTATAGAATCATAAGGAGAAAAACATCATAAATTACTCATATGGTGTTGGGAAAAACTCTCCTAAATAGCTTATTTTCGATTTTTCTGAACTTGTTATATTTGTGTCCAATTTTTTTTTTTAGTTTTTCAGTTCCTCTCGTCACGAGAAATCTAAAAAGTACATTTTTTTTACCAATGTTAAAAAAATTCGCTAAATACGAAGTAAGATATATTTTTCCTAAAAATGGCTTTTTTGTATATTCCAAACTTGTCATTTCTTGATCTAAAATTTGTACTTCATGATTTTTCATGATGGGAGAAATCTAAAAACTATAAAAATCTATACTAAAGTTGAGAAACAATCACTAAATATGAAAGATATTTTGACAAACGCAACCTAAATGAGGGGATGAGACATATTGACATAAGACGAAATGCAACTGAAGTTGGAAATTTTATTTTTGCTATCCCACCAGTAATCAAGATTCAAGAGGTTCAAATTCAATGTACCTCTTCTACATGCTGAGCATCACCAAGCATACAGACTTTCATCTTAGGACGAGGGATGTGTGGCAATTTCACAGAACCACTAAAACGCTTATCTTTCTGGGGATCATAATTCTTCAAACCAATTTGGAGCTCAATGGTCTCCACAAAGTTGCGCTTTTTTTCTTTTGCATCTCCAGCAATTTGGGAGATGGCTTCCCTGACAGCATCACTTTGTAGCTTACTGCAAAGGAAAATCACGCACAAGAATAATATTAAACAACTAGAGCAAAACAGATTCAAGCAAACTTCATACTTTATATCATCATAAAAAAGCTATAACGCGACGATGTCATATGCACCGGATGAGAAAAAAAAATATTCATCAGAATAATAAGTACTCATAATACAAACTTCACTGGCCATGACAAACAAACTTATTAGAAATCGAAAAATGTTGGTAGGAGCACTTTGTTCATAGCCTCAAAAGAGTTACATACATATTCCTAACCGTAAAATCTAAAAACATCTTTAAACAGAACAAAAAACACAAAATAGAAAAGGCAAAGAAATGACAATCCAGCAGAAGGAAAATACCTAAATTACAAGAAATATCTCTATAATTACACTGCTTAGTTGATAATTAACCAGATCTAACATATAATCTGACTATGGGTTGTTTCTTGAGCTCAGCTCGAAGGAAGGATTGCACTTCTGCCGTCGATTCGATCAAGATCTGCTTAGTTGATAATTAACCAGATCTAACATATAATCAGACGGTAGGGAAACGAGATCTGCTTAGTTGATAATTAACCAGATCTACCATATAATCAGACGGTAGGGAAACATGGGGATTTGGACTACCCCCAACACAAAGAATTATCTACAAAATAGCTGATATGATGTGCAACAAAAGACAAAGAGCTACAAAAAGCACAATCATATCAATTCAGCTACGGACAATGCATGGTGGGCTCCACACCAATACTTGATGCGGAGCCCATTACACTTGTGTGTATGAGGTAATATGTGGTGTAACACGCATTGTCTTTAGATTTTTTGTAATCATATATGATATATTAGTCATTTGGAAAGTGCGAAATTCACATATATCAGTCCAATCCATAAGTCATTATTCTCAGTGTTAAGCCTACTGGCACATAATCGATCCTCCAAACAACTAGATTTGAGGACAAGACAATCTTTAGGTAAGGCTTAAATTTCATAAACGCAATCACAATTTGCCAAATAACACATTCATTTACATTCAAATGATGAAACTTCAACAAAAAAAAGAACAGAAAATAAAAATTCGAAAAACGTTGATGAAACGCAAAGGAATTACCTCATGGAAAACGATTTCTGCTTTCGACAGCTGCTATACGGAGACTTACCTGTCCACACAGTCAAAGAAGAAGATTAGTAAAGAAAAAAATGAGGTAACAATGCGTTCAGAGGAGCAAACTGAGAGCGAAAAACCCTAGAAATTACAGTTGGAAATGACTGTAGAGAGAGAATCAGAGAAACTCCGCGCCGAGGGTTGGGAACCTCAGAAGCCGAGAGAAAGCGGCGCGATCTATTAGCTTGGCAAAATAAAAACCCTAGTCACGTGCTACTAGGGTGAGTCACGTGCTACTAGTATAAACATTTCTTATAGTTCTAAAAGTTTGATCATTATAACAAGAATGTATGGGCTGGTTTGAAATAATTGTTTATTTTATTTATTTTTATTTATAATAATTTATTTTATTATTTAATTAAATTTTTTTATTTTTTTATTTTTTTTGTTGAGATAAGTCAAAAAAATAAAAATAAAACTTTGATCAAAATATTAAAATCATTAATAAAGACAGAAATAAATTAAAATAAGTCAATAAATTAAATTTTATTTTGTTTATTTTTGTTTTTAATAAATTTTTTAAATTTTTTGATCAAAAAAATATATTTTTTTATTTTATCTCATCGAGATGATTCAAAAAATAAACAATTCTAGTCAAATAATAAAAAAGTCCAAAAAAAATAAAATTAAACAAAAATACTGAAAGTTATCCCAAACAGGGCCTATATATAACTAGTATATTAGATGTGGCTACATTATAATA
The DNA here is from genome assembly GCA_034768845.1 of Heliamphora exappendiculata. Lineage (NCBI taxonomy): Eukaryota > Viridiplantae > Streptophyta > Magnoliopsida > Ericales > Sarraceniaceae > Heliamphora > Heliamphora exappendiculata. The sequence goes on from JAOTRH010000022.1 coordinate 16,359,693, forward strand.
TAAGATCCATTAAATATATTTAATTTTAATTTTAAAATTTTAAATTAATTAAAAATAGATAAAAGTAACTTGTAATATCTATTTAGAGCCATTTTGGTTGTTTTATTGGTATTATATTGTGTGCGATGCATAGAACTAATATTTGAGTTGTGTTTGGCAAAATGAAAATGTATGGTTAAAAAAACATAAATTTATTTTTTAAACTTCAATTATTTTTATGTAGTAATACTTTTAGGCACCTTATCAGTGTAAAATAATACATAATAATTAATTTTAAAATATTAAGAGATAAAAAGAAGGTAAAATTATTTTTATAAAACTTTAATTAAAGGTGGAATTAACTATTTTTGATCTCATCTCACTCCCTCGGCTCTTTTTCAACCCTCATGTTTCTCAAGAACCGTACTTCTCCCTTATCAAAAAATCTCAACTATTAAAATTAAGAGTACACACGTATCAAATTGATATAGTTTCAAGCAAATCTAATAACCGAATCAATAGTAACAGTTTCAAATTTTTTGAAACTGGAACCAAACTCACACCATTGTAGATGTGGAATCGAATCAAAATCAATTCATAAAAATGATTCGATTCTAATTTTTTATTCTTAAAACTTAAAAATAATTTTGTTAAATACATCATCCAAATAAATTGTTTCTAAACTGTGTAAATGACTATTATCAAAAGAATATCAAAATTTGAGCAAATTCAAAATTTGGAATCACTCAAGTAAATAGCTCAACATCTTAAATAGGAACAATATATGGAAATAAAATATTTGAACCTTTATTTTGACATGAGCTGCTCAAGATCCGAGCTACTTCCTTTATAGTAGCTTGGATATCTCATATTAACCCAAATATACAGATAAGGTGAAAAATGTTCGAATAAAGATATTGGAATTATAACTCTAGAAACTCGAGCCACTTGCCACCTTAGCAGCTTGGCTAACAAAATCATAGAAACTTTAACATTGCGCACTCCACTCGAGCGACTCAAGCCGTAGAAGACCGACCCTGTTGACTCAAGTCACTCGAGTTGCTCAAGGAGGTTCAAATGTTTCTCCAACAAACGAATTAGGTATACAATTACTTAAGTTATGCAGAAGCTCGAGCCTGACCTTTCCGAGCGACTAAGACCCCCAATAGCTTGACCAACTGGTATTGTTGCTTAGCGTCCCGAGACACATAAACATTCAATAGCACAGATTATGAAGCGTAGCCCTGACTACGAATGGAGACATTCTATAGTATAGACTATGAAGCATAGCATAGATTATGACAGTAGTCCTGATTAGTTGATTATATTATCTTGGCACATATCATAAAAACAGCACAGACTGTGAGTGTAACTCTAACTACCTAAATATGATGACACAGCATAGACTATGCTGCTCAGCACAGACTGAACAAGCCAAATATACATATATAGCACACACTATATTAGATTCCTCTGAGAATCGAAAGTGTCCCAGAGGCAATAAAGACAATGGCAGTACAATCCTACACGGGACGTTGGGAGACATAATTTAGTAGTTAAGGAAATGACTTGTCGTGCTATGGGACCCACCCACTCGAGTGACCCTCCGAGTCATTCAACCCGAGTGGGTCGAGTACCATGGGACACCCACTAGCCGACCTAATTGAGTTAGAGTAAAATACTAATTCTCTGAAAAATGGTTAACCTTCCGAATAGGATCTCTTAATTTTCCGATATTACCTTTCATGATCTGATTAGATCTTTTAAGAGTCCTATTCTAATCTTAACAACTGATCTAGAGAGTTATAAATAAGAGGAATATGTGTGCTTCTAAGGACATCAGAATTGAGAGCCTAATTTAGGTTGTTCATACTGTTGATACTTCAAACTCAATTAGTTTTATCCTTCACTCAACCGTTTATTCTCCGTTCTGTGTTCCTGATCACTTTACGTATTTTGCCTCTTCGATATATTTATTTTTGTTTATTGTAAAAGAACCCTACAAATTGTTACTCAAAAATTTAAAATTAAAAACTAAATATAAGGGATAAGAACTCGTCTAATGCAGCTATAGTCGATCACAAATATAAGCAATTATTTTTTCGAAATAATTTTTTCTAGTGATGCATTAATCATTAAATATTCAATTTTTTGTGTTAGAACGCAGTAATTGTAATTTTATATTAATCTGTTTAGATTATTTTAGACAAATTTATTTTTATTTTCTTTAATATATTTATTTAAACTGAAATTATTAAAGTGACTGGAAAAAAAATAAATAATATAAATTATAAAATATATATACTCTTACAAAAATGGTCCAGTTCAATTAGAATGGTTTTTCTTTAATAAAAAACGAGAATTTGATCGTATGCGACAGTTCTAAAAAATTGAGAACTACAATTAGATCATTTTCATGTAGAACTAGACCAAATCGTACGATTCAGATTGTTCCGAATCGATTTACCAATTCTTTCAAATTTTTTTGTACACTCTAAAATAAAATTAGCACAGAAAACAAATGTCACATCAAAATATTCTCCCTTATAATATAAATTACTAATTATTAAATATTTTTAAAGTACAACCTACATTATTTACATAATATTTTGTTATTAAGAAATTCAATATACAATTAAATAAAATATTTTTTATATCTAACTTAGCTAACAAAACTGAGTTAATAATCACACTCAGAAATATTTTCCATTACCACATTACATGCGAGCACTATATAAATAAATAAATAATGTCACAGGATAACTTAAAAGTACTAAATTATCCATATATACAGTCACCTTATAATTTTTTTGTTCAAAAACCTAAAAAAATAATGATCAAAAGGCCATTTTTGTTTATTTTTAAAATTTTAAAATTGCTTTTAATTAAATAATTTTTTACTTATTTTGTTTAAAATCTATAAACAAATTTAAAAAAAGACCATAATGTCTGTTTGCCAAACTAGCACTATGCTGATCCACGGGACAAGTGGGTTTATCAGTCGAAATGAATTATATATCTCTCAAATAACAAATTTACTCGAGTTAACAAGGCATAATTTAAGGAGTTAAACGAAGATATGTAATATGCTTTATTGGTTATAAACTTAAAATATGTTACTCTCTCCAAATATCTAATGCATGAAACACAAAACAATAAAATATATATAATTCATAAATAATTAGAGTAAAGCTTATAAGGCCATTAGCTACAATAGTGAGATGTTTAACCCCATGAAATTCTGAATATTAATCCATTATATGGGAGAATAATAGTTTAATTTAGTGAAAACAAATGGATTATTACTTATTTGGGAAGAGAAAATGATTTGGGGGAGGGAGGCAAGACATCGCACGGAGGGATGAGATTATTAATCCCATGAATTCCAAATTATTAAACCATTATATGAGAGAATAATAGTTTAATTTGGCAAAAACAAATGCAGTATTACTTATTAGGGAAGACAAAATAATTCGGGGGAGGGAGGCAAGACATCCCATGGAGATATGATATTCTTAACCCCATGAATTCCGAATTATTAATCATCATATGAGAAAATAATAGTTCAATCAGATGAAAACAAATGCAGTATTACTCAATCGGGAAGACAAAATTTGAAATGGTAAGTCCTGAATATTTTTAAGTCTAATCCGATCCTCGGCACAACAAACATGGCCACAAAAAGGCCATATTTGATATTTTAAACAAGTTAACAGTTTGACATTTTCAAATATCCAGTTGAAGTCGAACCATACTTGTAATTTTCAAGTCTGATACACCCAGCCAAAAAGCATTCATTGGCACTGAACTGCAAATGCTTACTCCATAATCAAACCATGCAAATTCTTTCAAGGGGATGACAGTTGATAGCTCATTCCTCTGATTGCCTTGTGCCTAAAACTGGAATATCTTCATACCGTTTCTGTAGTACGAGGAGACAAAAATCAATCAGACTAATACAGTGCAGGATATTAAGATCCAACAATGCTTTCAGAATTTTAACATTTCACATTTTTCCACCAAACAGGATACTATTTTTTTTAAATTAGTACGTATGATGCATAGAAAGGCATTAAGAAAATGCCAACCCAAATAAAAGGAAAAACGCTCAAACAACCTACAAAAATGACAAAGACAAAATCCTCCAGGAAAAACACTCACACAACCAACTATAGAGATTAAAAGGAGATGGCCCTTCAGTCTATGCAACAATGTCTCATCCCCATCAAAAAGAACTGCTGTTCCGTTCCAGCCATATTAGCCACATTACTCACAAGGGGGACATCTCCCATGCCTTCCTCTGCTCCTCGGAACTCTCTCCTCTCCAACTAGACAAAACCACAGCCACCTCCTTCTCAAAACCCAACTCTAATTTGAACATAAAGACAATTCACAGTGAATAAGCAAATAGGAAAGGGACTCTCCCTCCTTCCAGAGGCAACACTAATTATTAGAATAAAACTCCTTCAAGCCAGATTATCAATTGTCAAAATCTTTTAATGTGCAACAATCCAAGAAAAGAATGCCACCTTTGAAGGTGTTTTCGTCTTCCAAACACTCGACCATGGGAGAAATACTTGATGCTGAAGGGCCCTTTGTGATCGCTTCTCCATCTAACAGAGTTCACCCCTTCACACGCTCTTTTGTGGTCATATAAACCACCCAATAGGGCTAAAAGTTGATCCAATTCCTAATCCTTCTCATTCATTCTTAGGCCAATGTCCCAAAAGCAACACCCAAAGCCCCTCCGCGCATAGTTTTCCACTATAGTCCCTCTATTTGCAGCCATGCGGAAGATATTCGAGAAAGTCGGAGTGATGAAGAACAAGAAGGCATTTGATGAAAGATATTTTAAGTTTAGGAATTTAATAATTTTAGTAATATTTTAATTTTGATTGGAATCTTTAAACTCAGTAGCTTCAGTTAGAATTTTCCTGATTTGTAATATTTTGTTTTTAATAGCTTTAATTAGAATTTTTCTGGGATTGTGATCTTATTATTTTTAGTAGTGTTAAATTAGGATTTTCTTAAATGCCTATAAATAAATCATCATGTAATAAGTTTTGAAAGATTTGACTGAATAAAAATTGAGTTTTTGAGTTTAGCTTGTCAATTTAAAACTTATTTTCTATTCTTTTAGTTGTTACTTCTTTATTCACCAAGCGTCCAACATCAATTGGTATCAAAGCAACAATTAGATCCAACCGTAGTTCACTGTCACCTTCTCCACTAACAACAGTCGCCACCTACACTCGCGCCTCTGCTACATTCACTAGCCGCCGCTTTCATTCGGCGCGGTTACCCTAGCGACCGCCACCACCCACCGCCAACGCCGGCAACCTCTAAGGTTGCAATCACTGGTTGCACGATTGCTACCGTTCATCAACGTCATCACCCTTGTTTCGTTCTCCACCGCCGCCGAAGTCCATCGCTACTAGAGTCGTTGCCGTCAACGTTGCCGCCATCCATCTCTGTCGCGTACCCTCGCGACACTGTCGAACCCGACGACCTCATTGCTCGCTAGAGTCGCTACCACTATCCATCACCTTCAGTTGAACTGTCACCCTCACCGCTGAGTTAAGATGTCGTCACTGCCTCTGCCCTTCGCCAACACCTCCAGCCACAATATCCTTTCGCGAAGGCGATCTGCACCAACCAAACAGTCGCCGCCACCAGCCTCGATCGTCGTAGTTCGGTGCCACCACTAGTCGCATTGTCGCCGCCAAAGTTGTCGCCCAAGGCCAGTGCCACCTTAGCCACATAGGCTCGCCGCCACCTCCACCGACCAAGTTTGCTGGTGCCCTCGCCACCACAGCTCGTTGCCACCTTCTCCGCCACCGGTCGCTACAGACTTCCTTTGTGTTTGTCGCCTCCGTCATCACTGCCTCGCGCCGTTGCCGCCTCCACCTCAGTCGCGCAACCTGTGCGCCACTACAAACTCCTCCCATGTAAACCCTAATGTTAGCCCAATGACTTTTTAATTAGATTTTGATTATTTTTATAATTCATTTTCTTAATTAAATTGATTTTAAAAGATTACATTTAATTGTTTTTAAAAAAGGTAAGTGTTGACACTTCATGACACACCTTATGCCATTTGTGCAGACACTTAGTGTTCTTAAAAAGAATGTTTAGTGTCGACACCAATTGATAATCGAGTCAACACCTTAAAGCAAAGCACACATGAAATTCTCAAGTGTGTCGACACCATTGAGATTTAGAGTCGACACCTTAACGACTTTGCTTAAGATGTTTCAAGAACTCAAATGAGTTAACACCAAATGATTTTGGATAGACACCTCCAATATTGGACCGAGATCCACTTTGAGTCGACACCAATGCAAATGGGTTGACACCTCAGTCTCTTTGCGGGATTCATTTTGGATCGACACCAAAGTGTTTTGAGTTGACACCAAATGATCCTTCGGGATCCAGACTTCGGGTTTTATGGGTCAATACCAAAGTCACATGAGTCGACACCAAGGCACATTCCGGGAAACAAAATGAGACGATACTAAATAGAAATGGGTCGACACCAAAACAACAAGCCATTTTCCGACTCCAAGTCAAAAGGGTCAACCCCAAAGATTTCTGAGTCGACACAAAGATTCTTTTCGAAAACAAAAAGTTTTGGGTCAACACCAAACGAAGATGAGTCGACTCCAAATCAATCGAGACTGTTTGAGATTTTCTGAGTCAACACCAGAATGAAGATGAGCCGACTCTAAAAGTCTCGAGGATGACTACATTTTCTTGAGTCGACACCACAACGTTTTTTAGTCGACACCGAAATTTCAATAGTTGTTTTGACAAAATGGGTTGACATCAATGAAAATGAGTCAACACCAAAGTCTAACTTGAAAAACTAAAGAAATGCATGAGGTCGACACCAAATGTTTTATGAGTCGACACCACGGTGTGGGTGAGGTAAACGCAGAAATAAGGTCGACACCAACGAAGAACTGAGTTGACACAATTACTTGAAGAACCAAGCCCTAAATATTTTGTGTCGACACAAAAAGACTTTAAGTCGACACCTACTATGAATTTCAAATCTCGTGCTGGTTCTAACGGTATGATTTCTGAGCATTAATTGTCTCCACTAACCCACCCAAAGTCATTTATTTCAGATGGCTATATAAGGAGTTAATTTTCAGAACTTCAAATCCCTGAACACTATTCCATTGCTTGAATTTAAAATTCAAAATCTTCAAGAAGCATTTACTACTCATTTACTCCTCCAGCCTAAACTCACACTCTCTTACTCATTTATTTCCAATCATTTGTAAAGAGTGTTAGGTAGTAAATATTTAATTCTCTCACATTTATTGTAAAAGAGGGTGAGTCACTCTTGATCCTTTAAGAGAGTGGGTGAATATCTTAAAGAAGAGCTTAAGAGATATTAGAAAAAACAATGAATTGCTTTGTAGAATCTTCTTAAGGCTGTAAAGGTTTTTAAATGCGCATGTGAAGCATTCGATCCTAGTGTATATTCTCAAGAGGAGTCTTGAGGAGTGGACGTAAATTTGGAAGAAGCCAAACCACTATAACTTTTGGTGTCTGGTTCAATTTTCTCTCCCTAACCTCTTTAATTTTCTTGCTATTACATATCCTGCTATATTTATTTAAGAAATTAAAAGGTTTTATAAAAAGTTTTTAAAATTGTTATTATTATTTTAAAACCCAATTCACCCCCCCCTCTTGGATTGCCTAAGACTAACAATTAGTATCAGAACTTGGGCTCTTGTTTTGACTTAACCGTCTAAGAATATATATGACAACCACCAAAATTGGACTTATTCGACCTGAAGGTCAGTCCACCAACATACTTCATTTGTTCAATAGAACAAATTATAATTATTTGAAAGCTAGGATGAGAATTTATATTTAGGCCGTAGACGATAACCTTTGGAAAGTCATTATGAATGAACCAAAAAGGCCTACTAAGACAGTAGAAGGGGCATCTGTCCCTAGGCCTGAGAATGAATGGACCACGGCTGATATAAGAGAGATACAAAAAAATACTAAGGCTATGAACCTTCTATATTATTCTCTTAACCCAAATGAGTTCAATAGAATCTTCACATGTGACGCTGCCAAGGAGATTTGAGATAGACTTGAGATTACCCATAAGAGAATCAAGCAAGTCAAAAAATCTAAAATAAGCATGCTTGTTCATAACTATGAATTGTTTAAAATGAAACATGATGAAACCATTTCCAAAATGTTCACTAGATTCACTGATATCATTAATGGATAGAAAACTCTTGACAATGTTTATTCTAATGCAGAGATTGTGAGAAAGATACCTAAGATGCATACTTAAAAGTTGGGAAGCTAAAGTAACTGCTGTTCAAGAAGCAAATGATCACACCACACTAAGCTTGGAGGAGCTTCTTGGTTCACTTATGACTTATGAGATGAATATCAAAATGAATGATGAAGATGACAGCAAAAAGAAGAAAGGAATAGCTTTCAAATCTTCTACTCTTGATGACGAATCTGATAAAGATTCCACAAGTGGGCCCTGTTTCGGTAGACCTTACTTATTTGCTTATTGGTTTATTTTCTTATCTATATAATATTTCAGCTCACAAATTCAAAATGTATAGACACAACATATGTTTTACGGGTTAAGATTGCTCATTTTCTTAATCAAACGGTTTAGCTTTTGGCCGATTCCCGCCCACGGTTCTTCTCAATCCCGATAATTTGATCCAACGGGCTCCCTTATCGTCGGACTCTCTCTCACTCTCACACTGTTACCAATTGCCCAAAAATAGATGTCCACGCCCAAAAATCGGCTCACTCTCTGTCTCCATTCCTGATCTCTCTCTCTCTCTCTCTCTCTCTCTCTCTGTCTCTCTCTATGTTGCCGACCACCGCTCACCACCGATCCTCGCCGATCACCACCAATCATCGCCGGCCACCCCTGGTCACCTCCGATCTCAATGTGCTCAGAAGGTATTTATATGTTTTTTGCCCTAGCTCTTCCTTTCTCTTGTTCTCTGTTTCAAAAGATAAAAAAATCTCACTGTGCTAAAGAATCTGGGTTTCTTCTCTTTGCTCTCTGTTTGAACAGAGCACAATAGGCTTTAGTTGATCCTGTTCATTCGGTGGGGATATACCTGTTTTTTATCTCATTTCTCTTGCTCTGTCGCTCATATCAGCCCCCTTTTTTTTTAAATCTTTTTTTAATCTCTTTTTAGCTTCTCATTTCTGAAATTGATTCATGTTAGCTCACAAAACTTTTTTTGTGCTCACAAAACTCACAGAGCTCTGGTTTTTAGCTTCTCATTTCTGAAATTGTAAGCTTCTCATTTCTAAAATGAAAACTCACAGAGCTCCATTTTTAGCTTCTCATTTATGAAATTATTAGGTTCTCATTTCTGAAATTGATTCAACTTTTTTTTAATCTTTTTTTTTAGCTTCTCATGTTTTTATCTTTTTTAGCTTCTGTTTAAATTTATTTTAGCTTCTGAAATTGTTAGCTTCTGTTTTTATCTTTTTTTAGCTTCTCATATTTATTTTTCTTTAACACATTCTGTTTAAATTATTTATCCTTTTTTCATGGTTTTGCTTCATTATTTAACTTTTCCATAGTTACGCTAAAGAAACGGGACAATGTGATTTGAATTACCGTCATGGGTAAAAAGCACACTACGATATTAACATTTTCTGATTCATAATGTTTTTATTTAGCGTTAAAAAAAAAAAGAAAGAGTGGCACCACACATGTTTTTGTGCAGTTATTTTTTAAAATAAAAAATAGTTATTGTATAATAGATTTATAACTTTATTTTTTATAAGTGATTTTAAATTTTAAAATTTATATGTGATTTTAAATGCAAATTTTGAAAGTTAATTTATAAGTGATTTTAAATTTTAAAATACGCAAATTTTATATGTTAATTTTATGAGAAGTGTGGAGACATAAAATATGGTCACTGAATTAACTTTGGAGTGTATTGCTTGATGTTAGGGCAGCAAATTGATTTATCCATTTTTCATGATTACTAATGTAAGGGATGGATTGCGCTACCTTCTAACGGGAGTTTATGGGCCCAATAGCCCTAGATGAAGGAAAGTAACTACTTTTGGGGTTACATCTGCTTTAGGAGAAAAACGAGCAAAAGCAACTACTTTTGCTACTGTAGATGTTTTTTCATTTTTCGTCGTTGCTTGATTTCGGATTTAGGCTTCTTTTGTTCTTTTGCCTGCATTGGGGCTACATCTGCAAAAGCAACTACTTTTGCTGCAATAAGTTGTTTGATGCTTATATATATATATATATATATACCTCCTCGGGTGTGAGGGTTTCACTGGTATGATTTTTTCCTTAGTCTGCAATTGTCCGTCATCTAGAGAAGTATAATTGTTGTGCTTAAACTAAATGGAATTCCTTTATTCATAAGAAATTTATAATAAGCTAAGAGATAATTGAAGATGTAAAACATTGTTCATTTCTAAAAATAATTTATTTATTATTTGTTATTAATTAGAATTTACATTATTTTTTATTTTTATTTTTTGGCATAGTAGCCAAGGTGATTTGAAGACATCTTGCTTATTGTATTATTCTTAAACCCTGAAAGAAGGTGAACATGTGTACATTTTTTCAGACTTCTGTGATTTGTTTGAAACCTGGGGAGGTTGAAGGTTAAGGTGAACATGGGTTTTTTTTTTTAATCTGGCATGAAAGATGGTTGTCAAGTTTCATTGGAGATTTGATTCTTTTGTCAAATTGATTTTTTCTTCAATATGGTATTTGGCATGTTCAACACCACGTTTGGAAGTGGGTATGATATTTGGGTTTTGTCAAATCTTTGCCAATATATCAATATGCATAACAACATTTCATTCATTGTATATAGGACATGAAATTACATTGCTCCATTGCCATTATAGATCACCAAAATCAATTATTTATTTATGTTTTATGAATTTCACGTATTAGGGATTTTAAAATTTACCTTTTAGGGTAAATTCGAGCAATTATGTGCATTCATACAAATTGTCATATGTTGTCATTTGTATCCAAAACCTAGAAGTTACAGGCACCTCCCATATAAGTTCTTAGAGACCTCGCTCTACACTTCAACACTATATAGCATATCAACAATTACTCCGGCTCACATAAGCTGATAGAAAATTTACCCTGGGGATTTCTTGCAGTCTGAATTGGTGGGAGAATTGAGTGTCTGGTAGAATCGAATGTTATGTGTTTGGTTAGTAGTTAAATATGTAGTGTTGGAAATTTTGTTTGGATTGATGAATATTGAATTATACGCAAATCGATGGATGAAAGAGTGCTTTTATCAAAGCCAACGCCACACCAGAGTAACACCATCATTGCGTCTCCTTCACTAATTAGCTTATTTCTCATGACATTGTTGGTATTTGTTCATTTACAATGATTCATGATTTATTTGGGTTGCTGAGAAAATACGAGGAAAACAAAATGATTTATGCTTTATTTCTTTGATCCATGTGCTCTATTAGATTTCGAGTTATTTCAAACATTCATGTCAGGGTTGATTTTCTTTTGAATTTTGATGCACAGTGAGATGGGGAAATATCATAACTTGAAATCAAGGATATTGTGAACTTCTAAGTTACGAAAATTGCTCTGTACCTATTTTTCTTTTAAATCAGCAATTGCTCTGTCTCTTACCACATCAAAACTGAAGTTGGCTCTCCTAGAGTTTTATTGTCTTATAAATTGCGGTAGATAGTTTTCCACTACTACTATTATGCTACTGTTCCTTCCAGCACCTACTTTGAGTTTGAGTGTCTCTTCAATGGGAAATTATGTTAATGCCTCACTTTACTAAGTGTCAATGTGAAAGCTATTTCTTATGAAAGTGCAAATATAACAACAGAGGAGAGGAGTATAGAGAGAAATTGTTTGCCAGCATTACACTCTGCATAAAAAGAGTCTGGGGTTATATTTGCTAATCCGTGGGACCAAGTCATTTTTTTTTCCTGCTTATGCAAGATAGGGAATGAAATCAAGCATGCTCTGTTGAGTGGGCTTATGTTTTTTTTAAGCTATCTTTGTGTTGTTGATTGATATATTTGATTGATTCTTGAAGAATTCAAGTTTTTATTTTAGTGTTATGTGATAATGAGATTTGCAGATCTCACATTGTTCGAAGTAAGTTTGGTTCGATTAATTTCCAGCTCCAAATGAACTGAAAGCCTTCTTTCTTAATTTAGGTTTTATGTTGTATCCACTTCTCTTTTGTCCTTTATTTTTATTTGTTGACATTGTTTTGCTTTAACTTGGTTGAACTTTTTATTTTTTCTTTTTGTGGTTGTGTTTTACATATAAGGATACCATTTATTTTAAAGGCTATGTATTTTATTTAATTATGAAATTGCCCTAAAAAACTAATTCTCAAGGGATAGTTTTATGCATGTTGGCATGAAAATCATTTGACATGGGGATTCGTTTTCTTCAAGTCTTTTATTCAAAACAAAAATGAGTACATTGTTCTCATGCAAATGACTAATCATTTAGTCAAACAACTTCACATTTAGTTTAGGGTTTTGATTTTTTGTTAGTTTTGGTAGTATGTAGGATTAGGGTTTGTTTTAAATTTTTATGAAATTATATCTTAATTGATATTTCATTAAGCAATACTATCCAATTTCTACCTCTTCATTAAGCACTTTTATAACTCCATTCAATTTTATGGATAGACTTGGTTAGTCTTTAAACAAAAAAAATCTAAAGCGTATTGACGATAAATTTGCGTGTGTTTCATTCTTTGAAGATGGTTTTGGTTGGACTAAATTATGTTGGAAGATCCTAAGCCATGGTGTGATTCATCTTAGTGGTCATTATGTTCTCAGGGGTTACATTTACCAACTTCAATATTTTGTTCTCAACGCATGTTCTCTTGATTTTTTTCTTTCTTTTGATTTATTTGGATTTAGTTGGCTTTATCTCTTTCAAGTTGTTATCCTATAATTAATTTGATCAAAAAGTTGAGGAACTTAAGGCTCTTATGTGACTCTATCAACATTCTTAGCATCACCCGATTGAATTCTTATCATGGAACTTTAAGAAAATTAGGAACTCCACCTTTGCCAGTTCTGCTTAAATTGGATTACCTTAATTAATTTTAATTGTTCTAATGGCCATTTCATTGAACATGAATTTTAAGTTGTTAGATGATGTTTTTGAACTGTTATGTACTGGGATTTGGATTATAGTAAAGTTGTTAGATGATGTTTTTTTATGTTAGAGTGTTTACTTTTTGGATCACTTTATGGTTTTTATGACCTTTGGGAAGACATGATTTTATTTTATTTATAGATGACTTTTTTTATAAAAAAAATTTCATTTGGTCTGAGTTGATTTGCAAATTTGCAAATTTTTTTCATTCTAATGCTTATGGTAAATTTGCAAATTTATGTAGTATTTTACATTTTTCCATAAACACAGATATTCTAATTTGTTCGTCCAAATATATCCCTATATAGGCCTGTTTGGGTTAAATGCCAATAAAAAAGTTCAAAAAAAACAAAAATAAACAATGTTATTGCAAATTTTCTATTAACTGTTGTAATGGCTCACTCAACGTGATTTTACGGTGATACAGTCGAAACTTCTGGAAGCAAAGCACAAACTCCTGATAGAGTTTGGTCTACCTGGAGCTACTGCCACCACGTTATTAGTAAGTTAACATAAATTCTTTGCATTTGTAGTTTAACCTTTTTGCAATGGCTATGAATAGATACTACTTCTAATAGAAACTCATTTTCTTACTGGGTGAAATTGATTCTAATGTAATAACTATATATCTATATATATATATGCAATTTCATTGTGCTGAAACAACATATGAATAAGCTCACAAATTTATTTAAGTTGGGTGGTTTATGAGTTTTTTTCATTTTGTAATTATCAATTCCAAGAAAATTAGTTGAACTGATTGACAAATGCAACTCCTTTGTGAATCGACCTACAATCGTACTACTTTATATGGGAACAATGGAAAATGACTCCAGGTAAATCTTCCATTATATGACCCACTTTTTGTAAAGCCTTCTGACCCTATGTTCTTATGTTGATCTTTGTTTGTTATATTTTGTGAAAGGAAAATATATTTTGTGTGTGATAAAGGATCAAAAAATTGATATGGGTGATTGTGTACCCTCAATACCTCGAAATATTAATACAAAAAAACTCAAATGTCCTAAAAGTTTAGAAAGAAATTTGTGAAAAAATATTTATTTGACGTTGGAACACCTTGATAGAGTAAATGTTATTAATTTGATCCAAGAATTAGTCTTGCTAATAAATGCTATTAATTTGTTGGTTGTATTTTGGCTTTTTCAAACCCAGAAAAGAAAAAATATCATTTTCGGTTGTAATTTTTTGTTGTAATTTTTACAACCCAGAAAAGAGTAAACCAGATAGATATGATTTTCTAATTTATAACTAGATTCACAACCAAGAAAAAAAAATCAGATTTACGGTAAAAGAAAATTTGCTATTCCCTCAATTTCGCTTTATTTGTAGATCAAAAACTGTTAAAGGTATGTCACATATCAATAATGCTTCTTAATGACATTAAAATTAAACTTCAATTGTTAAAGGTATGCTACTTTATTTGTAGATAGATCAAAGACTGAATTTTACGCATTTTAGTTTGCACTTTTCCAATACCTTCCCATCAAATTCGATGGTTTTTAGTCAAGCTCTTGAGGCTTTTTGTTGAATCTCATTTGCATGAGATAAGTTTTATTGTATGACTGCTGATTTTGAAAAATAAATATTGTAATTCTTTGTGACATTTGGTATTTCTAATGTATAGTTTAATTTTAGTTTGCACTTTGTAGATACTTGTCCATCCATCAAATTTGATGGTTTTTAGTTTAAGCTCTTAAGGTTTTTTTGGTGAATATTATTTGCTTGAGATAAGTCACCATCAACCAAAGGTACATTTATTTATTCTAATTGCATAAGTGGCCACCAGAATTGGGTAACTATATACATTATACTTTCAATCACCACATAAGTCACTGTTGAAATGTTTCTTGCAGAAATTTCTCAAACTGCAGCAAAAGTAAAGAGGGAGACGGCAAGTTCAACCTACTAAATACTCATATATGTGTTTGTAAAGTAGCTTTGCGTGCTTTTTGTTTTGCCTATGCAAAGAATATTCACATTTTGTTGGTAGTTTTTATATTTTAATTTTCTTAGAGTTCTTATAAATTTTATTTATTGTGGTTCTTTCCATCCCTTGATCACTAAAAATGGGGTTCAGCGCCACATCTCCTCCACCCCTCTTTATTTTTGTGCAGGTTTTTCATGTTTAACCTCTTTAGGTGTGGGAAGGGGATTCGAGGTTTTCAGCCCCTTTAGCTCCCATCTCTATTCATTTTGTTTTTAAATTACAAACAACATGGATCCTAATCTCGAGCCATGTTAAACCTGGTCAAGCACATGCTAAACCTGATTTCAAGCATGGCTTTCACAATTTGTGCATGATTAGCCTCACCCACTGTGTTCATGCAACCACGGTTTATAAAATAGACTGATTCACAAGTGCTCTAAGGTGTTGGTTTGAGTTTTAAAAGTGTGGTTTTTGTATTTGATCTCTTACCATAATTTTGTTGATTGACTTGGATATTTTGTTAGTTTGCATAAAACTAGAGGACGATTAATTAATTGTTGAATCATTTATGTTGTTGCATTTTCATTACTCAAATATATGAGACTAGGGTATAACCAGTGCCCAGTAATTTATGTACCTTCTTTTAATTTTTATCTGGTCTCCCCAAAATATATTGGGAACGAACTTACATTGTTTTTCCTGACCACCGTTATGTGGAAAGGGAGGATATTGGTTGAAGGTGTTGAGTTGTATTTGTAAACAAGAGGATTATAATTTAAAATTCCTAAGATGATAATTTTGTCCATTTTTTTCTTAATTTATTACTAAAGTTGGATTAATGAATTAGATGTCGAAACTACTTTCCTCACTTATATTCTGTTGGTGAATTTGATTGAGATTATTTGGAGTATTAATGTTAATTCTTTTTGGTCTAAACTTTCTAAAACTACGACTTTCTAATATGTTTTTAGTAATAATTTCCAAAACTTACTATCTACTATGATATGAGGAGGAGCGTTTTGTTTCGTTTTGTTTTGTTTTGAGTTAACCCCAATAATTAAACCCTAAGCAGTTTCTTTTCCTTTCTCATGATTGCTAGGGAACCGAGCAAAATAACTGGTTAGAAAAATCTATATAATAACTGGTAAGAAAAATCTATATAATAAAACAGGGCACAGTTTAAGCCTTAATTCTAAAACCACCATGTTCCCCAACTTCCATGATAGCTAAGAACTGATTGTAGCAGTTTAAGCTTGCTGATTTATTTCTCTCTTAAGATTTGTAGTTTCGTTAAATTTTTTTATCATATGCTCTTCTTAATTCGTGGTTTTTAATGATTTCTCAGGTTTTTCACCATGCTATCGAGATTCAATTCGGGCAATAACCCCATGTTTGCCCTTTTTCCTCTACAATTACTCCACCCATCAAATCCATGGGTTTTTTTTAGGTTTGTTTCTTTCATTCCTTGAATTTAAAAAAATTACACATAGTGTGTATGATTACTACTAGAAAGGGAGAGAAATAGGGAGAAGTGGCTATCTGGGTGATGTGGGGGTGGAAAACGTGTGATGTGAGCATGTTGTTGATTTATTTGTTTTCCTATTTCACCCTCTTAAATATATTTTGTTCTTGATTATCTTAAAACTCAAAAATGGCATGACAAGGCATAACAGGGCTTCAAAACATGATCACACCATGTTTAGTGTCTCTTAGTATGGGTTATTCGTAGTAATATGAAACTTTAGAAAAATTATTAAAATGCATGAATAATCTAAAAAAAATGATGGTAGTGCCTTTAGGCACGGGCAATACCTAGTTAGCAAACAAGCCAAATCTCATTTAAGTCATTTCATTTGGGTGGCTTGTGGCTTATTTGCTTATTTGCTTATTTGGCTACCCAAACGAGCTTATTTTCTTATTTTCTTGTTTTTAGCTTATTTGGTTACCCAAACGACGTGACTTATTTTTTAGCTTATAAGCCAATAAGCAAATAAGTAAAATTACCCAAATGGGGCCATGATGAAAGTGAAAATCTAGCCCACATCACAAAAAAGTTCAAAAAATTTCTTAAAAATAAGAAATAAAAAGGAATGAGATTCTTCAAGAAAGATGGGTACAAAGGTAAGTCCAACAACTTCAAGGGAGAATCAAGTAAATTCAAGAGTGATCACAATAAAGATGAGATCATATGCTTTAAATGCAAGAAGCATGGACATATAAAATATTAGTGTTCCCAACTCAAGAAGCATTTCAAAAAGGGATTCAAGAAGACAATATTAATTGCATGGGGTCAAAGTGAATATAGCAGCTCCGATGATTAAAAGGAGGAAAATAAAATTGCTAACCTTTGCCTTATGGCCAAAGAAGAAAATAAGGTAACTAATGATCCTTTTTCTTTAGAAGAATTTCAAGTTGCATTTGAATATTTGCATGATAAATTTAAAAAAATGGGTGCTAAGAATGCTATTTTTAAAAAATTTGTTCTTTCCTCATAAGCTTTAAAAGAAGAAAAATGTTTACTGTCAAACCAAGTGATTTTCTTAAAGAATGAAAATCAAGTTTTAAATGAGAAAGTTGAAGACCTTACAAAAATTGTGCATAAATTTACTCTTGCAAAAGAAAACTTGGACAAACTTCTTGGGATGCAAAAATGTGTTTTTGACAAAGCTGGTATTGGATACCAACCAAAGAAGAAACAAAAGTTTTTGAGCAACATTTGTGTTAAAGTATCCTCAAATCATTCCAATACTGCTTATTTTCGTTGTTATGAACATGGACATACTATTACACACTGTCCACATAGAAAATCACATACTTTAACTGCAAAAAATGTTTAGATTCCAAAGGGAACACACCCACATGGAGCTAACACCAAATGACCCAAAAAAGTTTGGATACTAAAAATCAAAACTTGATTTTTTTTGCAGGTATATGTCTCAAGTCCTCATTCAAGGAAGGGATGCGGTATCTTGATAGTGCCTGCTCAAGACACATGACAGATAACAAATCAATGTTTACATCCCTCAAGTCTAAAGATGGTGGATTTGTAACATTTGGTGACAATAGCAATGGCAAAATCATAGGATTAGTTGTATTGGTAAAATTACTTCCTTTTCTATTAAAAATATTTTGCTTGTTGATGGTTTGAAATATAATCTTCTTAGTATAAGTCAAATTTGTGACAAATGTCACAAGGTTGTCTTTGATCGTGTTAAGTGTGTTATTGAAAACTCAATTGAAAACAAAATTATTTTTGAGGGTCATAGGCATGAAAATGTTTACACTTTCAATCTAAATAGCCTTTCCAAAAATGGCACAAAGTGCTTAGCTGCCTTGAGTGATAATAGTTAGTTGTGGCATAGAAGATTTGGACATACTCATATGAACTTGATTTCAAAACTTTTAAAAAATGAATTAGTGATTGGTTTACCACGAATTAAATTTGAAAAAGACAGCTTGTAATGCATGTCAACAAGGCAAACAAATCAAAAATTCTTTTCAATCCAAAATTGTGATTTCAACGTCTAGGCCCTTACAACTATTGCACATGAATTTATTTGGTCCAACAAGGACTCTTAACTTTGGAGGCAAGAAATATGCATTTGTTGTCGTTAATAATTTCTCTAGATACACTTGGATGCTATTTTTAGCTCATAAGAATGAAACTTTTGCTACTTTTTCAAAACTGTCTCGGAGAATTCAAAATAAAATTGATTTTCAAATTACAAGTATCATAAGTGATCATGATAAAGAATTTGAAAACAAAGATTTTGAAAAAATTTGTGATGAAAGTGATATAGACCATAACTTCCCTACTCCTAGAACACCTCAACAAAATGGTGTTGAGAGAAATAATAGGATTTTGGAAGAAATGGATAGAACCATACTCTGTGAAAACATCTACCAAGACATTTTTGGGCCGAGACTGTAAACACAGCTCGTTATATTGTGAATAAAGCCATGATTCGAGTTTCTCTTAAAAAAATCCCATATGAGCTATGGAATGGAAGAAAACCTAACATCAGTTATTTTCGTGCCTTTGGGTGCAAATGTTTTGTTTTGAATAACAACAAAGAATTTTTGAACATGTTCGATGCTAAATCTGATGAAGATATTTTCTTTGGGTATTCTATATCTAGTAAAACTTATAGAGTTTTCAACAAAAGGACCCTAGTTGTTGAAAAATCTATTCAGATTGTATTTGATGAAGCTAACCTCAGTTCTTCCAAGGAATTTTGTGAATATAACTTGGTTAATATAGAAAAAAGGTGTTGAAGTCATCTTCATCAAAGACCAAGAAGAGCCAAACCATGAGAAAGTTACAAATGTGCAGCAAGTTAAAGTTCAACAGGTTACTGGACCTTCAAATCAAGGAAATTCAAATTTGCCTAAGGAATTGAAGTATGCGTCATGGTCATCCAAACGATTTGATCATTGGTGACCCATCTCAATATATCAAAACTAAATCCTCTCTATATAATACTTGTGGGAACTTAGCATTCTTTTTCCAGACTGAGCCAAAACATTTTGAGAAAGCTGAAAATGATAAATTTTGGATCTTGGCTATGCAAGAAGAGCTAAATCAATTTGAAAGAAACAAAATTTGGACTTTAGTCCCAAGACCTAAGGAACACTCCATCATTGGTACAAAATGAGTTTTTAAAAATAAAATGAATGAGAATGGAGTAGTTCTTAGGAACAAAACTCAATTAGTAGCCCAAGATTATAATTAAGAAGAAGGCATCGATTTTGATAAAACTTTTGCTCCTATGGCTAGGCATGAAGCCATTAGAATGTTACTTACTTTTGCATGCTTTAAAATTTTCAAACTTTATCAAATAGATGTCAAAGTAACATTTCCAAATGGTTTTATTTCTGAGAAAGTTTTTGTTAAATAACCTCCTAAGTTTTTGTTAAACAATCTCCTAACTTTGAAAATCTTGATTTTTCAAACCAGGTCTACAAACTCACCAAGGCTCTTTATGGTTTAAAGCGAGCACCAAGAGCTTGGATGAAAGACTTGGCAAATTCTTGATTGAAAATAAATTTTCAAGAGAAAAAATTGATACTATCTTTTTATCAAGTCTTAGAGAAAAAATATGCTTGTTGTCCAAATATATGTAGATGATATTATCTTTGGCTCAACTAATGAATTTTTTTACAAAGACTTTGCTAAGTGCATGCAGAGAGAGTTTGAAATGAACATGATGGGTGAGCTAAACTACTTTCTTAGATTTCAAATCAAGCAATCTCATGAAGGAATCTTCATTAACTAATCCAAGTACACAAGAGATTTGTTGAAGAGGTTTGATATACAAAGTATAAAACCAATGTGAACTCCAATGTGCCCTTCAACAAAACTTGACAAGGATAAAAATGGTAAAACAATACAAGAAAAGAGATATAGAGGAATGATTAGCTCTCTACTTTATTTAACTACTAGTACACCTAACATTATGTTTAGTGTATGCATGTGTGCTAGATTTCAAACTAATCCTAAAGAATCACACGTAACTGTTGTTAAACGCATCTTTAGATACGTTTTTGGTACACAAAACCTAGAATTATTCCATCATAAAGGAATAGCTTTTGAGTTATTTGCCTATTCTGATGCAGACTTTGGCGGTAGTAAAATTAATAAAAAGAGTACAAGTGAAATATGTCAATTCCTAGGACACTCATATCATGTTTAGCAAGAAACAAAATTCAGTAGCCTTATCTATAGCTGAGGCTAAGCACATTACAGCTGGTAGCTGTTGTGCACAGGTTCTTTAGATGAATCAACAACTAGAAGACTATAGTGTATATTTAGATCATACTTCTATTAAATGTGATAGCACTAGTGCCATTAGCATATCCAAAAACCTTATACAACACTCCAAAACAAAGCATATTGAGACAAGACATCATTTCATTAGAGATTATCTTCAAAAAAGTAACATAGAACTTGAATTTGTAGGCACGGACCACCAACTTGCTGATATTTTCACCAAACTTCTAAATGAAGAAAGATTATGTTATATCCAAAAAGAACTTGGTATGCTATGTGCTCCACATTGATGCTTAAATGTCATATTAACCATGCGTGTTCAATGCTTGTTCGGTACTTTTCATATTTTATTTTGATGTGTGAAAGATGTCGACACGTGTGAAAGTATTGACACAAATACTACATAGTATCGACACATTTTAATAAAAGTGTCGACCCAGCTATATAGTGTTGACATGATTTGTATTCTTACTCTCGGCAAAATTTGTGTCAACTCATTTGTAAGGAGTATCGACTCAATGAACCGAACGCGTCGACACAATTTTTGTTTTTGAACCTCCTGTGTCCAGTGAAACGTGTAGACTCAAATGAGATTAGTGTTGACACATTTCATAGAGTTTATATATAGGCGGTTTTTCCCTCTTTCACGCTCAAACTCTTCTGTTCCCACATAACCATTTGTCTCCCTTCTTCTCTATGTTCCCTTGCAAACCCTATTGTCGACTCTTCTCCCTCTCTTCGTCTCTCTCTCTCATTCTCGCTGACGATGCCTCCAGGGACCATGGGAAAAGGAAGTAAATGACCCGTTGGTGAACCGTCAAGCCCTAGGGCTGGAAAGAAGAAGAAATCAAAGACGACAGTGGCACCAATGCCATCCATGGACATGGGAATGGTGTCCTCCCTCAAATTTTAGTACTCCAAGTACAAGAATTTGTACTTCGCATCCTTCGCAAATCGCAAGGTAATCCCCGGCCGCTCTATAGATTTCCGTTTCTTTGACTCCATTGAAATGAAATTCTCTGAATGGTTCACTGACCTCGGTTGGATGAATTTGCTTCAAATTCGAGAACACCACTACCCCACACTTGTCAAACTTTTCTATACGCACTTCAAAATCACTAGCACGCTTGACAATACCATCACCACTTTGGTGAACAGTGTAGACATCACCTTTAACTCCAAAACTTTGAATGAGATTCTCGGTCTCCCTGAGGGTCGATTATTTGTTCCGTGCAACAAGAAAAAGAGAATTATTAAAGGTTTCTCACTTCACGATACAGTGAAACATTTTCGAACTTGAGGTTGTTGATCCTACCAAGCCTCTTGAGGCGAATTCTCTCAAACCCGATAAGAGAATTCTCCATCATATTTTGAACCATATCTTTTTGCCCCAGTTAGGCAAGTTTGGTGATGCCACTTTCATGCACATTTTTATTATGCGGTGCATTCTTGAAGGAAAGAAACTTGATTTCGGCTATCTGTTCATTTTTGATATGCTTCAGTCATACTCTAAGTCCAATTCCTCCCTTCCCAATGCCATGTTTTTGGCTAAGGTCCTCCAACACTTTGGTGTTGATTTAACCCGTGAAAAGGATATTCCCTTTTCTAAACATGACTTGTATGGTAAGTCCACCTTGAAACATATGCAAATCTCTAAAATTGATGGTGTTTGGACTACTCATCGTGGAACTCCCTCTGTTAGCAGGACCCCTCTCCCTCTCTCTGGTCGATCACACTCCCCCATTCCCTTCGATCCCTCATCCCCTATTCCCTTTAACACCAAACCAGACATTCCAAGCCCCTCCTCCTCCTCCTCCTCTGTTCCCCTTCCTCCCTTTGTTGTTGGTTCTTCCACTGCTCCTCCAATTGACCCCTCTTCTCAGCACTTTGATGAGCTTATCACCCTTGTCAAGGGTTTGACTTCTTCTGTGGCATCCCTTCGTGAGAAGATTGATGCGGACCTTTACGACATTGGTTGTAAAGTGTCCTCCATTTCTGCGTCTGTCACGGATCTTGAAAAGACCACCCATGCCTGCGATGCTGGCAGGTCTCTCAACAAGAAGATGAAGAAACATCTTGAAGCAATTGTGGATGCCAACCTCCAAATTCTACAGTAAGTCCGCAAAAAATATGATGAAGGTGTGGTTATGGTTGTGCAACAGAACTCGCGAAAAGTTGAAGAACATCTCGCCTGGATCAAGAATGCTTGGAGCAAGCAATTCATGCCAAAAGAAACAAATGAAGAAAAAGCTGCTCGGTTAAGACATGAGGCTGACTTGGCTTTAGTAGCCACCTTTTCAGCCATGGAAGCCACAAAGAAG
The DNA here is from genome assembly GCA_034768845.1 of Heliamphora exappendiculata. Taxonomy (NCBI): domain Eukaryota; kingdom Viridiplantae; phylum Streptophyta; class Magnoliopsida; order Ericales; family Sarraceniaceae; genus Heliamphora; species Heliamphora exappendiculata. The sequence goes on from JAOTRH010000022.1 coordinate 16,382,894, forward strand.
AAGGATGAAAGGGCACAATCCTCGAAGGAAAAGGCCTATGAAAGAAAGAAGAAGCAAGAAGAGAAGAAAGCATTCAAGAAGCAAGTGGATGACCTTTGATGGAGTCCCTTTGATGATTCCAAAAGGAGAGAAGAGAAAACACAAGAAGAAGAAGAAGAAAAGGAGAAGGAAGAGAAGAAAAAAGAAGAAGATCAAGCAAGATTGAAGCTATTGTGTTTTGTTGATTGAAGGAGAAGATATAACTTAAAACATACATTTATGTTCTTTTTTTCTTTGGTTGTGAATGCCTTCGCGGATGAAAAGTATTTCTGTTAAGTTTTTTTAACGTGGATGGATGGCTATTTGTTTTTAAAAACCATTTGCATTGTTAAATGTATGCAATGTAACTTTTGTGAATGGCAAACTTCAAGTTTATATCAATTGATGAATGATTTTTTTAAGATCTTTTAGTATAAACTGCTGAATGTTGACATGGATCTATCAACTACTGCTGGTATACCTCATTATCACTCAAAGTTGAGATTTGTGAAATTGATGCATGCCTATGAGAATTGTAGAGTTGATGCATTTAATGTCTAATGTTGTAATTCTATTAAGAATAGTTGATATTTTACAGATTGAATGTATCCCTGTTATGGTTGCATAATTTGATTAAGGCATAAAAATAATGGGAAAACCCTTGTTAAAATTTTTTTTAAAACATTTTTAAAAAAATGTTGTAATCATCAAAAAATGAGAAATTATTAGCCTAAGGGCTTTTTAATTAGATTTTAATAATTTTTATAATTCATTTACTTAATTAAATTGATTTAAAAAGATTATATTTAATTCTTTTTAAAAAAGTTAAGTGTTGACACTTCATGACAATTAAGTCGACACCTTATGTCATTTATGCTGACACTTTGTATCAAATGGGTTGACATTCATTGTTCTTGAAAAAAATATTTTTTGCCGACGCTAATTGATAATTGAGTTGACACCTTAAAGTAAAGCACGTTTGAAATTCTCAAGTGTGTCGACACCATTGAGATTTAGGGTAGACACCTCTAGTTTGGACTAGAATCCACTTTGAGTCGACACCAATGCAAAATAGGTCGACACCTCAGTCTCTTTGCGGGATTCATTTTGGGTCGACACCAAAGTGTTTTGAGTCGACATCAAATGATCTTTCAGGTTCTAGACTTCGAGTTTTACGTGTCGACACCAAAATCACATGAGTCGGCACCTAGACACCCTCTGATAAACAAAATGAGTCGATAACAAAAAAAAAATGGTCAACACCAAAAGTACAAGTCATTTCCCGACTCCAAGTCAAAAGGGTCGATACCTAAAATTTCTGAATCGGCACAAAGGTTCCTTTTGAAAATAAGAAATTTTGGGTCGACACCAAACGAAAATGAGTCGACTCCAAATCAACTGAGACTGACTGAGATTTTCTGAGTCGACACCATAATAAAGATGAGTCGACTCTAAAAATTCCGAGACTGATTGTAATTTTTTAAGTCGACGCCACAACGTTTCTAAGCTGACACTAAAATTCCAATAGTTGTTTTGACAAAATGGGTCGACGCCAATAAAGATATGGGTTGACACCAATGAAGATATGAGTCGATACCAAAGTCACACCTGAAAAATTGAAAAAATGCATGAGGTCGACGCCAAATGTTTTATGAGTCAACGCTACAGTGTGGGTGAGGTAAACGCAAAAATAAGATCAACACCAACGAAGAACTGAACCGACACAATCACTTGAAGAACCAAGCCCTGGACTTTGAGTCGACATCTACGATGAATTTCAAATCTCTCGCTGGTTCCAACGGTATGATTTCATAGCATTAATTGCCTCTACCAATCCACCAACGGTCATTTACTTCAGATGGCTACATAAGGAGTTAATTTTCATAGCTTCAAATCCCTGGACACTGTTCTATTGCTTGAATTTAAAGCTCAAAATCTTCAAGAAGCATTTACTGCTCATTTATTCCTCCAACCTAAACTCACACTCTCTCACTCATTTATTTCCAATCATTTGTAAAGAATGTTAGTTAGTGAATCTTTGATTTTCTCACATTTATTGTAAAAGATGGTGAGTCACCCTTGATCCTTTAAGAGAGTGTGTGAACTTCTTTAAAAAAAGCTCAACAGAGATTAGAAAAAACAGGAGATTGTTTTGTAGAATCTTCTTAAGGTGTAAAAGTTTTTAAATACGCCTGTGAAGCATTCAATCCTAGTGGATATTCTCAAGGGAAATCTTGAGAAGTGAACGTAAGCTTGGAAGAAGCCAAACCACTATAACTCTTGGTGTCTGATTCAATTTCTCTCTCCCTAACCTCTTTAATTTTCTTACTGTTATATGTGTTGCTATATTTATTTGAGAAATTAAAAGATTTTATAAAAGATTTTTAAAATTGTTATTATTATTTTAAAATCCAATTTACCTCCCTCTTGGATTGTCTAGGACTAACACCTAACGATCCTTTCTTTCTCCTAGCCTAATTATAGATCTAACTTGATTAAAAAGAAAATAGAAAAGCCCTTAGCATCTCTCAAGCCTTTTAGCCCACTCCTCAAAGCCCAACATTCTCTTTCTTCAAACCCAGCCATTTTTAAAACCCAAACCCATTAATTCCACCAATTTCACAATAGCCAAGCCCAATAGCCATTTAACTATTAGCCTAGACCACAACTTAATCAACCAAAAAGAAAACACACTTCTTTGATCAACACAAGTTTAGAGACGTTTAATTCTTCTGTTGAGGATCTATTACACAGCCATTGGAGCATCCGCATTCTTTGGGCCTCAACAAAGGTACCATTCTCTCCAGAAAATTAAGATCAATATTTTTATTCATTGGAGAATTCGTAAAATTTACTAAAGGGTCTATGATTTTGTGATTTTTTTTTAAATGACTTATATTGAAGATGACATGAGTATCATTCAAACGCTTACGCACTCCTTACGAAGCAACATGAAAGCCTATGAGAAATCAATGCTAGTATGCTACTAATTGAAAACAATTGTTTGGCAACAATCTCATGCAATAAAACTACAGTGCCTTTAAATATTTTATAGAATTTAAAATAAATTAAAATTATCCAACACTAGTAGTGACCTATATAATGTTTTTAATTACTTTCTTCTTAGATTACGAGAAAAAATTCACAATGAGATGGTGTCCTCTTATACTACTAATTTAGAAGATGCCTATGAAGATATTTTAGCAGTTGAAGAATATTTAGAAGAAGAATTTCACCGTTATAAGTCAACTTATTGCAAAATACCTCAAGAGGTTACACAATCCATGGTTGTTGCAACTTCTATCAACTCTATCTATGATAAAACTCCAACGCTTGAGATTTCTAGTAGCGTTGATCATTCCTCCCCCTAATCCATTGATCCTATTACTTTGCATATTCATTCACTTGAGGATAGTAGTACCGTGGATGATATTCTTACCTATCTTCAATATCGAGGTTTTATTGTTACTTCAGTGTCTCAGATATCTTGCACACTCAAGCATTCCACGTTGTCATCTGCTGTACATGTTTTAGTCATTCTTGAATGTGGACCACATGCAAATTTTACTGAATTTTCTTTAAATTTAAATATTAGTACAATGTTTTATATGGAGGATATGGTACTAATCGAGATATTGGAAATCCTCTTATTTTGTTTAATGGTGTTGATGCTGGCATGGCTACATTCTCATTTTTTGCTCTTGTGTATTCCTCAACTCAATCCTTTTATGGAGTTTCTCAATACCATCTTCTAGACAGAGTTTTTCACTGCTCTCATGCTATCATAGTTGAAAAGTTGCTTTGCCAACAAGAACTTCATTTCATGAAATATTTTTTTCTTTATAACTCTCCAGAGATCTCCAAGCTGATAAGAAATGAAAGGAACAAGAAGGCATTGGATGAAATATATTTTAAGTTCAAGAATTTAGTAATTTTAGTAATATTTTATATTTTAATTGGAATCTTTAAACTTAGTAGCTTCAATTAGAATTTTTCTGATTTGTAATCTTTTATTTTTAGTAACTTTAATTAGGATTTTTCGGAATTGTGATATTTTATTTTCAGTAGCGTTAAATTAGGGTTTTCTTGAATCCCTATAAATAAGTCATAATGTAATAGGTTTTGAAAGAATTGAATGAACAAAAATTGAGTTTTTGAGTTTAGATTGTCAATTCGGAATTTATTTTCTGTTCTTTTAGTTGTTAGTTCTTTAATGCCAACCATCCGGCATCACAGAGCCATATCACCACATCAAACATCAAACCTAAAGCTCATCTTATCTCTTCTCCCCACATCAAAAAACATGTGCTTGAAAAATTCATCCCACACCTTACTAATACTGCTCCACAAGCCTCTACCACCATAAGATGTGATCACTTGCAAAGTGCCCCAATCCCTTTCCTGGGATCCAAACATGTCCTCAATAACCTTCTTCCATAAAAAGTCACTTCCCAAAGCAAATCTCTATAGCCATTTACCAAGTAGAAATTTGTTGAAGATGACTAATTTCCATATGCCAAGACCCCCTTCTCTCACGGGGGCACAAACAGTACTCCAGTTCACAAAATGATATCTAATACCATCTCCCAACCTTCCCCATAAAAAGTCTACGTGCAGTTTCTCCAGCCTCCTACCTACAAAGCTCGGGATGGTATATGCAAAGAGAAAAGGTAGGTTGAAAAGCTAAATAAGTGCTCTTAAAAATAGTCGACCTACCCCGCTTTGAAAGGTACTATTACTTCCAACCAGCCAATCTTCTTTAAAATCTCTTCACAACCCCATCCCAGACAGATTTCCCCTTATAAGCTACTCCCAAATGAAAGTCCAAGTAGGAAATAGGAAGAGCACCAATCCTATACCCCAAAATGGCAGTCAAGCTATCTAAAGTTCGGCAATTCCCCCATTGGAATAATATTTGATTTGGCTAGATTCACCTGAAGACTTGACTACCTCGAAACAAACAAGAATTACACCTGAGATACTTAAGTTGATTCAGCTCTACACTCGCAAAGATCCACGTATCATTTGCGGAGAGAACATGGGAGGCATATATTGGGTAGCCACGAACTGTATCAACCTCAAAACCCTAAAACAAGCCACTATGAACTGTCCTCCGAATCAACCGACTCAAAGCCTGCATAAGAATAATGAAGAGGAATGGAAAGAAAGGATTCCCCCACCTCAACCCTCTCAAAGTCTTAAAGAAAAGAAAAATTAAACAACTGAAGGCCCATTTACTAAAATCGACATAGAAATAGATGAAATGCAAAACTAGATCCACGCCCTCCATTACTCGAAACCCATCCTTTGTAAAAGGTAAAGAAGGAATCCCTCCAATTCACATGATCATAAGTTTTTTCAATGTCTAACTTACAAATCACCCTTGACAACCTGCTCTTGAGTATGGATGACAATGGGGTGGGGCGGGGCGCCCCCATGCCCGTCCCCTATTTGATCGAGGTGGGGACGAAGAAAAATATCGAGAAAGTAGCAGGGAACAAAGCGAGGAATGGAGTACATTTGAAATAGTTTTGAATGTTTAAAAGAGTGATATTAATAAGAGTTATAAATAATATAATAAATAAAAAATAATAATTGATTAATTAATATAACTAAAAATAAAAATTGTAAGAAATAAAATATATATATAATATTTTAATATTTTAGACTTATTATATTTATAAAATATATATTTTATACATGTATTAATATTTGAAAAATAATTATTTTATGTAATCGGAGGCGGAAGAAAGCGGGACGGGAAAAGACGAAAAGTAAATACCGTCCCCACCCCGTTTGTTATCGGAGGTGAGGAAAATCCGTACAAAGCAGGGTGGGGACGTGCGGGGACGGGACAGGACAGGACGGGATAGGGCGGGAGAAATTGCTATCCCTACTCTTGAGTCTAGAATCAACACACTCATTAACCACCAGAACAACATTCAAGATTTGTCTGCCTACAACAAAAAAATTAAGAATTCTGTGAATCAGGGATTACAAGCAGGAGCACTTTCTTAAGTTTCGTAGCCAAAACCTGGGCAAGAGTTTATAGGTCGTGCCTATCAAACTAATAGGTCCAAAATCTCATATATCCTCTGCCCCTCCAGATATAGCCAATACAATGAATTTAGTACTGAAGCACAGAAATAACATGCATTCATATAAAAGATAATAATGTTATAAGCAAATGAATCTACCAAGGCACTAAGAGACCTTTTCCAGATTAGATTAAGAACTCAGGAAGTAGTAATATATACTTTCATTCTTCGCAACTATACATGGTCCTCACCTTTCACATGACTGAATTGACTAATAGCTGAATGATTACAATCTGATAAAGATTACAACACAAGGTGCGATTCACAAAATCATACAACTTACAATTGAAAGTTTAACATGCTAGATAGAGAGGTCAACCATGTGGTTCTAAATTGTAAATTCAAGATGGCAAATAACAATGCTGTCTTATAAGGTTTAAAATGAAATATTGCAACAGATTAACAAATGAGAAGCCATTGTTTTGTTTCTAATTACCATCAAGTTTGGTACCTACAGAACCAGCTGTTTTGCAATTAGAATACTAACATAAAATGGAATGCGGTGTGTCATTAAAAAAAATGCAGGCACGATAACAATGAGACCACTTGGGACTTTTTTACAATCAGGAACAGGAAAGTATAATACATATAAAACAACATGCATTCGTATAATAAAGTTATAACTTACAAGTAGATGAATCTATGAAGGCACTAAGAGATCTTTTAGTAACTAGGTTAAGAACTCAGAAAGTAGAAATATATACTTTCATTCTGTGCAACTATGCATGGTCCTCAGCTATCACATGACTGAATTTATTATAATCTGACAAACACTATCGCACAAGGTGATAATCACAAAATCATCCAATTTTCAACTTTTTATGCATCTTTTATCCTGGATTGTCCTCATTTTCCGAAAACCATCTTAATAGTAGTGGAGGAAATGTCCCTTGGACATGCCAATATTGACAGTGAAGTCAGCCTGTATTGCTTCTTAAAAAAATCTTCTCCAACATGAAAGCACATGACCATTCGTTTTTGAGACTCAATCCAAAAAGAAACATTCAAGAAATGACTAATAACAACTTATCAAACTGTGATTGCACATACATGTTCAAAAGATTAGCAAAAGATAGCCAATGAAAGAATCATATCAAATAAGATTGATGTCAATTTGGATTTGATCCAATACAAGTATGACCACGGTAGCAGGAAAAAATCAACTCCGCTTTTTTTCAATAGGGATCCAAACCGAATATCATTCAAACTCAAGTTTGGTAACATTTACAGTTTTCAGTTTTTAGTTTATAACATACGCAAAACTTTTTTTCGCTATTTTTGTATTAAAAAAATGTTTTTCATATACATTTTTGTAAAAATTTAATTTGAAACAAGTGGGGATGGACAAAGAAGGGGAAGAAATAAGGAAACATCACAAGTTAATCAATAAATAATACATGAATACCATCTAGTCACAATTGTTTCTTTTTAAAGTTCTGAATAATCACAAAAACTACTACAATAATCACAAAAACTACTACAGACAAAACTGATGGTGCTTTTATCTGATAATTATGAAAGGGGCAGGCCCCTAGAGTATGTTCTGTACTGTAAAGCACACAATACAGATATTGCTAAACATTGATCATTATTTCATAACTACTAACTAACGTTGCATGATTTTGGATTTTGAGCTTTTGTTTCAAAATGCACCATAATACGTCAAAACCATCATACAGAATCATCCGGGAATACTTTATTTGTTCATGGACAAGAAATGTTTCCAGTTCATTAGCAAATTATGACCAGCAAAAAAAATGCATAAAAGGGTAGAGGTAAATACCCCAATATTATTGTGCTCCCACAGCTTGTGCACTCCATAATCCACAGCCTGCACCAAGGACATTGAGTCCATTACAACCATAAGTGGTAACGCTCATTTGCATTCTTATTCTCAATGGAATCGAAAAGACTCATACTCCACACAAATTACTACGATCCTATCCCACGTTGATTAAAATAACAAATTCTCTGCATGTATATAAGCCACTTGGGTACCTCCCTATGCAAACGGGTTTTCAGGGGTTTGGTCCAAAGGTTTGTAACCTTTGATAACCATGCCAAGTACGGAATTGAACACAACCTCTTCGAGCATAGAATCGAATGAGTTGATGCCCTATAGTCAAGATCACGGAGTTGACAAATCTATAGGCTAGATTAAGTGCCTGTTTAGGATAGCTTTTAACCTTGACTTTTAAGAAGTTTAGCTTTTTTTAAAAAAATATGAATAAAAAAAATAAGAGTGCTTGAGATAAGTTTTGTAGAAATTTTGTTGCTTTTTATTGAAATGTTTAAAATCCCTCTACTTTTAGGTTGTAGTGTTTAGAATATTGGCACGATTTTTTTTGTTTTTGTGAGTAGAGTTGATTTTTTATGTAATTGTACTATAATAATTTTGTTTAAAAAAAAGTTAAAGTGTTTAGAATATGTAAGGACTTTTTTATTAGATTAATAGATGTAAAAAAGTTAGTTTTTTTTTAAATCAAATAGTGCAGCTTAAAAGCTGATTTTTTATAGAAAAGCTGACTTAAAAGCTAGCCCAAACAGGCCCTAAGACAACTTGCTAAGTTAGGTGAGTGAAGTCGCCAAAGGAGAAAAGACTCCCATTAGGTCAGTGGCATAGAGTGGGCTGTCGGAATATTACGATCCTGTTCCACATCATTAAAATAAGGTATTCTCCATGGGTATACAAGTCACCTGCGCACCCTCCCCTTGCAAACCGGTTTTCAGGAGTGAGTTCTATCTAAAAATTTGTAACCGACACTCGTAATTCCTAATGCCCCAAACTTTCAGCAAAAGAAATTCAATCTTCGTCATCGGTAAATTCCTCCACCAGGTTGAGCCCCGTTTTTCACCTCCTCGTGTACTGTCAACAGTTTTTTTGGCAACAGCAGAAACTGTTACTGCTAACGTTTTTTTTTTTTGGGTAAAATCAGAGAGCAGAATCATTGGAAAATCAAAAAATTAGATGATCAAACAATGTGTTGATGGAAAACCCTAGCCGTACCCGTTCTCCGAGGAAGGCGCCGGCGACGACGAAGGTGACGTACACGGAGTTTCGTCGCATAATGAGTCTGTATAGCCCTTCGAGAAGGCTTCCGCCGCTTCTGCGACTAGTGGAATCCATGGCTAATTCTTCGCGCTCTGCTCCTCTCTCTCTTTCTCTCTCGGCCTCGGCCTCTGCCTACAAGATTCCGCCAGTGCCTCGCCGTGGATAAAGGACTCGCCAATGCGATAAGCGAATAAAGGACCCGTCGAATCGGACCAACCGGTTCGAATTGGGCCTTTTCCATTTCTGAACCGGCTCACATTGGGCTTTTTCCATTTCGGCCCAAGTGCTCGGTTGGCAACGTGACTTTTGCAGCCCGTTTGGTTTGGATAATTTAGAGACAAAAAAAAAATTATATATGAATTACTTGTTTAAATTACTAAACAGGAGATGATAAATAAAAAAATGGAAATAAACAGTTTTCTCTTAGTTTGAGTACTTTTTGAATCAATCTAAAATGGAAAGTTTTAGATAGAAAAAAAGGACAAATTTTATAATGCCAAATGTAGCAACTTGTGTGCGTCTAAGTAATCTAAAAATAAAATTAAAAAAATAATAGTAATAATAATAATAATAAAAACTAAAATAAATAAATATAAACAAAATAGATTGAAATAATTGTTATAAAAAATAAAGAAGACTAAGCATCATGTGCTCAAACTAAAACAAAAAAATAATAATAATAAATAAAAAAGATAAACAACTTT
>JAOTRH010000022.1:16392865-16410123 GCA_034768845.1 Heliamphora exappendiculata
TATATAAATAAAGTTGTTTATATATATATATAAACAACTTTATAAATTCTATTTGAGAGTTTATAAACAACTTTATAAACAACTTTATATATTATTTAAGTTTGTAAATTCTATTTGAGAGTAGAAAAAAATAAAAAAAATTTGTGGATAAGACTAAACGTGGCAAACATGCACTATACCGCACCCATGAAGCCACGAGCCTTTGCTTTTCCAATCATTGCTTCTCATCTTTATTCTCCATCACTTATTTTTTTTATCTTTTTATCTTATAAAAAGTAGCGTGAGGATATAGATCGTGACACCAAAACTAATCTTAAAAAATAAACTTAAAACACTCTTAATTTAAGGTTAACTTGGTAAATAATACTAAGTCCCCGTTTGGTAACGTTTATGTATTGTTTTATATTTTTTTTTTTAGAAATTGTAAAAAAATATATATTTGATAAAAAAAATTTGTTTTCAAAAAAATATAAATAATTTTTAAAATTTACTAAATTTTTGTCAATCGAAAAATGTGTTTTCATTTGTTTTGTAAAAAAAAATTATTCTATCTTTTTTTCATCACATCCGACTACCATTTTTGACCACACGACCCTGATCACCTCATTCGAACACTATCTTTGGGCACACCCCTCTGAGCATTGCATTCGGTCACTGCTTACGACCACCACATCCGATCACCGTGTTCGACCATTACTTCCGACCACCAAATACGGCCACTGCATCTGACCTCCATTACTATCTCTTGCTATCATCACCGGCTAACATATCAGATTACTACCTCCAACCACTATTTTTCTGAACATATGTGTGTAAACATATTTTTATTTTTGTTTTTTTATAAAAATAAACAAAAACATATTTTTTATTTATTGTAAATGAATAACAGAAAACTATAAACGTTACCAAATAAGACCTAAATATTTTTTTTTTCCTTTTATTGAGACTAACCAAACAAGATAGAAGATAAATAAATATTTTTTCTCTTTTATTTATTTTTTTATCCAAACGAGTAACTTAAGTAATTTTGTTTTCTTTTTACTCTTACTTTGCCAAACATATTGTTAAATTAGGTTTTTATGTAAAGTTGTTCTAAATTAAATAAGTAAAAATTTTATTTAGTGAATGGTAATGAGACTTAAAATCAAAAAACTACGCAAAAAGTTTTGGCTTCAAATCATTATAAGCTAAAAAACAAAAAAATAAAAATTTTAAGTCAAAAAGAAGTTTTACAATTTTAATTTATTTATTTTTATAGAAATATATATTAAATATGAATTTTGTTTCGTAGATTTTGATGAGTAGATTTTAAAAATATAACTTTTATAAAAAATAAATGTGTATAAAATTATTTTAGATAATAAATAAAAATGCAAAAAATTAATAAGTAAAAAGGTAAAAAGCTGAGATTAAGAAAAGATACTTAATACTTATTTTGGCTTTAAAAAGGAAAAATAATAAATCCAATTTAAAATTGATTGCCAAAAAAGCCTAAATATATATTTGTTTATCTCAGACTCTCAAATACTTTTTAAAAACAATTTTGCCTAACGTTGTCTAAAAATGAAGGCCCTGTTTGGGTGAATTTTACTTATTTGTTTATTAATTTATTTATTTATTAATAAATAAGTCAAATTCTATTTAAGCAAGTTTGTTTGGGTGGTTTGTGGCTTATTTTCTTATTTACTTATAAGCCAGCTATCTAAACAAGCTTATTTGCTTATAAGTCAGCTTATTTGCTTATTTAGTTATCCAAACAAGCTTATTTACTTATTTGCTTATTTTTTTATTTTAAATTTATTTGGTTATCCAAACGACCTAATTTATTTTTTAATTTGTAAGCCAATAAGTAAATAAGTAAGGTCACCAAAATAAGGCTAAATTATCTTTTTTTGAAATAAATTATTCTTTTTTGAAGTACTCGTCGTATTTACATATTTATTTTCTTAACGAAATTGATTTTCAAAAAAGTTAAATTGTTTGAAAATTTCATTCAGGAAACTATAAATAAGTTTAAAGATTTATTTGTCAAAAAATAAAAATAAAAAAATTTATTTGCAAAAAAAAAAAAAACATAATGCATTGAATAACTTATCATCCCTGCTCGTTTTGGATAGTTTTTTTTTTCCTTTAACAGATAAAAACTCTTAGCCTATATTTGGACTAAAAAGGTTAGTGATTTTTTATACTTTTTTAATGATTTTTTTTTATATTTTGTTTTAAGTTTTTTATTTTTTTGATTTTTTATGATGAAATAATTTTAAAAAGTATGTCCGTTAAAATCAATTTAAAAAAAAATTCACTAAAAATAAAAAAACAAAAAAAAACCCAAAAATCTCTAAGTTGGCTTTTTTCGTTTTATATAATTTTTTTAAAGATTTTGATCAAAAAAATTTTATTTTTATATTTTCTCATGAGAAGGTAAATTTAGAAAGTATACGTATTTTTGTTAGTATTAAAATTTTTTTACTAAAAATAAAAATAATAAAAAAACTAGTTCAAACACATTCATAAAACAAAAAAAAAGCATCATCATCTACCGTTTACCAACATGTTATACTTTTAAATTCGTCTATTATTAAGAATCGAAAATATGAAAAACCTTGACCAAAATAATATAAAAGTTCAAAAAGATTAAAAAAAACTCAAAAAAAACACACAGAACAAACTATCCCAAACAGGCCTTTAGTGATCAGAGATCAATAGTGACTGGAGTCTCATGAATATGTAATCATATAGAGGTGGCCCTAATCTCCCTATGAGAGTGTTGTCATAGGAAATGATTAAAAATATACCATAGCCTATCTAATGTTTGGATTAAAATAATCACTCAATTCAATATATAGTTTGAAATAAAAATATATCATATAATTTTTAATACAATTTTTTAATTTTGTATAAACTTATATAGTATTTATTGTATAAAATTAATGTACTCGTATTTTATATTATTGCTATTTCAATGCAAAGATATCATGCATGCATGTAATTACACGTGTTTAAAGGCATTTTAAATATAATTTAATTATAAAATTAATTTTAATTAATAAATATTTTTTTAACATTAAGAGTGGTAATGTATTAAGAAGAATTTAATAGTCTTACCGTTAACTCTTAATATTACTAAAAAAATGTACAAAATTAATTATATTTTTTGGTCAACACACGTATGTATATATATTAAAATTAATTTTTGTTAAAAGATAACAAACAAATTTAAATTTAAAATAAAGTGAGAACAAATAATTAAAATTTAAAAGAAAAGAAACAGAAAGAAAGAGAAGAAAAATAACAAATGTCATGGGACAAATATTAATATCAAATATTTTCATTTGTAATATAGATATTAATTAAAAAGTCAATATTCCTTTACACATTAGGCTTTTTTTTTGGGTGAAATGTATAGGTTAATGAATTAATTATTAGATTACTACAATTAACTTCCTTTTTTTTTTATAGGAGTTATAAATTTTAAACATCACAGCACAAAGAATAACTACACACCCTAAATAGTTACATATTAATCTAATCAAAATACTAAAAAAATTAAATTATATTAAATAGATAAATAGTTATTAAGCCCTCGTCTGTCAATCGGTTTAAAGTTGATTTTTTGTCTTTTTACTTAAAAGTTTAAAAAATTTATAAAAAAATTGTTTTTTAACTCAAAAAAACTTTTACCATTTTTTGCTTTTTACACAAATCTTTTATATTTTTTAAAAAATATCAAAATTTTTATTATACACAATTTTTTTTATAAAAATTGTATTTTTAAAATATATTTGTCAAAATCTATCAAATAAGATCTATATTGAATATAAAATTATCTAAAAATAAATTTTAAAAAATTATAATAATTTTAAGCAAAATTTGTTATATTTTTATTTAAAATTACTTTAAGCATTTGGCATAAAAACCACACATATCCCAACTAAATAAATTTTATATTTTTTAACTCAAAATAATTTAAATTCAAAAAGCGGAATTACCAAATGAAGTCTAAAATTGGAATATTAAGGGAATACTCTTCTTAAAAAAATATAATTGATACTGAGAAAATATGGAGTAATTTTTGGGTACTCTTAAAGTAATATATAACAAGTTTATATGGTATTTTTATTTAATATATTAATAATAAATTTTATTGTAAAAACGTAATAACTTATTTTTATTTAATAATTAAGAAATAAAAATTAATACTCATGAAATAAATTACAATTATTTGTTTATTAAAATAAAAGTGAGCACCACGTACCATGACCTACTGGTACTCCTGGATTACCTAATAATTTGCCGGAAATATGGAATATGACTTGCGGGTCGCGCGGGCTTGCTAGCACGAGTTAGGCACACTCCTTACGCCGGTGGTCCCCGCTCGAGTCAGCTCACCGGCCAGCCAAATTCACTGTCCTCTCTATCTCATCGTACTCGAAAGTAGTCTTCTTTCGTTCCAAAAAAAAACCCTAATTCAGAAATCCTTCCAAATCGGTTTCCTGGAAGCCCTTCCCCTCACCTCTGCAACTCCTACGATGAACCTATACGACGAGAGTTTCGAGCTCAAGGAGATTCAAAGGCTCGAAGGCCACACCGATAGGGTTTGGGGTCTCGCCTGGAACCCCACCACCGGCGTCGCCGGAATCCCGGCCGTGCTCGCCTCTTGCAGCGGCGACAAGACCGTCCGAATCTGGCAGCAGAGTTCCCCCTCTGGTTCCTTCGAATGCAAGGTCTGACAAGTGACACTGATATTTTTTCCCTTTTACCTTTGTTGTAGTTCCCGATAATGAAATTCAGCTTAGGTATGCGAAAAATTTGAGTTTTGTGCTGTACTTAAAACCAAAGCAAATTAATTGTATTGTTGTTAGCTTCTAAATATTGTTAACTTCAAATATTAAAGGCAACTTGTTGCTGAATTTCTTTGGTTGAAGAGAGAATTAATTTTCTCTTTCGTTTTTTTCGTAGTTTTAACTTTATTTTGGGTGTGAATTTGATGTCTTTCAATTGATTGTCCGATTGGTTCCTGAGAAACCTATTAAAGTGATTTCGCATTGTTTTTGTTTCCAAGAAATGGATTTTGCAGTGGAGACATTCCACGGGTAATATGGCATGAAGGTTTTCAAATAGACAAATATTTTGGCTGCTTTCCTTTAGATGCTGAGGATTGTAGAGGAGAGAAAGGATAAAAAAAAAAGCGGCTTTTAAATCTACTGTTCTTTCTGCTGTTTATTTTCCAATAGGCAGCGGGGTTTTTTTGGGGGTAAATTACACCAACCTCCCCCGAGGTTTGGGTCAAACACAGGCAACCCACACATTTGGGAAAATTACATCGTCACCAAAGTGTATCACATGGGAATCAACCGTTCCCTCGCTCTCCTCCATTACCACGTCGCTGGACCATTCCAAAAGGTTGAAGATGCCTATGAATCTTCTCATTAGATCCAAAAGACGTCGGAGCTCTCGTCGGAATTGAAATCCCCTTCTTCCTCTCATTTTGCGCTGTTTCCCTATTTGGAATCTCAGTAACCATTTACTCCTGTGCTTGGATTCTAGGGCTTGTGATTTTGATTGTGGAAGACGATTGTTCGGGGGCAAAGGCAACTGGAAAGGCGCGAAGGCTCGTCCACCCATGGAGAATGATACAAGGGTTCCTGGTGTTGATTTTATCGGCAGTGAGCATTCCAATCTACGTTCTATTCTACGTAACAACAACGGACGATGACGATGAGATTGAGGCCCTAACTCGATTTGCTTTCATCTCCATCGCGACGGTTCTTTTTTGCCTTGCGAGCTCCTTCACTTTTATGGTGTTCACTGTTCACCGTGTTTCACTTCGAGTGCAAGCAAGGCCATGGGGAGAACTCGGAAGAAAGTGAATTTGGGCCTGAGTATCTTTTGTTGCCCACAGTCATTCATCCCGATGCTTGATTTTTCTTCCATAACTTTTTTTTTGTTCTAATTTTGTGTTTTCCTTTGGTGCTTTTATTTTGTTCTAATTTTGCGTTTGCATTTGGTGCTCTTATTTTTACTGCATTTGATTGATTGGAGATATGAACAGCAGGCAATGGGCATCGACATTTTCGAAGTTCTACTGTTTTTTGGGAAGTTTCAGATCAAATTATCATTAGACATCAATCATCAGTAGGGTAATAGTTTGTATATTATGAGACTCGTATCAATCTGTGTTTATGTTTTTGCACCGTGCACACACTATCAGGGATAGCACATAGAATTCTGTTCATCAAGGGTAAGGCTGGCATGAGAGAGAGATCAGATCTTCACATTGGGTTATATTTTGTAACAAATTATGCAAAAGCTACATAATGAGCAAACAAATTTTGTTTTGTTTTTGTTTTTTTTACTCGTTTTATATTAATATTTTAAAATAATAATCAAATAAAATTTATTAAAATAATTGAACTTACTTTTTACCATGATATTATAAGATTATCTTTTAACTCAAAATTAAATTTTTATGTATCGAAGAATATAGGAATAACTATTTGCAAGACCAAACAGTCACTCAATAAATCAAATAAGAGTTTAGATCTCGCTTTTCAATGATCGATGCCGATGAATTACAAAAACTACGTGCCAAGGAAACATCTAAAATTTCATGACAAATGGGCTTCGTTTACTGCTTGATCGATGCACAAAAAGACTTTTTTTCCCCTCTCTCGGCTGCTAGCACAAATTGTGCTTCACTTGTGTATACGGAAAACCGTAAAGGGAACATATAGGTAGGTCTCTTAAACACTATTTTCAAAATCACAAGATTTTTAAAAAGTATAGAATTTTCTTACCTTCCAAAAAGATTATTCCTTTCCAATTTTTTTCATCGCCACTTCCATTTTTTCTCCTCTAATTTAATTCAACTTTAATATGACTATTATTATACTATTAATTTATTTTTATTATAAATATTTTTTTATATAAAAAATACAAACAAAATATCATTATTATTTGGTCTTTGCAACAAAATATCATTATGCAAACAAATGCATACACAAACCCTTTTGGCGCCCAAAGGGTAGGGACAATTTAGTCTTTGACTCATCTACGTTAACGGCGTTAGATTGTAAGGGAGGAAGATGTAATTTTTCTAAACGTGCGGGGTTGATTATATTTGACTCAAACCTCAGGGGAGGTTAGTGTAATTTATCCTTTTTTTTAATTTTTTTTAAATAATGGCTCACTTTAGCTTCAGCCAATACTTGCCATAAGCTTGTTGATTGGAGTATTTTGATTTCTCTTCCCGAATAATTAAAATTTTGGTTCTATTTCTTAGGGTCCTTTGTTCGCTGCAGAAAGAACAGTGCCCCTTAATCCTATCAATTTCTGTATGCTGCAATATTGATTTTCTATGGTTGGTGTGCCATTTAAATAGAGTGTTTTAGAAAACATGAAATGCTTTAGGCTTCAGGCTTGTGTGTTTTATGTTTTGCTGAAATGTTAAATAATTGGTCTTTGATTTTGGTTTAGCAGGGTCCTTTTTCTTGTTTACTCGAGTGTAATGAGTCTAATCTTTAAATTTATAGACTGTTGAATCGCTGGGGTACTATAGAAATACAGAAATATGAATTTTGTATAATGGATTTAGAGTAATACTAAAACCTCAGTTCAACTGTGCCTAATACAATGTTCGGCTCTAATTGAGTGGATTTTCTGCTTTCATGTTCTGTTTACTTTTGTTTTTCATAAATTCCCTGCTCGGAAAACCACGCGTGCATGAGTGAAGATAGCAAAATCACATTAATTACAGTGCCTGTCTGGTATTCACTTCTGCAAACTTCTTTCTTCATTTCGTACTGGAAAACGTATTGATTTTTATCGAATGAAGGTAATTTGGATTATCAGAAAAAAGAAGAAGATATAATGAAGTTAATTTGATTTTATTTGGAATCCTGGCCTGTGATAATGCAGGCTGTTTTGGAAGACACACATACCAGAACTGTTAGATCATGTGCATGGTCCCCATCAGGTAAATTATTGGCAACAACAAGTTTTGATGCCACCACAGCTATTTGGGAACATCTTGGGGATGATTTTGAATGTGTGGCCACCTTGGAGGTAATATTTAATTTAACCTTGGAGGTTATATTTAATTTTATATACAATTTTTGAACCATATTTATTTTTATGCTCATATTAATTTTATAGAGTGACAGTGATTTCACATTGCAAAGTAGTAATTCTTACTATAAGGATTTCTTTAGACTCTGATAAATGCTATTGCATTAAAAAATTGTAGTAGTAATATGGAATTTCTTTTATCCAATTTAACATTATTTCCAGTTCAAATCTGGACACATTACAATATTTAAACCTGTATCCGGTTTATAATATTCTTATTTGGCTCTTTTTCTTGTTATCTTGGCATTTTTTCTCCATAGGGCCATGAAAATGAAGTCAAAAGTGTGTCCTGGAATGCATCTGGATCATTGCTTGCAACTTGTAGCCGTGATAAATCAGTTTGGATTTGGGAGGTCCTGCCTGGGAATGAGTTTGAGTGCGTTTCAGTGCTGCAAGGGCACACACAAGATGTTAAGATGGTCCAGTGGCATCCGTCAATGGATGTCTTATTCTCTTGTAGTTATGATAACACAATCAAGGTACAATGAGTATTCAAATGCCGTCATCCTGTATCATCTCTATTCACTCGTGCAGTGTTCAATCTAATTAAATAAAATTGGTCTGTTTAATAGAAATGCAGAAAATATTTTGCAGGTTTGGGCGGAGGATGGTGACAGCGATGATTGGCGTTGTGTTCAAACATTAGGTGAATCTAACAAGTACTACCTGAACCCTCAATCTCATTCTTTTGTTTTTCTTTTCTTGTTTTTTTAAAAATAAATGTTCATAGGGTTGGCGTCATTTCCTCCTAGCTTTATTTGGATACATAATAGGTAATTCAGAACTCAATTAGAAAACTTGTAACGTGCTGCCTTTTTTTCACCCCTGATAATGCTGGGGAACCCCTCCAAGGCAAGGCCACTTTGGATCATCCCTTCAGGGTGAACCGCTCTAAGGAACATGCTGTCTTGTTTCTTCATTTCTTTCTTTTATTGATTTTCAACATTTCTCATATTCAGCAAGGGATTAGTTTCTATTCTGTTCTGGTTGATTAATCTTCTCATGGGCCTCTTGAGTCCATGTTTTTAGGTTTCATTTTACTGTTTGTCAAAGTGATTTCATTCATTATGAATGGGTATAATCATTAATTAGTTCCTTAAGTTTAGTATTGATCTCAAATATTGGTGCAACCGTTCATGTTTCTTATACTTATAATCTTAGGCTTTTGTGAGGGAGTATTTCTGGCTGAGTGATATGTTGTCAATTAAATATATCTGATATTGGATTTTACATGAAAGAGTATTTCTGACTTGAGTGATTTATCGTCAATGAAATATATGTATCTGTTTATCTGAATTTCTCTTCTGTTCATGTTTCGACAATGTACCATCCGGTTTATTCTTCTTTTTGTTTGTTATATGTCAGTTTCTTTGCTGTCTTGTTCCTATAGGTATTATTGTTTGGATATGTTTTCTTTATTTCCTTCACACCCACACCTATTAGAGCATGTAAATTGGGAAGGCTTATGTTTCGTTATGTACCAGCTTATGAATATGGAGGGTGACTAATACACTGGTTGTTTTTCAGTGGACACTCATCTACAGTCTGGGCCCTATCGTTTAATGCCAGTGGAGACAAGATGGTTACCTGTAGGTACGCATAATTCTTCTCACATCTTCATGAGTATGATTGTAATAAGATGGTGTTATCAATTTACTTTCGTGTTGTGGAGATAGTGAGATAGTACGGATTCTATTTGAATTGCTAATAGAACTGTGTTGACAAGGAATATGACAATAATTATTTGCTGATTTTTCAGTGACGATCTCACTATAAAGATATGGGGCACAGACGTCATTAGAATGCAGTCTGGGGGTGGCAATGCAACTTGGTGAGGAACATACATCTTATGTATTAATTTTTTTATTGTGGAATTTGAGATTTAATTTGACGAGTCATTTTTCTTTTCGGGTTTTATAAGAGGATTTAGAACTTCACTCCGACAAATTTTAAAACAAAAATTGTTTGTGCATAGGCTGTCAATAAATAATTTCCATCTGTGCTCGAATTTTCGAATTCGAATTTACGAATTATTTGAGTAGAGGTACTTTTAGCAACCAGCAGGGAATAAATTAAATTGTGAATACCCAATATTGCTCAAGGATTGTTTTGGGAATGGATGATGAGTCTAGGTTTTGTGTAATGTGCACACATTCCAAGTTTCGTAGCCAAGAGTTTAAAGAAGCTACAAAGAGATTTTCTAGGGGTGAGTGTCCTGTCGTGTTGTGTTGTGTTCGTGTCGTGCCATATTGGGTTCGTGTCAGAAATTTTTCAACACCAACCCTACTCATTTAGCTAAACGTGTTACTTATCTTAACACTAATACTACCCACTTATAAGCGTGCTAACCTGTTTACAACCTGTTTAATAACAAGTCTATATTTTGAATTCTATACATATTTCAATCATAAAATTACATAAATTATAATAAATAAAAAGCTCAAAACAATATGCAAAAAGTATTTAAATAATTTGATAGAAAAACAATATCAATTCATGCATAAAAAATTCCACAGTTCAAACAATTGATGGAAAAAAAAGTTTATAAAAAATTAACTACAAAAACACCGGCATAACAGTTACAAGTTTGCTAAGAGATATTGGTTGAACATTCCATTGATTTGGATTCAGTCAGACATTAACAATATTGGTTGAACATTTCATTGATTCGGATTCAGTCTCATCTTCATTTGTAGTCATTTTTCACAACATCTTCTACGAGTTCTTTCAATTTCATTTTTTCAAATATTACATAACAATAAAAATATACACATAAGAATTTATTTATTTTTATTTAAGGAATCACATATAACTGAAGGGACCAGAATCTCATGATACAATGATAGTGCATACGAATCGAATTAAATATTGTGCGGGACAAGATCTACATCTTTTTAAAAAATTGTACTGCGCCGAATTGTTTGGACGGACGGCAAACCGTTCAGATTGAAAACTATACGGAAAAATAGTATCTTTTTTTGAACTCCGAAAACTGAAATCCGGTACACCCACAAGGCAGAATAGATATTATACCTGCATGATCCCTCTAGTTTGATCACGTTTCAGCTCTCTGAAAACCGACAATCTTATCTATGCTTTGGTCTTCTGCTATATTCCTAAATGTCGAAATAAGAACAAAGTGTGGAATCAATTGGATACCTTAAGGAAAAGCACGTTTGAAATTCTCAAGTGTATCGACACAAATGAAGCTATGATTTTTCTTGTTCCAAACCTTGTCTGGCTGCCTTATCATTTTTCTGATTATCACAGATACGTGGAAACCCTAGAAGATTGAATGTTGTATATTACGTGTTATGGTGGCTAGAGTTATAACGACATATAAATAGACTACAACATGGAGCTAAGGAGTACATAAGACACAGGCTTCAAGTGTAATTAAGAAAACCCACTTTAACAAAGAAGTAATTTTCAAAAAATATAAATTACAATTTATATCATTAAAGAATCATAATTGCACTCTTGGTCTTATTGTCCAAACCGAATATTCAAGCTCTTATTCTTAAATGCTTATTTATTCTCTTCTACGTTAAGGTTACAGATACCAATCGATTAAATTGAATTACTGACAATTATATTTAATCGACCTCTTCAATAAATCTTTAAGACTTTTCGCTTAACGTATTTGATATGTCGGATTATAAAATCTTTTGCAGGGTTTGACATGATCAAAACTTATAGGTTTCCTTAAAAGGATATCATCAATCCCTATACTGGGATGTGGATTTCGTCAATAATTAATATCCACCGTATGAGTAATGCCGTTATCTAAGTCACCGGAATTGTAGACCTGTAAAAGATTGCATCCTTTAATGAATCAAAATAACGAACACTAAATATACGTGTTAATAATTATTTCGGGATTAAGAGTATAAGCACTAATAATAACTATGGGGTGTAAAATTAATTTATATAGTCAGTATAAAATTAATTTTCTCAATCTGGTCCTATTCAATACACACAAAGTGTACCAGCATAATTAGTCGGAACAATAGTTAAGACTATTACCGTTCCCCGTAATTAAGACAGATTTACTAAAATATTGTGCTGCAGCTGTATTGATGGTGTTTTCAATTCCATCTAAGATTGTGAACCAAAATTTATATTCTACAAGAATTGACAGTCTGGTCTTCTGTGTGTAAGTCGAACTCTACACACCAAATTAACTATTATATAGAACAAAAGACACTTATGTACAACATTAAATAAATAATGAAACGCATACATTACTCATACAGATTTTCATTAAAAAGAAAAAACATATTTTATTAAAAATAAAATAAAATACCAAAATACAATGCATGATTTTTAGTATATACAACCTTAACAATAACCCCATATATAAGTAAAGAGTGTACATATAACTAGGTTATATATGTGTTTTTAACGGGTTTCAGGTTCGTGTCGTGTTTCGAGTTAACACGAAAATTAAACGTGTTAGATGGGTCATTTTCGGGTTACAAGGATTCAACATTAACCCAACCTATTTATTAAACGTGTTATCGGATCATGTCATTTTTTATTTCGTGTCAAAATTGTCGACCTTAACCCTCTAATTTCGTGTAGGGTTCGAGTTGTGTTAATGTGTCGTGTCAAAAATTTTCACCCATAAGATTTTCTTTGGGGAGGGATTGGGGATGCACTTAGATATCATTTGGGGGATTTTATATTGTTTGCTTCCTCGTTAGAGAAGAGGGCCTGTACATTACAAAAATTGTCACATTCAATAAATCCCTTTTAGGGACGTGGTTGTGGAGACTTGTTGGAAAATGGATTGTCTTTGGAGAAAAGTGATCCAAGGCAAGTATGATTCCCTGCGGGAATTGGCCCAATTGGGCCACTCCGGAGGTGACTACTTATGGTAGAGGGTTGGGGAAGGGGCATCATTAGGGTGTGGGATATTTTTTTCAAGCAATCTTCTTTGAGGTGGGAAGAGGAGATAGGGTGTGCTTCTGGTCGGATATTTGGTGTGACGAGGAGGTACTTTGTAGGTCATTCCCTGATATCTTTGCATCTTTGCATTGCTGTGGATGGGGGGTGGATGGGGCTGGGTTTGCAGACTACATACAGACGAACTTTGGTTCTTTTTGGAACATTAGGTTGAGGAGGGAAGTGCAGGGTTGTGACCTGGAGCAACTTTTGTTTCTCATAGGGACCTTGTATGATCACAAGGTAGCAGGTGGTCGTGCAGACTGTGTCAGATGGAAAGGAGACTATAGGGGTTTTTTAGCATTAGGTCTTTGTACTTGTCTCGTGGAGTGTATAGGGGCGGTTTTTTCATGGAGAAGCGTTTGGATTTTGGAAGGCTAGAGCCCTTTCAAAGGTGGCGCTTTATCCTTGGGTCACCATTGGTAACTTAATGAGGGGTTTGGTGTTACATAATTGGTGTTGGAGTGGATCTGTTTATTATTTACTTATTCATTGCAAGTTCACCAGGGAGTTGTGGTGCTTTGTTTTGATGTTGTTTGGCGTGGATTGTGTTTTTGAGGAGATACGGGGTCTCGTTGACTTGAAGGGAGCGAGAGTTTAGTGAGTAGGAGGAGGGTCTGGGTGTTGGTTCCTTTGTGTTTAATGTGGTTGATATGGTTGGAGAGCAATATGAGATCTTTCGAAGGGGTTCAATCACTGTTGCATAGACTGAAAGGTATTCTCTGTAATTTGTATGACTAGTTGTCTGAGCACTGTGTGCCTAGTAGTTGAAACGGTAGAATTTTCGACGAGATTATTTTGGAAGGGGTTTTTGTTCTTTTTCCCTTTTTTGGGTGAGAGTTCTTTTTGCTAATCAACCATGTTGTATGTGGTTGTACTCCTTTTGAGTGACATTCCATAATGTCTTTTATAGAATTTCTTTTCATTATAAAAAATAAATATAAAACAAATTTACTCGTAACGTAAGTTTATAACATGGATAAATTACACTGACCTCATTTGAGGTAAGGCCTAAATATAAGAACTTCCTTTGTTTTCAATAATTACAAAGGCCTCCCTTATCTGCATTGTTGTTATCACCGTCACATGAAATTTTCTAAATATATGAAGTACTTGCATCGACACTTGATATTTTGAGAAGGGTATGAGCTGCATTCATCATGTGTAGGTGGACATTCTTTTTTTTTTTGGGTACAAAGGAAAGCAACAAAACGGAAGGCAAAGTTTAGAGCCTTGGGACTAGGACACCCGCAAGATCTTCTACAAGAAGATATCTAATCTCAGATGGAGGAGTAACCAACGTCACCACCCCTGTATCTTGGTTTGCTCCCATTTTAGCCAAGTAACCAACGTCACCACCCCTGTTTCTTGGTTCGCTCCCATTTTAGCCAAGCGGTCAGCAACTCTGTTCCCATCCCGGAAAGCGTGGACAATAGAGCAACCAAACTACTCCAACATGGACTTGCATTCTAACACAAGAATCCTATAAATGAAGTTGTGTGAGGGACCTTCCTTGATAAGATTAATAGCCATTTCCGAGTCTGGTTCAATCTCAATGTTTCTCAGTCTCCTGGCCGGTAACAATTTAAAGCCCATGAAAAATACCTGAAAACTCAGCTTCCAAACTAGTGCAATCTGAAAGTTTACCATAGAAACCTAAGACCTAGTTGCCTCTCTCTTCCCGGATAATTCCACCGAAACCCGTACCAGGGTCACAACGAGAACTACCATCCGTGTTTAGTTAAGGAAGGACTAGAACATCCGAAGGCAGTGGTGATCTCCTCAACATATCTCATGATATTTTTGACCACAGCGTGGACTACAGGCTCAATATTTTGGAAGACTTTTTTAATTCCTACTTCCAGATATTCCAGATATTCCATAAAATAACAATGAATAAAACAATGTAAAGACATCCAAGAGGGGTATTCGCTGAGTTATTGAGATTGAAAATCAACGAGTTCTTCCGGTTAAAGAAATCCTCGTATTCCGGATCCTGAAAATTTGAGAAGTTTGTCCAAATCACTTTACTAAATAAGTAATCGATAAAGACATGAGAGATATCTTCTATCTGACTGGAACATCTAGGACATAATTAATCAGTAAAATTACTCCTCACCACTTGTTGAAGATTAGTCAATAGTTTTCTATGCACACATAAGCAAAGAAAAACCTTAAGCTTTTGGGGTAGTTTAATTTCCACAGTTGGTTCCAGCTTGCACCACCACTACCCTCACCAGATAAGAAAGAGTAGGCAGACTTGATAGAAAAGGAACCATTCTTGTTCACCATCCAAGAGTGAAAATCCTCAATAGGCCAGACGAGGGAATCAACACATTCAAAATGCAATTAATGTCAGAAGAGCTAAGATATTGACTGAGAAGAGGGAGATCCCAATGTTTGTCGGGAGTAATAAAAGTAGAAACCGGATAGTCAGGAAGCTGGTCACAAACCTGTGATTTCCAAACAAAGTGGTACCACACCACCAATCCCTCCACATGGCAATATTTTTGCCATTGCCCACTTTCTATTTAACCACTTTTCAGACTAAATCTCTTGTTTTAATAATGCTTCTCCAAACATGAGAAGCTTTACTCTTAGAAGGCCAGCTACAAAAAGCATGGTTGTGCAAATATTTCTTTTTTGGGTTGGGTTGGGCTATTCGGATAAACAAAACTGACACTGGTTGACCACCTGGCAAGTGTAGACTAGGGGCTTGAAACTGAAAACCGGTCTTTATGTGTCACAAAGCCAATTGTTGCTTTGCGGTTTGGGTTGGGTTGGCTGGGTGAGTTTGTGTTTTGCAGTTTCTGATCAGTCTTTCATGAAATACTTTATATCGTTGCAAAAATATCCTATAAAATAAAGGAATAATATTGACAAATATAAATATTTGTTGTAGGCTTGTGTCTTTATAAATGGAAATTAGATTATTTTACAATACATACCTACAATGTTGCACTCGACATCCACACATGATTCCATGTAACGAAGGTTGTTATAATATCTTTCTAAAAATGTTCATTATAAAGTCAAGTCATAAATGTCCTCAATATGATGTGAAATGTGAGTTATATCAAAATCATTAGAGATGTTACTATGTGGAATTTTGAGGTTAATTTCATATATGGGGTTCAGTCAGTTTTTGTCTTCTAAGATAAGTGTACTGACTTTTCCCCCGTTAGAAAACATTTCATTTTTTCCTCCACCTTCCCCCTGCTCCCAGCCCCACCCCCCCAAAAAAAAAACAATAGGAACATGGAGAACGTATCTTGTGAAAATCTTGCTCTGATGAAACATGTCAATATGATTTATGCTATTCCATTTTGGCAAGGCAACTGCAAAATTGCCTAATGTGTTTGCTGATCTTGAGAGCATTGCTGTTTTCTTTGCATTTTGGATGATTACCAAGAGAGTTAAAAAAGATTGTTTGTTTTAAGTATTACTTTTATTGAATTGGCGTAATGTTATTCCATGTTTCATATTTACTGGTACACATACTGATTAAATGTTTCTTCTGAGTTTTGTCAGGAAACATCTTTGCACCCTTTCTGGATATCATGACCGAACAATCTTTTCGGTGCATTGGTCAAGGTAGCAAAGCTATATATATATATATATATATATTTTTTGTAATGAATGTTTTGTAACATGCCAACTACATGTGCTTGGATCTTCGTGTGCTAATTTCAAGTTCTTTCTCGCTTTCATGCACGCATGCACACATATACATGCACATATACACCGCCTAATGATCCTTAATTTAGTTAACCTTGTCAAACCAGAATTGGATAAGTTCAGTAGGTCATGGTCTTTCAATTTGTTTGAAGCATGGTTTTGATGGGGATATTAGAAACTAGGAGTTCTTAATACAAGTTTACTTATTTTACTTGCTTAAATCCTATGATTGTGAAACTCCATGTGGCTATGTGATATCTTTGTTGACTTTCTTGTTCCTTCATAATCATTTTATTATGTTTTGTGTGCGAATATGACAGGGAAGGAATTATTGCTAGTGGGGCAGCCGATGATGCTATACGCTTATTTGTTGAGAACAAGGATGGTTTGGTATTCAATAATCCTTCCCCTCAGTTGTTTAATTTTCGAGGTCATATTGCCAGTGTAATGTTCAATTATCATCTCATTTGTTTATTTATTTATTATTATTTTTGTCTTTTTATTTT
>JAOTRH010000022.1:16410133-16436183 GCA_034768845.1 Heliamphora exappendiculata
GGGGTTTTGGTGTCAGAATTGGAAAATTAATTATTCTTTCAACCATTCTTCTTATATCCTTCTACACTTGCATGTGTATGTACACATTGTAAACAAACATTTGAACTCATTTACACCCTGATTCAATTCTCGCAGTTCCCCCCAAAATGATTGTTAGTTATATGAGAGAAATTATCCGCGAACTTCTTCACATCGATCTTTAAATCTGTTGCCTTTTGGAATGATGACCTTTGGCTGTCCTGCAGAGGACATATGAAGATGTACATCTTCCGATTTACGCAGCATGGATGTTTATCGCCCCATTCCAAGATTATTATGCCGTTTTTGATACATAAGTTTATCTTTGTGTTTTGCTTCTTTTTTCTATGTGCTTTGGAATAGGTTAATGTACTCACGTGTCGGGTGCGAGCATGTGTCTAAGTGTCGAATTCATTTAATTCTCTTATTAAAGACACTGAGATACTACAAAATATTCATATTTTTAAATGTGTATATATATATACGTATTTATTTTTTAGGATAAATGGTGTTATAAGGTTCTGTTAAGCAGTTTATGCACAATATTAGGGTCTATGCATAATTCATATTAAACTGGAATTATTAAATATGTTTTTTAGGTGAATGTCTAAGTAAAAATATTGGACACATATCTCATATGCTTATCCGAATGCCGAGCGCCCGACATTGGTACTTTGTATATTTAAAAAAGTCCATGTACCATAAGCTTTGGTTAGCATGGATGATGGCACATTTGTAGTATGATATTTGTAATCTACTGTGTATTATTTTATTTTTCGACTCTAGGGTTATGTTAAATAGACTTGATTTGTGTGTCAGTTTGTGTGTCTAAGTGTTGGATTTGTTTAATTTTTATCAATAGTGACATTCTTAATATCCCCTCGCCCACGAGACATTGTTCATAAAGTGACAACATTTTATGCATTTCATGCATAGTTGCGTGAATCTAGTCACTTGTTGAGATAATTAGGAATGATAATGAGGCGGGACGGGGGCGGATTTAATGTTCTCTCCCCCTGTCCTTGTCCCTGTCCTCGTCCCCTATTTTATCGAGGCGGAGGTGGGGCGGGGAAGATAAGGGAGGTAGCAGGGACAGGGTGGGAAAATGTTGGGTAGAATTAATAAATCATAAAATAATAATAGTGTTAAGTCACCAATTATTTTAAAAGTTTAAACTGTTAGGAAATAGGGCCAACAATGTATATCAAGCTATCGAACACTGTTCACGTGCGATCGGACCACATCTCACATGTGCAGAGGTAAACAAACTGAACTAAATAGGTGCGCGTAGTGCACAATAACAAACATAACAGAGTAACAGATGGGACTTGAACCCAATGCCTCGTGGAATCAGAGCTCTAATACCATGTTAAGTCATCAATTATCCCAAAAGCTTAAGATGTTAAGAAATTGGCTCAACAACGTATATCAAGCTATCCAACAGATAGTAATAAGAGTTAAAACTAATATGGTAAACAAAAAATAATAATTGGTAAACAATTAAAGCTGAAATGATAAAAAAATAGAAAAAAAAGTAGAAAATGAGATATAAATGTAATTTTTTAATGTACTTGTTGTATTATATTTTAAAAACAAAAATTTATATATGTACTTGAAAATATAAAGTTATTTAATTTATATAGTTAGGGATGGGAAGGAAATAATTGGGACAGAATAAGTAAATACCGTTTCTACCCCACTTATTATTGGGCTCCAAAAAACCCGTAAAAAAAAGAGTGGGGGGTAACGGGGGGCATGCATGGAAAATTGCCATCTCTAGAGATTATATCCAACTATACATGTTGGACGCATATCTTGTATTCTTACTTGTGTATTGGGTATCAACACGCATAATTTTTGTATTCAAATGACAATGAGAAACTACTATTCCTGGATAGGGGTTAGAACTGTGTAGCCACAATTGTTCAATTCCGGTGGTATTTTGCATTAGCATCTACGGGTTATAAATAAAAGAATATTAAAGGGCTGATCCATAGAATTTCTCAATTATGGCGCAAATAACTTGTTATATTGAATAATGGTACTGTCTTTTGTATTCCTTTACCGTGTTAAGTTGTGATCTTCATCACTATATATTGGTGCTTTTATTTTTCCTCTGTTGTGTTATGACGTTGTATTAATTTCATAGTCACCCATTATGGCTTCTGCTTTGATTACCTTAATGTCCTAATTTTTAGTTTTACCTTGGTTTCTAATCTTGTCTTGGCTACCTTGTTAGGTATTATTGAGCAACAGTTGTGTCTTGACCACAAATGCGACCGATATTATATATTCGTACACACACAAGCTCACATAATGTCAGATGATTATATTGTGGAGAAAATTCCCAGTGTAACATTGCTAGAAAAAACTGCACCTCATTGGTGTTATGTTGGCATTTCTTTTATTTTTTGTTTATATTTTGAAGGGTTCTTTAGATTGTATGGTTTATAGGACATTGGTAATGTGGAGTTTCGGCTTCTGGATTTGTCATTTGTGGAAATCTTGATGGTCCTATATTTTATCTTCCCCTCTTTTTCTGGCACAAAAATGTTACTGTTAGCTCAGCTTTTTCTCTCTTTTTACAGGTTGATGGACCTATGTATAAACTGCTTCTGAAGAAGGATAAAGCCCATGACATGGATGTCAATTCGGTGCACTGGAGCTCTTCGGTATGTTTTTTTCCTCATGAACTTTTATGATTCCATAATCCACACACTTTCAAAACAATGTGACGAAATAGAGAGATCAGTTGTTTTGCGATAATGGCTTATTGACATATTTATTTTATTTTATTTATTTTCGTTTTTAGTAAACTTTTGCTTTAGAATTTGATCAAGATTCATTATTTTTTAAAACTTTTCTCGTTGGGACAAAGTGGTGAAGTAAAAAACTTTGACAAAAAGATGGAAACAAGTTGTATTCAGAAAAGATAAAAATAAGCTAATAAGCCAAATTTTTTGTTTGCTTATTTTCATCTTTTAGTCAATTTTTTTTCCATCTTTTAGACATTTTTTACTTTTCCGGCTTCTCTCATCGAGACGAACTGGAAAATAAACTTTTTTGATCAAAAGATGAAAAAAAATTCAACATAAACAAAAATAAGTGGTGAATCAGATGTTGGTTGTTTGTCCATCTGTTACGACTTTAATCTGATGAGTTGTTCTTGTGCTTTTAGACATACACAGTACTTCCAAATTAACACATGCCATCCAAGTTCGGACTCTGGGTCAAATGTTTGTTATTTGGACTAGCAGTGGTGGCGAGATTGGTGAGGGCGGGGAGGGTGGAGAGGCCTAGCAGTGGCGGCATGAGTTGGGGGGAAGGAGGAGGAAGAAGGGGACATGGTTGGTATTACTATTAGGATTTTGTCCCAGATGGTAATTTCACAAATAGGTGTAAAAGAGTAAAAACTCTGGTGTCAATGGAATTACCCAAAGGGATGGAATGTGGGTTGTGCAAATCTGGAGGCTGCTAAAAAGTTAAAATTGCTTATTACGAATACAATGCTTAAGGCCACGTTCATCTCGTGCGTTAAAGCCAAGTTTTAGCCTTTTTGCTTCAACTTTTCAAAAAGTAAATGGCCAAAAAGCAACCTTTTACCTCTATACTGACGTTTTAAAACCACTTTTTAAGAAAGGGATTTCTGCTTAATTGGCCAAAAAAAGAAGCAAAAAGTGCAACTTAATGCCGGGTTGGCAAACGTGGCTTAACCAAATTTGATATGCAATGCCTTAGCTTTACATGGATAGATGATAGACTTCAAGGCATCTCTGCTTTGCACCCATTACCATCGTTGGTGTCCGTATTCGTATCCGTGTTTGTTGATTTACTTATATAGTTAATTTCTAACATATTGTTACATCTGCCTTCATTGAAACCTAGTGGGTGGGTGTTGAAGTTTGTCTTGAATTTATGACGTCTAAAGTCTAGAAATGAGTCTAGACACAAGAAAATGTGGAAAAGGGTGAAAATCAACAAAACAGCCTCTGCAGATTGAAGAGAAACCAAGAGGGTTATTTGATCGCTCGAGCAGTCTTAAGACGGATCGAGCAGTCTATGCAGACTACATAGAAATCGAGAGTGTGTTTTGACCAAGGACGGACGCAGGATTTTTATCTTAAGGCAGCGAACGATTATGGAACAATGTAATGAAAAATTTAAAACAAACATTTAAAAGGCGTTATCAACTTCAAACAATACAAATTGTGTAAATATTACTATCAAAGAAGTGTTTAGTCAAGTCGACTAAAAAAATATGATATATTCTTATGCATTTACATCTATTTAAAAAAAACAAAAGATATAAACTATTATTCTATATATTTACAAAAGTTGTACTCGACGCTATTTCATCACATAAAATGCATTTATAATTGAATCGATATCAAACCCTCGAGCAATGTTTTTCTTAATGTTGGTGATCAAATAACTAGCTAAAAAATCATCCTCTATTCTATTGCGTAGTCTAGTCTTTACAATTTTCATGGATGAAAATTCACGTTTTGTTGTTGCCATAGAAACTGGTAAAGTTTGAACAAAACGAATCAATCTATCAATAAGTGGATAAATGATCGACTTTCTTGTTTTTACTAATACCTGGAACAACTCAGTAATTATTAACAAGTTTTTGAATTCCACATGATTGAAAATATCAAGCTCATAATTTTGCAACTGAAATTTCAAATGCAATTTTTTTTGATTTGTGAAGTCGTCTGGATAGCATTTATTCACAAGATTGCAAATATCTTTAATATTAAAAGATTTCTAGCCATCTCGAGGATCTAAAGTAGAACTAAGAACAAGCAATTCTATCACATCCTCCTTAAATCGGCTATTCAATTTAACTTCGTATCTCATGCATTCCACAAAACAATTTAACTTCCTCCAATAAAGAATGCCATTCACAAAACATTTTAATTTCCTCCAATAAAGAATGCTATCCATCTGCTCTATATTTTTTCAGAAGTGCTTTTGTCGTTGGGACTAGATGCATTGCATTTAATATATCTTGAGATTTGTGTTGTAAAATTTGACGAAGATCATCAGTAATCTCTATAATATCTCTTAGCAAATGTAAAATAAATACAAACTCAAAAGATGTAATTGCATTATAGACTTCATATACATTTGCATGTTGGGTGGTGGCTCCATCATTAATGATATTACTTAAAACTGAGCAAGTTGTATTGAATATTTTTATTAAACTGCAAATAGATCTCAAGTGAGAACCCCAACGAGTATTTCCAGCTCGTTTCAAAGTGCCCATTTGATTTTTTCTCGAACTAGACTCAATTTCACAAATAGTAAGTTTTTCTACAATTTCTTGGGTTAAAACAACTTTCAATTGATTGTGCTTTTTGCAAGAAGAGTCGACTACATTACCTGCGAGAGTCAGATAAGAAAAGAATTGTGCAACATGTATAATATCTCTTGCTGCAGCTACTAAAGCTAATTGAAGTCGATGGACAAAATAGTGAACATAATATACAAATGGGCACTCATTGACAAATAATACTTGTAGGCCAGTCCATTCTCCTCGCATGTTACTAGCACAATCATACCATTGGCCACGGATATGTTGTACGCTAAGATTATAGCGAGAGAGGACAATGCCTATTTACTCTTTCAAAGTTGCTGATATTGTATCCACGACATGAACAATATCAAAAAATCGCTCTTGTATTACACTTTTTTTATCAACAAATCTCAAAACAATAGCCATTTGCTCCATTTTTTGATTCGCCTCGAGCTTCATCTATAATGCAAAATTTTGCATCATTAATCTCAGCACGAAAAAGCCTTAATTTTCACATTTTCAGTATTTCAAATATGCAAATAGCCCTTAAAAAGTCATAATTTTCACATTTAACATCTAAAAAAAAGCCCTAAAAAGTCCCTAATTTTTCTCACAAATAGAAGGCAGAGGTTCGTGGATGGAATTGAAATAGAGACTAAGAGAGTATGAGAGAGAGAACGATGGAAGAGGAGGATGTTTACAGAATGATGATGCGCCATGAGCCGCTGAGCGTGAGCGTTGACTGTTTTGGTGAGCGCCGTGGCCCGTGAGCATGAGCGTCGATGCCGTGGTGATTGGTGGTGACTGGTGAGACCGGTGTGTCATGAGTAATCTGTTTTCTAATGCTTTTAGTTTCATCTTTTTGGAGATGAAGGAAGAGTAATCTGTATCTAATGCTTTGCTTCCATTGCTTCGGGATTGGGAATTTAGTTTTTCAAATGAAATGAGGGTTGTGAGTCTTGTGACTTGTTTGGATAGTGGTTAATTAATTAATTGTTTTATTTTCTCAATAATTTTGGATTAAGTAAGAATATTTTGATACTTTTTTCTTTTAATTAATAAGTAAAAAAACAAAAGTGAAATTACTTTTAATATTTTTTTAAGGGGTGGGTATTAAATTTTTTAAAAATTTTTAGGGAGGTGAACCGATATATTTTTAAAATTTTTTTAAAAAATCTTAGGGATGCGAACTTATATAATCTTTACAAAATTAGGAATAATAATACTATAATAATCTAAAAAATTCAAAACTTAGGGGTAGCGGCTGTCCCCATTCGTGCCCCCTCGATCCGTCTTTGGTTTTGACCGATCGAGCAGTTTATGCGGGCCTGCTGCGTTATAACGCGCATTAGGGCTATGCCGTCATAGACTTTTTCAATCATTCTTTTATTCTTTCTCATACCAGAAGTTTGTAATCGTCTAGGGCTAAAGTGGTACATAAATACATTGATAGGCTCAGTTTTGAGAGTAGAGAGAGAGAAAGAGAGATACAGAGAGTTGTAATCCTATTGTTGAATAGTGGATTGATCTCCCGTCCTGTAGATGTAGGCATCTCACTGAGCTACGTATATTCTGTGTTCTATTCTTATTCTTTGGTGTTCTCTATTTGTTTTGCGTAGATTGAAGATTCTATATTGTGTGTGTTTCGCTGCACAACAAGTGGTATCAAAGCTACTGGTTAAAGTTTCAATCACCAGATTACAGTAGAGATGACGAATATAAAGTGCGTAGTCAAGAAGTTCACCGGTAAGAACAACTTCTCTCTTTGGCAACAACGGAGGAAAGATCTGTTGATCCAACAGGGAGTTTCCAAGGCATTACTCGAGAAGACGAAGAAGTCAGAGAAGATGACCTATGATGATTGGGAGGATCTTGATGCAAAGGCTGCTAGTGAATCCGTTTTAACCTCAGAGATGATGCTATACACAACGTATTGGATTGTAAAATAGAATAATCTCTTATCTGAAAAGTTTAACCTCTTAATTAGAGAGATCCACTATATATACTAATTACAAGGATACAACAAAACCCTAATGGGCCCTTATAACTAACGGATCTATATACAGATATAATATACGCACATCTCATAATATCACCAACACTCTCCCTTAAGCTGGAGTATAGATGTCAATCATGCCTAACTTGTTACAAATATAATGGACGCGGGGACCCACTAATGACTTGGTAAAGATATCTACGAGTTGTTCTGTTGTCTTCACATGACCCAGAGATATAATACCCTTCTGACATTTTTCACGGACAAAATGACAGTCCACTTCAATATGCTTGTCCTCTCGTAAAATACTGGGTTATTAGCGATATGCATAGCTGTTTGGTTTTCACACCATAACCTTGTAGAGTCTGCCACAGGCATGCCAATTCTTCTAGGAGTTGTCGTGTCCACACAACCTCAGTAGTTGCCATTCCCATGGCTCGATGCTCAGCTTCAGCACTCGACCTTGCTACAACATCCTGTTTCTTACTGTTGCAAGAAATCAGATTCCTTCTAAGAAATATAGAGTATCCTGAGGTCGATCGTCTATCACTAGGAGATTCGGCCTAATCGGCATCCGAATACCCCTCCAGGCTGAGATGTCCATGATTATTGAAAACCAGTTCTTTACTAGGGTTAGTTTTCAAGTATCGCAATATACGAAGCACCGTCTGCCAATGATTTATTCTTGGAGACTCCATAAGCTAACTCACCACACTTACTGCAAAGGCAATATCTGGACGTGTCATGATAGTGAGATAATTTAATTTTCCCATTAGCCATCTATATTTGTCTGGATGAGAGAACAACTCACTATCATCGTCTTTGCCCAACTTTGGACCCGGATCCATAGGAGTCGCACTGTCTCTGCTTTCCTGAAACCCTGCCTCAGATAGGATGTCAAACACATTTTGTTGAGAGAGAAAGATACCATCTTTCTTTTGTGCCACTTCCATTCCAAGAAAGTACTTTAGAGCTCCCAAATCTTTGGTTTGGAACTGGCTATGTAGGAAGTTTTTCAGATTACTGATCCCAACAGTGTCGTCTCCTGTAATCACAGTGTCATCAACATACACAATTAGCATAAGAAATCCATGGCCCGAGTGACGGTAAAAGATACTCGGATCTTTCCCACATTGGTGTAAGCTAAACGTCTGAACCACCGAACTAAAGCGACCAAACCAAGCCCGTGGTGACTGTTTAAGGTCATAAAGGGAGCGTTTGAGGTGATAGACTTTCTCATTCTCCCCCTGAGCAACAAACCTCGGAGGTTGCTCTATGTAAACTTCCTCCTGTAGATTCCCATGTAAGAAAGCATTCTTGACGTCGAGCTGATGCAAGGGCCACCTGCAGGTAGCAGCTAAAGAAATGAGCAAGTGGACATACGTCATCTTAGCCACAGGCGAGAATGTATCAAAGTAATCTACACTATAAGTCTGAGCATAACTCTTGGCCACTAAGCGGGCCTTCAACCGGGTCAACGAACCATCAGGGTTGACCTTAATAGTGTATACTCACTTACAGTCAATAACGTGCTTATTAGGAGGGGAACGAGCTCCCAAGTCTGATTATATTCCAAAGCTGTCATTTCTCCTGCCATAGCCCGGCGCCATCCAGAATTAGTGACTCCCTCTTGTAGTGTCATGGGAAGAGAGACAGAATCTAGGGTGGAAATTAAGCACTGAGTAGAAGTAGAAAGTCCCTTATAGGATTGCACATAAAGAGGATTGTCACGACATTGGCGATAACTCTTACGATGAGCAATAGGAGTAGTACTTAGGCGATAACTCTTACGATGAGCAATAGGAGTACTACTTACAGTTTTAGGAGAGGATGAACTAGGATCCGGTGACGGGATGACTGGCTCGGTAGAGTCCGCGGGAGTAGGCTCACTATCTGGTAGAGGTCCTGGATGAGGAGCTGGAGCCTGCGCTGAAGTAATACGATATAATAAGAAATCAGCATCCACAGAGGAATGAGAAGGATTCGACTGGACAAAAGACGAATAGTAAGATTGTGACTCAACTAAGGTAATGTCACATGACACCACAAATCGGCAAAGATCGGGAGAATAACACCGATAGCCCTTCTGAGTTCGGGAATACCCAAGGAAGAGACAATTCAAAGCTCGAGCATCTAATTTGAAAACGGAGGCTTGAGCGTCACGAATATAACAGACACAACCAAAGACCCGAAGGGAAAGGAAAAAGAGACACCGATTGGGAAGGACTGAGTGTGGGGTCTGGCCTTGGAGAACAGTGGACAGCATTCGATTGATGAGGTAACAGGCCGTAAGAACAGCTTCACTCCAGAATTGCTTCAGGACCTGTATATGAAAGATAATGGCACGAGTCACCTCGAGAAGGTGAAAGTTCTTCCGTTCTGCAACACCATTCTGTTGTGGTGTATCGGGGCA
Organism: Heliamphora exappendiculata; assembly: GCA_034768845.1. Classification (NCBI taxonomy): domain Eukaryota; kingdom Viridiplantae; phylum Streptophyta; class Magnoliopsida; order Ericales; family Sarraceniaceae; genus Heliamphora; species Heliamphora exappendiculata. The sequence continues at coordinate 16,419,860 of JAOTRH010000022.1, forward strand.
GGAGGATTGATGAATGATGCCGTACTGTGTAAGATATGTGAAAAGCTGAGTGGAAAAGTATTTTACACCGTTGTCACTGCGTAGGCATCGGATGATAGTATTAAATTGAGTTTTCATTTCCGCACAGAATGATATAAAGATGGAACATAATTCAGACCTATGCTTCATTAAATATAAAAAGGTAACTCCAGAATAATCATCCACAAAAGATACAAAATAACGAAAGCCCAAGGTTGAAATCACTGGACAAGGACCCCACACATCTGAATGAACAATTTCAAAAGGGGAACTAGCTCTTTTATTGATTCTCGGGTAATGTGGCACACGCAGGTGTTTTGCAAACTGACACGACTCACAATTAAATGGGGAAGTAGAGTTCAAATTTGGATACAAAACACGAAGACTAGACACTGAGGGATGACCAAGATGACAATGAACATCAAAATAAGACGTAGATATACTGGAGCAAGCTACAGGACTAGGAACCTCATCCAAGATGTAGACTCCTCCTTCTACGCGACCCCTACCAATAGTTTTCCTCGTCATAAGATCTTGAAACACACAATAATCAGGATAAAATGAGACCGAGCATTGCAAATTCTTAGTAATCTGGCTAACATACATTAAATTGAAAGGTAAACTCAAGATGTGCAGAACTGAAGTGAGAGGAAGCAGAGCTGTAGGGTTTACTAAACCACGACATTTAATCATAACAGATGATCTATTAGCCACAGTGACTGAAGTGGAGTTACCAAAGGGCTGATAAGAAGATAAAATACCTGCAGTACCAGTCATGTAGTTGGACGCACCAGAGTCGATGACTCAGGTAGGAGTAGAAGTGGCAGTAAAAGCTGCAGGGTTACCTATCTGACCAAATGTGGCTGTGGGATGTGGTCGTGGATCATTCATCTGAAACTGAGTAAGCGTGCATATTCCTCATCTGTCATCTCCACAACTTTCTTTTCTGGTTGGTGGACTGTTACCGAGTCAGTGGCAGTATTAGCAGTATAAGACGACCCAGATCCTGGTCCACCTTTTAACTTCCTGCAGTTCCTTTTAGTATGACCTGTAGCTCCACAATGGTGACACAATCTCGTATTACGTCCACTATCACGGCCAAAATTACGACCACCATGTCTGCCTCCCCCTTGCCCATGACTGCCAGTAGTAGTCACGTGAGCAGATTCATCAGTAGTGTCAGAAGATGGAGCTTGGATGGTGTCTTTACGAGTAACCCGTAAAACTCGTCGAAACACGTCCGAGATTTTAGGAATCTCAGGACTGGCAAGGATTTGTGAGCGGGCGGATGAGAGTTCAGGATCCAAGTCGGCAAGAAACTAGATAACGCCAAGTTGCTCCCGTTGTTCCTGCATCTTCTTCACATTAGTCGTCAAGGGCATAAGAGTGGTGAACTCATCATAGAGGGTCTTGAATTCAGCAAAGTAATCATTTAGAGGGCACCCCTGTTGATTGAGTTTGTAGAAGCCTTTCAGAACATCAAACAAGTGAGAGAAGTTATTGGTGTTCGAATATAAGAGATCCAGAGAGTCCCATAACTCCTTGACAGTATTGGCGTTGCTTACCAATACTTTGACTTTGCGATCCATGGAATTAAGGAGGCTGGAAAAAAATCCTTGCGTCCTCCTGTAACCAGCTATCAAAATCAGCAGACTTAGAATTTAGGGGGTCATCTTTCAAGAGCTTCTCCTTCCCTTAGTCCCTAAGTGTCATTAAGACCGTCTTTCTCCACATTGGAAAGTTAGTACCATCAAGCTTTTCATCCACAAGTCGTGAAGATGAAGAAATAATCTCCGTAGCACTGCTTTGTGAGTTTTTGGAGATGCTAGATCCACTAGACGGGGTTCTCTCGGTCATTGTAATACGTCACAGGTAGCAATAAAGAAACAAAGGCTCTGATACAGTAGCTAACAGTGGCCAAGAGTCTGAACAGTGGCTAACAGTACTCAAGAGAGTACAGGAAACAACAGCTAACAGTAGCCAAGAGAGAACAAAGAAACAAGGGCCACCAAACAGGAGCCAAAAGAGAACAACTGTCGTCAACAGTAGCTAACAGGGAACAATAGCCAAGAGAAGACAGCAACCCTGCCGCCGACCCTTCCAGACCAAACCCTAGGTGTCGCCGTACCTTGTAGGTCAAACCCTAGGCATCGCCGACGTCTTCCAAGCCAACCAGGGGGTGCACCGACCCCTGTAGACCAAACCCTTCTCGTCGCAGACCTGTTCCGAGCAAACCAGAGGGTGCGTCGACCCCTCTGGACCAAACCCTAGCCGCCGAAAGCCCTTTTCAAGCAGACCAGAGGGTGCGTCGACCCCTCTGGACCAATCCCTAGCTGTCGAAAGTCCTATTCAAGTATACCAGAGGGTGTGGCGAGCTCTCTGGACCAAACCCCAGCCGTTGACAACCCTTTTTCAGGCACAAAAACGGCAGCCGAACCCTTGCCGACTTCAGCTGAACTCTCGCCGTCAACAGAAAAACTCCAGGCGAACCAGTCGAACTCGTGCTGACCACCGAACGCTCCAGTCGAACCCTTGCCGACCACCAAATCCCCAAGGACAAGGCTTGCCGACACCAGAACAACAAGAGCAAGCCTTTCCGATCACCAGAATAGCAAGAACAGATCTTGCCGACGCCGGAACTTCAAAACAACTTAGGTTTTGCTTAACCTAGCTCTGATACCATGCAAAATAGAATAATCTCTCATCTGAAAAGCTTAACCTCTTAATTAGAGAGGTCCACTATATATACTAATTACAAGGATACAGCAAAACCCTAATGGACCCTTATAACTAACGGACCTATGTACAGATATAATATACAGACATCTCATAATATCACTAACATGGATGAGGAGACAGCAAAGGCTATTTGAAAAAAGTTAGAAGGTCCATATATGAAGAAAAACTTAACAAACAAATTGTACGTGAAAAAATAGTTATACCGGCTACAGATGAAGGAAGGGTACAAACTTGTTGGAACATTTAAATGTTTACAACATGCTTATTACTCAACTATCAAGGTTTGATGTTAAAGTTGACAATGAGGATAAAGCGATACTTCTTTTGGCATCGCTTTTTATATCATATGATCATCTGGTGACTACACTGTTGTATGGAAAAAAAACTCTTGAATTGGAAGTGGTAACTAGTGCACTGCTGTCACACGAGAAGATAAAGAGGATGATGAAACAAGTGTAGAAGGGTTAGTCGCAGCAAAGGCAGAGCCGAAATGGGGAAGGGGCAAGTCCAGAAGCAAGAGTTTCAACAAAGGAAGGTCCATATCAAAGTCATATGCAAAGAAAGACGTGGAGTGCTTTTACTGTCACAAGACTGATCACTACAAGTGCCAGTGTCAAGAGTTGAAGGATTACATTGAGGAGAAAAAGAAGGGGAAGAAGCCATTAGAGTCTGTTAGCTTTGCGAAAGACAAATCAAACAGTGAGGTAGATGCTGACCTACTTTTTGTTTCTTCTTTTAGTAATTTTCTATCGGAATTATGGATTTTAGATTCGGGGTGCTCTTACCATATATGCCCAAATAAGGATTGGTTTGACACTTATGAACCTTGTGATGGTAGTGCTGTTCTAATGGACAACGATGCAGCTTGTAAGGCGATTGGAATAGGCAGTATCAAAATTAAAATGTTTGACGGTGTTGCAAGGGTTTTGGGAAATGTCAAATATATTTCGGAGCTTAAGAAAAATTTGATTTCCTTGGGGGCTCTAGATTCTTTAGGTTGTGGGTATATGACAAGAGGTAGAGCTATAAAAGTTAGTAAATGAGCATTATTCATCATAAAAGGGCAGAAGATAAGAAATTTGTATAAGCTGATTGGGAACACGATAGTAGGTGGAGTTGCACTATCTACACCAACAGAGTCCAGCACCAATGACACCAAGCTCTGGCATATGCGGATTGGTCATATCGGCGAGCGTGGTATGCTAGAACTTCACAAGAAGAATCTTCTAAAATGAGGAGTGAAGACGTGCAGTATTGACTTCTGCAAGTATTGTGTGCGCAGGAAACAACACATGGTCAGTTTTAAGACAAGTTCTCATACCAGCGGGGGTGTACTAGATTATATCTATTCAGATGTCTGGGGACCAGTCACCATCCACTCACACAATGGTGCCCAGTACTTTGTGAGTTTTATTGATAACTACTCCAGAAATGTATGGATCTATTTTATGAAGCATAAATCTGATGTGTTTAGTATTTTTAAGAAGTGAAAACTGCTTATTGAGTAGCAGACAGGGAAGAAGATCAAATACCTGAGGACATATAACGGTACAAAGTACAAGAACAAGGAATTCACGACGTTTTGTTTATCAGAAGGGATCACACGTCATTTTACAGTCAGAGGGATGCCATAACAAAATGGCTTTGTAAAAAGAATGAACAGAATAGTGACTAAAAGAGTCAGATGCATGAGGTTGAATGCTAGGTTGCCAAAGGTTTTTTGGGGAGAAGCAGTAAACACAGCATGTTACATCATCAACAGATCACCATCATCAGCCATTAATTTCAAAATTCCGCAATAGATGTGGTTAGGTAAACCAATTGAGTTAGAAAATTTGAAGATATTTGGCTGTCTTGCTTATGTGAACGTGTAGGGAGAAGAACGGTTTAAGCTAGACCCAAAGTCGATAAAGTGTATCTTTCTCGGCTATGAAAGTGGTGTGAAGGGTTACAGAATGTGAAACCCAGCTGCCAAGAAGAAGATGATCAGCAGAGATGTGGTATTTGATGAGGCATTCATGCTTAGCAAATGTGAAGAAAGTTTGGTTGATAGCGAGATCAGACATAAAGCAATAGTTGAGGTGGAGCCTGATGAGAATCTGCCACCTAGTGATTCAAGTGATAGTAATGCAAGTCAGCAGCAGTTAGGATAGGGAGTTGAGTCTTACACAGTGGTCAAAGGTCGAGAGAAGCAAGTCCACAAAGCACCAATGAGGCATGGCTTTGAAGATATGGTTAGCTTTGCTCTTATTGTTGGCAGTGGAGATCCTCAATCTTACAGAGAGGCTACAAGCAACTCAGACAGAGAAAACTAGCTAGTAGCTATGTTAGAAGAAATAGACTCATTATAGAAGAATAAGACTTGGGAATTGGTGGAATTGCCCAACAGCAAGAAAGTTGTTAGTTGCAAATGGGTATACAGAAAGAAGGAAGCAACGTCAAAAAAGGACGGTGAAAAATACAAGGCTAAATTGCAAATGGTTACTCTCAGAAAGGAGTAGACTACAATGAGATTTTTTCACTAGTTGTAAAACACGTCAATCAGAGTTATTCTGGCATTGGTGACTATGCATGACATGAAGTTAGAACAGTTTGACGTGAAAACAACCTTTCTTTACGTAGATTTGGAGGAACAAATCTACATGCAACAGCCTAGAAGAACTTGGCAAGGAAGAGTATGTTTGTTTACTGAAGAAATCCTTGTATGGATTAAAGCAATTTCCAAGGCAGTAGTACAAGCAATTTAATTTCTTTATGGTGACGCATGGATACACGCGATGTGAGTATAATTGTTATGTCTATTATAGACTACTTGTTAATGGTTATTTTGTTATCTTTGTATGTCGACGATATGCTAGTGACTGCAAAGAGTAGAGGGAAAATTGCAAAGTTGAAGATTTTGTTGAGTAGTGAGTTTGATATGAAGGATCTTGGAGTTGCCAAGAAGATCCTCGGTATTGAAATTCACAGAGACAGAAAGACTGGAAAACTATGGCTATCCCAGATTGGGTATCTGCAGAAGGTGCTGGAAAGATTCAATATGCAAAATGTAAAGCCAGTGGAAACACCTTTTGCAGCTCATTTCAAACTATTGTCCCAATTATGTCCGAGTTCAAAAGAGGAGTTGAAACGTATGTCAGAGGTACTGCATGCAAATGTAGTAGGATGTCTTATGTATCTGATGGTGTGTACAAGGCCTGACATATCCCAAGCAGTCAATATGGTTTGTAAATACATGGCAAATCCAGAGATAGAGCATTGGAATGCAGTCAAGTAGATTTTCAAGTATTTGGCGGGAACTCAGGATATGGGGATATTGTTTGAAAAAGAAAGGGCTTCTACAGAAATAGTAGGATACATTAATGCCGACTACACTGGGGACGTAGATTCAAGAAGGTCCATGACAGGGTTCGTGTTCACTCTTGCTAATGATTTTATTTGTTGGAAGTCCACACTCCAGAATACTATTGTTTTATCAATTACCGAAGCAGAGTGTATGGCAGTAACTGAAGCCAGGAAAGAAAGAGGCCGTGTGGTTGAAGGGGTTGGTCAGTAAACTCGAGTTGGTGCAGAACGGTGTATTGTTACACTGTGACAGTTACAGCGCCATCCACTTAGCCAAGAACCAGGTGTATAGCGGAAGGACAAAACACATAGCCGTGAGGTATCATAGGATTCGAGAGTGGATACTTTCAGGTGACATTTCTTTATTAAAGATTCATATTGATGAGAATGCATCTGATATCTTGACTAAGCTGGTACCTAGGATCAAGTTTGAGCACTGTCTAGACTTGATCCAAGTAAGTTCCTGTTGATGTTCAGAGAGGGTGGAACATCTATACTCGAAAAAGTGGGGCGCGTTAGGTCGAGGCAAATAACAGTTCTTTAAGACGAGTGAGAAATTCAAGTCAAGATGGAGATTGTTGAAGTTTTTCTCAAATTTATAACGTCTAAAGTCTAGAGATGAGTCTAGACACGAGAAAAATGTGGCAAAAGGTGAATACTAGCAAAACAGTCTCTGCAGACTAAAGAAAAACCGAGAGGGTGCTTTGACCGCTCGAGTGGTCTTAGGACGGATCGAGTGGTCTATGCAGACTGCAGTGAAACCGAGAGCGTGTTTTGACCGTTTGAGTAGTCTTAAGACCTATCGAGCGGTCTATGCGGGTCTGCTGAGTTGTAACGCGCATTAGGGCTGCGTCGTCGTAGACTTTTTCAATCATCCTTTTATGCTTTCTCATACCAGAAGTTTGTAATCATTTAGGGCTAAGGTGATACATTGATATGCTCAGTTTTAATACTAGAGAGAGTAAGCAAGAGAGTAATACCGAGAGTTGTAATCCTATTATTGAATAGTGGTTTGATCTTTTCTTACGTGGATATAGGCATCTTATTGAACCACGTATATTCTGTGTGTGTTATGTTCTTATTCTTTAGTGTTCTTTATCTGTTTTGCATGGATTGAAAATTCTATATCGCGTGTTCCGCTGCACAACAATGAGTGTTAGAAATTATTTTTTGAACTTTTAGTATACGGTTTAGCAATTTTTAAAAAAAAAAAAATCTTAACACAAATGTGTTTAGAGCTTTTGCTTGTAATTTTTTTTATTCTAAATTAATAAATACAAATTTTACTGCATTAAGTTATAAATTTAAAACTGTAACAAATATTTATAACTTTTGCTTGAAATTATATAATCGCATTTTTCAACTATAAGTTCATAATTTTAATTGCACCAAACCCTGTCTTAGCAGGACACTAGGCTGCTGGCATCTGCAAGTGATGATGGGTCGATCAAGATATGGAAGCTGGCGTCCTTACCTTGAAATCAATCAAAGATACAAGACCTACTCCTGAAATCAACTGAGATGATTTGATTTTGTGTATTGTTTTATGATAAGTTTTAGATATAAATGTCCATGTAACTTGGAGTTTTGAGAAATCGATAGATCGGATATGTTTCTGAAATGTGGGTGTAATAGTGTCAGAAAATCCTTAATTATTGTAAAGAAATAATTAGAGATGAGGAGAAGGGTACAATTTTGCAACTACCCTCCATTTTTTTTATACTTGTCACTGTGCACGTGTGCAAAATGCGTTTTTAAATGTTGTATTTTTTAAATTTGTTGATAACCGAATTAGTTAATTGAAGTTATTAGTTATTTTAACATATTTTTAAATTCGTAGGGTATTTTGGGAATGAAAAAATCTATATAGTTTTATTATGACAGAGACATCAATTGGTGCTAGAATAGTGTAGATTTATGAGTAATTATTTAGTACTACGTGGTAAGTTTATGTGGTGTTCTGCTCTCACATAATATGGTGACTGATAAGATTATGATGATTTATTTTTGTTGGACGGATAAAAGATAAAGTGTGATTTATATTGTATAAATTATAATTATTTATTTATTAAAAATATCACGAGACATTGATTATGTGATATCTTAAAATGACCTAATAATTTGCCTAGATTTATAATTGACCTGTGTCTGTGTATATGGGAAATTTGTTAGAATCCTTTAGCTATAAGAAATCAGTGATGTAGTGCCAAAGGCTTTGTTCATAACTTCATTTGAAGAAAATGAAAGGAAAAAAGAAAAAAAAAAGAGGTAACAGAAGTTAATATATATATATATATATTCTTTAATTTTTTTGTTGAATTATTGTTTTGTATAATTTTTTTGACAACTGACCATAACTTAATGGGCGTGAACCTAACGGGCAATTATTTTAATAAGGATTGATTTGCTGATGGCATAAAAAAAAAAAGGGATATAGAGATATGATATAAATGATTAGATATGATATTATGAATAGAATTATGGGAGATTAGTTATACTGGGAATTATTAATCAGACAATGAAGGATACATTTTATTATAAAATTACTTTTATAATATTTGATTACTATGGAATATATTAATGAATAAAGAGGGTGAATTATTTTTAACAATTTGAATTTAGTAGAAAAAAAAAGTTCGGAGAAGTCTAATCCTGACAATTTCATCTTCTTTAGTTCTTTCCAATTTAATTTCACAATATTCAATATAATTAGGGATGATAATTTTTTTTTGTCCCGCTATGTTCCATTTTCACAAGTTCTCAGCTCGATAACAAACAGAATAACGATGATATTTACTTTGAGGATTTAGTTCTAGCGGAGCTATCATGGGTAAACAAATGTTCAACGTTAATATATATATATATATATATATACATATATATATATACATACATACATACACGAAAAGAAAATTTTCGTGAGGTGAGCTCCAAAATTCAATTCCTAATTTTTTAGAATTTAGAATTAAAAAATATTTATAAAATATTTAATTAGATATCTCAACACTAAAAAAGGAATCTACCTTATTAATTAACCAACTAAATTAATTATAACTACCTAAGAGTTTAAATTTGAATTAGTTTCCAAATAAAAATGTTCCTATTAAGAAGTATTAATCTGTGGGAGATACAATGACAGTTCTTATTTAAAGGAGCATTGCATCTTGGCATAAAAAAATACTGATATTGATGAATTAAATTCAATTATGCTATCCATGCTACTCAGATATTCAAGTAAATACCTAAGTGCAGATACAATTTAAATTAATTACAATTTAAAGAATATGAGTCTCACAAATTTATAGCTGTTTATTTTTTATTTTTTTTCACATACTACTAATAGTTCTAAAATATAATATTTAGATTATCTTCAAAAATGAATCAATGCATAAGAGATGAACCTAACTGGATTTTTCTATAATAGTTTTAAAATTGTTTAATATTAATTTTTTAGAAAACATTATATTGAATATTCTTTATTTTAAATTTTAAAGAAATTTTTTAGGAGATCTTATTAGCTAACTTGTCCCACGATTTTACATTTCTTGAGTTGAAAAATTGAAAATATTTTAAAAAATTCATTTGGATAACCTATCAAATGAATTAATTTTTGAAATTAAAATCATTTCAAAAATCATATTGATTATCACATTCCATCGTTTTTAGAATTATTTAAATTTGTTAAAAATATAAATTTCTAAAATAATATCATTTTCAAGTATTGGTAAATATATTTTTATGTGATTAATATATAATTAAAACTAATTTAGTTAATATTTCGAAGTTAACTATTGTAGTCATTTAGTGGTATGTATAGGTATAAAAATTAGAAAAAAAAAAGATTCAAGTATTTGTATTTTGTATTTTCTTGGTTAGAATAATTATTTAACTCTCATTCTCTAATAATTATTTAATTGTGAAAATCTTCAAATAAACAAAAAGAAATATTAAAATTATAATTTTTTTTTGTAATTAAGATCCTGTACATAGCATGGGTTTATACTAGTATATAGTATAGTTCTAGGTCAATCTCATTTTGATAGGTATGAATTTTTTTAAAAAAATTATTCTTTTAAAGTTTCGTAGGAATATTTTAAATCTAAAAGGAAATAGGAACTCGTTTTGGTAGTATAAGTCTCCTTAAAAAAATTATATTTTAATTTTAAATATTAAGATTTATAACTCCGTTTAGTAGGTATAAATCCTTTAAAGAGAATTTCATTTTACTTTCTTTTTTTAAAAATTTTAATATCAAGTTTTATTTTAAGTAGAAAATATATTAACCAATTACAGATTTCTAAAATTTTCTAAATTAAAAATTATAAAAATTAGAATGAAAGTTTGAAGCTCCTAAAAGGACAGAAATTCTAAGATAAAAAAAGTCACTTAAAAACTTTTAATTAGATTTTTTAAACGTTTTATCTTATTTTGTTTAATTTTTCATCAAATTTTGTTATCATTTGTTTTCTTTTAAATTTAAAAAAAAAAAGGTATATCCCTTTAGACTAGTAATACAAAGAACACTAGAAGAAAAAAAAAAAAAAACACATATAGGAAAGAGTTAGGTCCTATTTGGGTTATCTAAAAAGCTACTTTTTATTATAAAAAAACCTGGCGTTTAAGTTATATTGTTTGGTATCTCTAAAAATACTCACTAAATTTTTTTTTTTTTTTTAAAGAAAATAAAATCCTATAAACATTTAAAGCACTCTAAATTTTTTAAATAAAATAATTATAATACTCTCAATTAAAAAAATATTTTTATTATCAAAAATAGTAACGGTACTAAAAATAATTTTCAGGGTACACAGTCAACTAATTTAATTTGTGGATAAATAATCCTTTGAGTTCTTTCTCCGCCATTGATTTGTTGCAGCGACGCTTCCAAAGTTTTAGTTCCTTTTCCGTGTGAAGTTGCGACCTGCATGCGTCGGTTTATATTCGTGGTTGGTTCATGTTTTTCCTTAAATTCTAATGGAAGTTAGTATAAATGGCCCGTTTGGATAATTTGGTTTATAACTTATTTAATTTATAAGTTAAAAAATAAATCACGTCATTTAAATAACTAAATAAATAAAAATAAAAAAAATAAATAAATAAACTAAATAAACTTATTTATAAACCAAACGAAATGGTTTATAAACTAAATAAGCAAATAAGTCACAAGCCACCCAAACGACCTTACTTAAATAAAATTTAACTTATTTACTAATAAGTAAATAAGCGAATAAGCCAACCACCCAAACAGGGCAAAGCAATTTTTTTTTTAATTATTTTCTATGCAAATATCTTAAGAAGTGTGGGGATTGGAGTCTTTTACTTTTAGATCAAACATAAATTAAAAGTGTAATAGTTCATTGGGTATTTAAATATTTAGGTTAGTTGTTAATTTTTTTGTTGAGTCCTTAAATATTTAATTAGGGTGTTCAAGCCTTTTGTAAGGGTGTTCAAACTTTTAAATTATTAATACAAATACAAATATGTATATATAATTTTTTAAAAATTGAAGGTGTTCAATTGAAAACCCCGAATAACACTTGGAGATGCCCTCATAAAAGATAAAGAAAAATTATATTATTATTTTAAATACTATAACTTAAAAATTAAAAATAAATTTCTTTAAAACTAAATTTTTTAAACATCACAAATAGGCACTAAAATTATAAAAAGATCTAAATTTTTTAAACAACACAAATAGGCTCTAAATTTTTTGCACACTACAAAAAAAGAAAACAAAAAGTCCACCAAAGCGTAAGTATGAATTCAATGCCATTGTGTTTGGACTATATATATATATATATATTTTTTTTTTTGTAAGTTTTTTTGGTTTTGTAGTTTTTTTTATATAAAAAAGTAAATATAAAAATATGTAAAAAAAAAAAGTCAACTGAAGCCAAACAAGTAAATTTTTTAAAAAAATTTTAAACAAAAATCCTCACAAAAAAACTAAACCAAACATAAATCACAAAATATTTAGAAAAAACAACCCAGCATTCGTAATGCACTGGAACTACTTCTGATTCTTAATCCAAAGGAAATTAATTATTTAAAAAAAAGCAAATGAAACTGAATAAGAACAACCTGTTACACTAAGCTCCCGTATATGTAAGTTTAAAATGAGTGCCAGACCACAATGGTAGTCGTATTTTGATGACTATATTAAGCCATCACATGACATTTCATATGTAATATTTAAAAATAAATAATAAATTCATCAAACGATATAAATATCATATATAAAATATAACATCATATCACATTCAAAATGTGATAACCAAATATAATATCCAAAACTATAGAATCAAATTAACACATGTTGTATATCCTTAATCAATTAGAACTAGAACCAACTTTGGCTCTTCTTTCTCCACGCATATATAGAGTCACGAGTTGCTCTTTCTATAGGATAATCTCATTGCGTCGTATGGTTAAGTTCAACCGGCAAATGATTTCTCAATTGTCCACCATTCATAAATTAAAGAATTTCAGTTCTAAATTTGAAATATGAATGCCTTTTGATTACTTCCATCAAAAAATTTAACAAAAATAAGAGTACAATTATATGACATTATCGCATGCTAATGTAACCATAACGTAGACATGATTTGAGCATTCTAGTCTTTTCAAAGTAACTGTGCCAATTAAAACAAAAAGGGAACCGTTGGCGTTGATTTTTTATCTAATAAATGCATGGTTTTTAAAAATTAAAATTTGTTGCACGTACTAACAAATATCATGAAAGAAAATTACAAGTGATTTAAGGAGCCATTTGCAGTCGCGACGTTGCGCATGGCCGCCCGAGCTGACATTATCTTACTGTTCGCCAAAGAAGCATCAAACGCAGAGCAATCTATCCAATCCTTGAGCAGCTCCTCCTGACCCCAGATCTCCGGAATCGGGACCCGACCCGCCACCTCCACCCGGTGTCTCTTCAGCCTCTCACGTCCGTTCACCTCCGCGGCCGCATCGCCGGCGGTGCTCTCAACCTCAACTTCCTCCTCTGGGCCCGGCGAAGGTCGTCGTCTAATCATCGCATCTTCTTCCTGGCCCGACCGGCGGGGATCTGAAGGCGGAACTTGCAACCCACTCCGATCGTTGTCGGCGGCGGCGGCGGCGGTTGTTAAACATGGAGTTTCTGTCGAGAGTTGGTCATCGACGTCGTCGGAGGGAAGAGGAAGAGGAAGAGATTTGTTGAGCTCCGATGGACGCGGAGGAATCTGGAGGCCGGAGTGGTTGGAAATTATGTGATGGATCATCGTGGTTTCTGCTGGTGGGTTGTTCGGAAAATGATAAAGCGGAGGAAATGGGTGGGAGGATAGTTTACACGTCGCCCTTCATATTTTGTTCTATCGCAAGTGACATGCGTACGTGGCAAATTATTATTATATTTAATATCACAACGAAAGTAATATCATATAGCATTTTTGATAAATAAAAATATTTAATAAAATTATTTTTATTAGAAGATTATTCCTAAAAACACCTTTATTTTTCTTTTTAAAAGAATATTAAAGTCAGATAAAAGACCGTAACTTGGTGATGTGAAATTTATATTTTAAACAGTTATCCAACAAAAATAGTTATATTGTATTACATAGAGATTTTTTTTGTTTTTGTTTCGTCATTAAATAAAAATATTACATAAATAATACCACATAGTACTCTACGAAAAGAGAAAATATAATTATGAGTTACAAGTTAGTTCGGTCAAAATTACATATAAAAGTATTTTATAATCTTGAATTTAGATTATGTTTTTCAAATTCAAAAAGCACACAAATTGTTGTTCAAAATTTTAAATATAATAATATTGTCCATGTGTATTTATCTTGTCATAATACTAATAAATTTTAAATTGGATAACTGCCAAATGTGAATTTTTGGCATGGATGTTCCATCTATTTCATTAAATTTATAAATTCAAGAAAATAAATTGAAAAGAACTATTTTTTTTTGTTTAATTGGGATAACAAATTATTATGTATTTATCTAAATTATTATTATTTTTGTTCAAACTCAAAACAAATCAATATTATTTACTTTTCATTCAAATAGAAAAGTCAATGTTATTTGTTAATAGATGAGAAATTCAATGTTATTTGTAAATGTCTAAATTTATTTTTATTCATTCTTATTATTATTTTTTACCCAAATAAGAAATTCAATTTCATTTATTGTTTCTTTAAATCCTAAAAGGGTTGAAATAAAAATTGGACTAATCAAACTGTGATATATTTGGGATCTTGACAGTATTATTCTATTTTTTAAAAAAAGATTTATAATATCTTATACTAAATAATTATACGGCACAATTTGATTGATCCAATTAACTAAATTTTTATGTTTTAAAATCTATCTATCATGATATAATCTTTATCATTTTATATTTTGAAATTTATCTCGATATAGTCTTATCTCAATGAATTTTTATAGTTATTATCTATAAACTTAACTATCATCATTTCAAACTATTTTACAATTTATCCTGATATAACTCAATTCAAATTTCAAAATTTATCTTGATATGATATTTAATAAAGTTAATTGTTATCCTTTCAAACTATTTTTTATATTTATTTTGATATAAAATCTTTCATATTCTAAAACTTATCTTGTTATAGTTTTAGCCTAATAAATTTTAAATTTATTCATGTTAGAATTTTACATTAATTAATTATTTTAAATCTATTCCAGTTGTAATCCAATTTTAATAAACAGCGAAAATTATCTAATTACAATATTCTCTTAATTACATAATTTTTAAGTACAAATAATTATGTATTTTGATTTGAGCTTAACTACTATCCTTTTAACCTTATTTTAATATTTATTTTGATATAATCTTATTCTAATAATTTTTTAAATATATCAGTTCTATTATATCAAATTAAATGTTGTTGATTTTTTAAAATTCAAAATCTTATTTTACTTTCTAATTTTTCTCATCAAGATGACTCAAAGAAAGTGAAAGCTTTTAACCAAAAAATTTAATAAATTAAAAATTAGTATTTTTTTATCAAAATTAAAAAAATATTTTAACATTAACTCAAACGAGTATAGTAAAATGTTATAAGAGTTGCTCAAATGAGCACATTTATTTCTTTTTTCATGTAAAAAAATAAAAAAATAGATAAAAAATTAGAAAAAGTTCAAATAAAGTGAAAAAAACTATTTTAAAGTTTTATAAGGCATTTTTTTTATTTTTTAATAATTTTTTTAAAATTTCAATCAAAACAGCTATATTTTTAAATTTATTTTATTATGATGAATAAAAAAGGTAAAAGGATTTAGAGTAAAAAAATTTTAAAAATTCAAAAAAGATGAAAGACCCCACACAAAAAAAAAGGTAAAATTTTTTTTTTTTATCCCAAATAGTGCGTTGGTCAAGAAAATTATACTTTTTTTTCAAATAATTTCAATTAAATTAGTTTTAAAAATAAAAATAAAAAAGACAAAAAAAATTATACTTTTTTTCAAATCATTTCAATTAAATGAGTTTAAAAAATATAATTATTTATTTATTTTACGAAAAATAAAATAAAATAAGACAAAAAAAAATTATCCCAGATAGTGCGTTGGTCAAAAAAATTATACTTTTTTTCAAATCATTTCAATTCAATGAGTTTTAAAAATATTATAAGTGATTATCATACTGGAAATAAAATAAATTTAAAAGTATAGTTGTTTTGTCATAAATTTAAAAAAATTATTAAAAATGAAAAAAGTGCTTTATAAAGCTTTAAAATGGTTTTTTTCACATTATTTGAACTTTTTTTAAAAAAATTTTAAATTTTTTTTATTTTTTTAATTTTACAAGAAAAAAGAAACAAGTATACCCGTTTGATCTAATGTTAGATCATTTCATTATACTCGCTTGTGTTAATATTAAAATATTTCACTGTTGACAAAAAAAGTATATAAAAAAATTTATTACACGCGATACCTAAATATAAACAAAATAAAAAAAGAAAACATATAAAACATAATAAACTAATTAATTAAATTTTATATTGTTTATTTTTTAATTTAGTGATTTTCTTTCTTTTATTTAAAATATTTTTTCTTTCTAATTTCTCTCGTCAAGATGATTTAAAGAAAGTGAAGACTTTTAACCAAAAATTATAAAAAATTAAAAATTAATATATTTTTTTTATCAAAATTAATTTTTTTTATCAAAATTAAAAACTTAAAAATAAAAATAAATTAATAAATTAAATTTTAT
>JAOTRH010000022.1:16436283-16462422 GCA_034768845.1 Heliamphora exappendiculata
GGGAGCGCTCAACTAATACCTGGAGGGGCCTCCTGTCACTTTCTTCTTGGCGTTTGAATCCAGTAGCGATTAGAGTGATACTGACCTGAAAGACCAAGGCAAAGTGTAAAATTGATTCAAAAGTGAGAGCTATGTCAAAGCAAATGGTAGTCCAAGAGGTTTCACAGTTGCAATGCGCTAGTTTGTGAACAATATCCTTTCAAAGGTAGACATGGAAACCCTACTTGTTTGCTAGCGGCTAAAAATATAGCCTCTCGCTATCTGATTTGACCGTATAATGAAGTGTGTATCTATTTCCAGATTAAGAGTTCGAATTAGTGGTCAACTAACGTATACTAGAACTCCTCAATGAGTTCGTGACCCCCACTCTCCTTACCTTTTTATTCTTGCTTTAGATGTATTTAGCAGGCCTTTTGTTTGAGGGCATCTCCCCTTAAACATATTTATCAACATTAAGACCAGCCTGTACTGGCCATTGCATTTCCAGTCCTGTATTCTGTCAATGGCTCTGTTCTCCAACACAAAGCTCACCTCTCAGAATTTTGGCAAGCTTCAGGTCAGTCCATTTTTTATCTTTTTACAACCCAGGTGTCTCCACCCAGCCTAGCCCAATTGGCCCGAGTTACCTTGCATCTGGACAGCCAAAAACTAATCATGGGGACTTAAAGTTACCAACCGGGTAATCCTCCAGTGGCCCAGAAGACTCAAAACTACCAATCCCATAAACACAAAACGAGGACCTTTACCAGTCGAGCTACCCAAAAGGGTTAACTTGAAGTCAATCCATCGATTGAGTTAGCTCTTCCAACTTCTTCCTAAATGTTAACCATAATAGCCATCTATGTTACATGGACTTAGGGGTGTGCAAGCAACCGCCAACACAATTCAAATAAACCTAACCCGCACGGGTTGTGTGACAGTGTGAGGGGGTGGGTTGGGTTGGATTGGGTGAAAAAATAAAAAGGGTGGGTTAGTTACGGGTTTATATTTCTTCAACCCGCCATTAACCCAACCTGTCTATAGTATATATTAATTATCACATTTCTACATTTGATGAATCTCTACCGCATATACATATTTACGTTTATATACTTTTTAATAATTTATAATGAACAAATTAATATATTTATGTTTTTAATTACTATTTTATGGATTGTAAATATTTTTTCAATAAGTATCCATTGTAAATGTTATTATTAAAGATGTTTAATTGTGTTACTATTATTATTATTGTTGAATTAGTACTGATATTTTTAATTAGTTTTTTATTTAGCTTGGTAAATGTGATTTTTTTTAAAAATTGCAATAAGATTTTTAATTTTTAAAAAACTAATATAAGAAATTATTTTATAAATTTAATAACTTTTCAACCTGCTAATACCTAAACTGCGGGTTGAGACCGTCAAAAAACATCACTCAACCCATTATTTTTAATAATCAGTGGGTTGACGGTGGGTTGAAAAAAATAGTCACTTGCCAAAAAAGAGTTGGTTGAAAAAAATTTCTCCAACCGCCTCAACCCAATCCGTGCACACCCTTATATGGACTCTTATAAATGCATAAAGTAACTGTATCGAACAATCAACGCTCGGATAAGAATATGAAATATGTGTCCGATATTTTTACTTGGGTATCCATCTAAGAAACATATTTAGTAATTTAAGTTTAATATAGAACTATTCATAAACTCTGATATGAAATGGTCAATGGAACCTTGTAAATACCATTTATCTAAAAAAAATAAAAGAAATATATTAGAGAATATTAATATTTTACCGTGTTCCATTGTCCATGATATGAGAAATAGCTAATCTAACACTAAGACACATGCGGCACCCGTACCCAAAACCCGCATCCGAGTCCATATAACATAGATAGCCATCACCTTTGTGTAGCATGCCAAAGATTCGTAGTTACCATGAGTGAAAGCATTTAGGCTGCCTCCATATCATGGAAGAGTGGTTAAACATGCTTTCGATGGAATGGTATCCTAGATAGAGCTCAGTCTATATTTATTTTACTTTGACAAAATGTGGAATTTGACATGAAATGGTAATTATACTATGAAATCAGACTATGAATGGTCACGCTTCTCTTGGAATCCTTTGGGGTTTGAGCCTTCCCCATCTTCCATGGCACGAGATTTGGGATCTTCCCACACTCACTTCTCGCAGAACACTGTCAACCTACTTCAGAACTTCTTGCAGAAGACAAAATCATGGCATCAGATTGCAGTCCCTAGTGTCACCAATACACAGACTATAACCCATTTGTTCATTCACTGCCCCGCTCGTCAAAATGCCTCCCAAGCATTTGCTTTACTTCCCTCACAGTTTAACCTCTGGACCCAGCTTTTTCCATGCTTTAATTATTATCCAACTTATATGGCAGCACAGTAAAGAGATATAACGTAATCTTCTAATTCAGGTTTCGAGATTATTATCCAAGGAAGATCCTAGGGTTACAGGCTTACAGCCATTTAGCTGTAAGTATGCATCGAGTTTCATCTATGCCTTCCGATTTCGGTCTCAAGACTCTCAAGTCTCAGCATCAGCATAAGAGAGCATCATCCCCCTCCCCACAGCTTAGTCAAAATGAATGTTGCTAGTGCTTTCCTTTCCATTCACTCGGATCTCATCCATTTTATCCATTTTGTCCAGATTCTCCTTTTCTTCCGAAAAGAAGGGAAGGAGAAGGTTCTAAGTTAAATGCAGAACAAGCAGGCATTGGAAGTCTCGTCCAAAATGCTGTAAGACCAGCTTTTGTCTTCTTTTCCTAAACTGATCGAAATTGAACTACTGCTGTTTACTGGATATTTGGAAAGGAACTAATCTAGCTCGATCTCTTGGATTTGTCATTTGATTACTGAGAACGATTCCATTGTTGCTTTACATGACTTTCACAATAGGAAAAAGCTATAACCACACCATAATTATCTCCAGCAAACAGCCTCTTTCAACATCTAGCTTCAAAAGTGATGCCGGCCGGCCGGCAAGATTATAAACAAATAAAAGAACCCAAATAACAGAAGGAAAAAAAAAGGTTGCACTCAATAAAAAAAAAAGCTATTGATCTCAATAGCAAGACTAAACTCATTCACTCAATATCATAGTCTACCTCATCCTATTACATAATACCTTATTATAGGCATTTGAGAAAACCCTAATTAAAACTTTCAAAGATAAAATATTACAATCTAGAAAAAACCCTAATTCAAGTTACAAAATTTTAAAACATTTCAATAAAATCAAATCATAAGATATTGCTATACTTACTAGATTAATAGATCTTAAAACATCTTTTCATCCTATACCTTCTCATTACCCATCAAGTGGTCTTCAAGTCGCTTGGCCCAAAGGAAGCTAACTGACCAGATACCTCAGCCAAATATGCATATTCATCAGTTCCTGTAAATCATGGCTTTTGCCCACCTCGCCCTTTTGCATAATACATTCATCCTGATGGGGTAAGACTTAAAAGATCTTGGAGAGGCATCTACTGACTGTAATTTTATTTTTAATTGGCTAATGGAGTTCTTTCTTTACTAAAAAGACAGCCTTTTGATGGTTTCCTTAATGCAATGAGAAAACTAGAAAATTTGAAATTTATAATGAGCAGCGCTTAGGACGTCGCATTATCAAGTCATGGTTGAGTTTCCAGTCTTGTTATATGTTTTCATAAATTACATGCTGCTGTAAAGCTTTATTACAAATTTCTCACATTTTAGTAGTAGAGTACAGTGGGGTGTAATGTTATAAAAAAAGCTCATACTTCCCCTTTACCAGTAAAGTGCCACTGCAACCCTAAAAAATCTCACATTTCACAAGTACTATTACTTTTTTATTCCACATGGTAATTTCAGTAACAGTTGTAACCCCGAGAAAAATTCAAGCACACCATGCATATGAATGAATTCAACTGTTTTTAACTTGTTTACAGAGTCCCCTTTTAATGCTGCTCATGCATTACAACATGTGCGAGCCAACAAGAACACACGCCAATTGATGAGATCTATAGTTCTATACTATAAAGCTATACTAAGGAGAATTGCAACCAACCATCCTTTTGAAATCATGTTTGAGGAGCTTAACTTCTTATAAGTGTCAAAAGATTAACCATTTCGACAATCAATGAATTCATAACAATTCATATCCAAGAGGTTTCTTTGATTGGGCGATTGAATGGGAAGCCACAAACTCCTAGAGGAGCTCTATAAATGCAATATCACAAATGCATCAGCATGATACAACATTTGTTCATGTTATTACAGATGGATACGATTTTATCCTCGCATGCCTAGGAAATAGTCACTTACCTGACCACTGAGAGTGGGATCTATCACTGCTCCAAATATTAAGTTGGCACTAGGATCCACAAGGTCATAGATAACCTCTGCTGCAGCATTGACCTGTAAAAACCCCATACGAAAATAAAGTACAAGGGACTTGGGGAGAAAAAAGGCAGGATAAGCTCTGAAGTAGCAGGAGCATAACCAATTTATGACGTAATATATTTTCTAGAAGACTTGGGATTCCACCTCAAAACAAGTCAATTAAATGCCAAGCTGGTAAGAGTGTTTACATCAAATAAAAATTCGACTATTATTGCACAATCCACTTCTAATCTCAGTATCTGTGATTAAGATATAGCCCATGCATGTAGGACATCACTAATGGAGAAATGGAGTTGATTCACTGCGCCTAGTATGCCTCATAAAAGCCCTTCTCAACAACAATACCAAGTTACCAACTGCTTAGTTCCAAAATCGGAATCAACAGGTGAGTTGAAGATAGATAAAGAACAGATGCCAAGATTGCTGCAATAATCAGCAAATACATGACAAGGTTAAACATAAGAAATCGTTGTGTAAAAAATAAAAGAAAACAAAAAAACCCTCAAGGTACATAAGTGGCACAGCCGGAGACAAGCATTCTCTAATCTCCCACTAACATCAAAAAAAGGATCGCCAAGGTCAGCAACAAGCTTTGTAGTAGATTCCATAAGAGTATCAACAGAGCGAGCACCAGTTTGACCAGTTTCAGATAAAAGATCAAGATCGTATTTCCTTTGAGAGAGAGTAATGCCCTGTGACGAGCACGCAATCTCAATGCCAAGAAACTAGCAAAGCACACCCAAGTCTTTACTATGAAATGTTTGACCTAAGTGCTGTTTAATGCAATGATACCCGTAGAGTCATCATTGGAAATAATAATATCAACAACATAAACGATTAAGAAAATGGTGCCACTAGAAGAACGACGAAAGAAAACAAAATAATCAGCAGTGGAACGCTAGAAGCCATAATCCATCACAACAGAGTTAAAGCGATTAAACCAAACATGGAAAGGCTGCTTCATACCATACAAAACCTTACGCAAATGACACATAAGATGTTTGCTGCCAGAGACAACGTAACCAGATCCATGTACACCTCTTCCTGAAGATCATCATGAAGAAAAGCATTCTCAATGTTAAGCTGATATAGTGGCCAATATTGATTAACAACCAATGATAAAAGAATGCGAACAGAATTAAGATGAGTCACAGGAAAAAAAGGACTCCGCATAGTCAATACCATAAATCTGAGTGCATCCTTTGGCTACTAAGCGAGCCTTAAGCCGCTCAATTAAACCATCTGAGAGATATTTGACAGCATATACCCAACGACAACCCACTTTTTATTTTTCAAAAAGAAGAGAAATAAGTTCCCAAGTCTGATTCGTATGAAGAGCAAGCATTTCCTTACCCATAGCGCGTTTCCATTCAGACAAATACATAGCCTGCTTATACGAAGAAGGAAGAGAAATAGTGGACAAGACATAAGCAAAGGAATGAGGACAAAGAGAGACAAGAGTATAGGATACAAACGAGCAATAGGATGGTGAATACAAGTTCGTTTATCTCGCCGCAGAGCAATAGGTAGCTCATCAGCTAGAGGAGGGACCTCAGATGATGATGATGATGTGTTCGGGGCCATAGGGCACAATAGACCTATTTAAATCATTGGTAGATGTGTATTGGAGTTGATTGTACTTGTACAGGAAGATTGAGAGAGATAGGAAGAGTAGGCAAGGTGAATTCCCCCTCACTAGAAGAGAGAAGGTCATTGGATAATTCCATCCCGGCAGAAGTAAAGAATGAGATTGACTCAGAGAACCTGACATCATCATTAACAAAGTATCGACAACATTCTGGATGATAACAACAATAACCTTTCTGAGTGCGAGAGTACCCAAGGAAAACACACTTGCGAGCCTGGAGTGATAACTTATCAAGACTTGGATCAAGGATATGAATTAAAGCAACACAATCAAACACTTGAGGAATGAGGGGAAAAGGAAAGGAATTAGGGTATAATAAAGAAAACGTGAACTTCTAGTTCAAAACTATAGAGGGCAAACAGTTAATGAGATGGCATGCAGTAATAATCCCATCACCCTATAACTAGTTTGATGAATAATACCATGATCAACACAAAAAGATTCAACAATAGACTGCATACATTCAATTGTAATATCCGAACGAATGACTTTGAAGAGTTTATCAAATTTTGTAAAGATCTCGTTATAAAACTTTGTGAGAACAAGAGGCAACTTAGATAGTTGTTTCATTAAAAATAAAGTCATACAAGAGTAACCATCAACAAAAATAACAAAATAAAAATATCTATTAGTACTAGGAGTTTGAGAAGGATCCCAAATATCTGTATGAATTACATAAAAGACTTAGATTGACAACCATGATGACTAGAAAGAAAAGAACTACGGTGATTCTTGCCAAATTGACAAGACACGGAACGCAAAGTAGGAATGGCTAACTTAAGTTTAGCCAAAGATGGGTGGCCCAACTGAAAATGCCACTAAGGAGGTAGAACAAAAGCACTCAAGGCAGATGGTGTGATGGAAGATGCACGATCAATATCCAAAAAATAGAGTTAATCATTCTCATGCCCCTAACCAATCATCTTTTTAATCTGCAGATCCTGAAAAACACAAGGAGGAGGAGAAAAGCTTATAGAGCAATTCGAAGCTTTAATCAACTGACTAACAAAAAGCAAATTAATGGGAAAATCTAGAACATAGAAACTGCAGGATAAATAAGGGACTTATTAGGACAAAGAACACATTTATCATGGACTTAGCGAAAGGAACCATCAGCTAAAACAATATTATGTTGAATAAGAGTAAAAACAAGAAGAAGAAAAAAAAATGAATTACCCAACATGAGACCTAGCTCTAGAATCCATAACCCATAAAGAGGCAAAAAAGCGGCACATGCAACATTACCTAAATCGGCTAACGTAGCAGTAGAAGTAGAAGTAGAAGAAGGATAAGTAGTATTCAATGCCTGAACAAGATCGCTAAGTTGACTAGCCAGTGAATCGTGAAAACCAAAAATAGAAGCCACTTGGCCAACGGTTGAAGAGGCCAAAGACTAAGGACTGTGGAGTATTATCGGTAACTAAAAGTTGGTTTCCCATTATTCTTCCAAGAGTAAGGTTGGTATCCCGACAATAATCACATTTTAAATCTGTATGACCATGACCACGACTACGAGATCCACTACGAACATGAATGCCACATCCACCACAAGGGATGCCAATGAACATTGCCCTAGCTACCACCACTAGAAACTAAGGCAGATGACTCTGAACTGAGGAAGGATCGAGGCACAGTAGAAGATTGTCCTAAAGATGAACGTAAAAGGCAAGAATATGAATTAGTGACAATAAGCAAGGTCTCACAGGTAAGAATCTAATCTTTCAAACTACGTAACTTAGGCTTCAAACCAGAAAGTAAGGATACAATCATAAAGTCCTCCCGGTGGTGTAGTTGCTATGTGAGGCTGGTCATAAGAGGTCGAAGCTGCAATAACTAATCCCAAAGATTCTTAAGATTGTTGTAATACTCAGATAATGGCTTTCCCGACTGCTTTATAGTGAAAATCTTCTTGTAGATTTCATAAACACGGAAAACATTACTCTGATGTGAGAAGAAACCGACAACTAAGTCCCATATTTTTTTTGATGTGTCACAAAATTCAACCGTCGCTGTAACATTAAGCTCTGTGTTATGCCACAACCATACCAGTACAATGGAATCCTCACACGTCTTATCTTTATATTTGGGATCGGTATTAGGCAAATAATTACCAATCACCAACTTTAATTTGCACTTGCCACGCAAGAAAAAAAATTACCGCATCTGTCCAAACTAAGTAATTCAATCTATTTAACTTCGTATATGTAATAGATTTGGGCATATCGTCATCCCTAAGTAAGGAGGCTTTATTGTCAGCCATAGAAAAGGTAAAAAGAGAACGAACAAGAGCTCAATCAATCAAACTAGCAAATGATTACCAATCGAATCAGTAACCAGCAAACAATAACCAATCGAACTACAAAACAACTGTTCCAAGTGAGTGCAAAGATGCCGACAAGGGTAAATCAACAAAGGAAGGCCAAATCAATGCAAAACAATCCTTCTAATAGTATTTTTGGTCCACCTAAAAGATATTTGAATCCTCAATTTGAACCATAACACGAAATCCATATATCTAAACCGCGCAACCTAGTTTGAACCAAAAAAAACCCAAGGTCGTGAAATCCAAATGGCAGAAATCAACCAATAATGCAAAACACAATCAAATATGTGCAAATCGATACCTCCAATAGTAGTTTTGATCACAATAGATTGGATTTGGAGCTTCAGTTTGACCCACGAAAGCTAAAATCCTCATACCTAGATTTTTTGGCGAAAAAGATGAAAAGTTTTTAAAAAAATCAAAACATGCATCAAATACCTCCAAAAATTATGGAAAAATCATGGCAATGCTCAGCACCTCCAATCGATCAAGATCCAAGGAGTGAGTTGTTCTACACTGCTAATGTCAGTGCCAAATTGCTAATGTCAGCACTCCGATGGGCTCTGAATGATCTCCAACCCTCTTTGATTAGGGTCGGATGCTCTGATACCAAGATGAAAGTCTAGAGTTTAAAATTTTAGGGTTAAAGAGAAGAAGTTAGAGGGAGAAGAAGAGAAGAAGAAAGAGAATTAAGAAATGGGTAAATTACATTTACCTCCCTTGAGGTTTAAGCTTATTAGAGAGACCTCCCTTGAGATTACTAAAATGACACTGACCTCCCTTGTCAGTGTTATCGAGCAAACGTAATTAATAGAAAATAAACTTTTACTATTTTACCCTTGTAATTAAACTAATCTTTTTAATCACTCCATCATCTAAAATAATTTTTGCCCTCTTTCTAGATCTCCATCTTCATCTTCCCGATCTTTACAAACCCTTCTCCCTCTTTCTTCTTCCTCTGTTCTTCCATTCGGTGAAGAACTCTCTGATCTAGGGTTTTGTAGTTTATTTGAACCCTCTGAACTCTCTAAAATCAAAGATTTCTCTCCCTCTCTCTCTCTCATGACTAGCACTGATCCACCACTGTCGCCACCAAACGCTTAGGATTTGATTCCGGCAAACCCAGTGATCGAAGAAGAGGTTGATCTTGTGGAAAGAGTACGAGATTGAGAGGTTGTGATTGGCAATTAGATCGGGGCATTTGAGATCGAAAATTTGAAGGTTGAAGCTTCGATTCTTCAAGATCGGAGATGAAGAAGAACGAGAAGGATGAAGCTCCGTTGCTTGTATATACGTGTGTGTGTGTGTGTGTGTGTGTGTGTGTGTGTACAGAGCATTGACTGATCAAATTTAGTGGTATTTCCTTTATCGAGTTGAGCTTTTATTTTTAGAATAGATCTCTAAATGCTTTTGATTAGGGGTGTTCAAAAAACCGATGAAATCGTTAAATCAGTCTAGACCAATCCAAACCGTATGGTTTGGTTTTTTTTTGTGAACAGTTTGGTTTCGGTTCCAAATAATTAAAAACCGTTCCTTTTGGTTCGGTTCCCAGATTAAGCTTCAAAAAACCGTATAGAACCGAACCGATCCGTCACTTATTAATAATATTTATATTATATATTATATGTAAATAAAAAATTTAAAAATACTATTTATTTTATTTACTTCTTTTTTATTCTCTTTTTTATTTTTTTATTTTTTTTTCATACCATCGTAATATTATATAATTCATAAACTATTAGTAATAGAAGAAAAAGTAATAAAATATAATTCATAATTTATAAAAATGGGAATCTCTCTTTATAAGAATATGAAACAAGTGATAAAAGAAAATGTAAAATAAAATAATATAAATAAAAAATAAAAATTTAATAGAAAAAATAAAACAAATAAATGTATATTTTTTTTAAACATAAAATAAAGAACAAATACTTACCCTTAGAACCGCGGTTCCAAACCGAAACTGAAACCAAACCGTTATTTATCGGTTCGGTCCCATGATACATACGGTTGGGTTCTTGGTTTAGCTCAAAACCGAACCAAACCAAACCGGACCTTGATGGATTTTGAGCTGAGTTGGAAAAGATTCAGGATTTGTATTTTGAAATTAGGGTTTTTGAAACTTCGTATTTGGGTCATTTTGATCAAATTGATGGTGGTTATGAATGGTTACTTGCGGTTTAATTAGTTTTATTCTCCTTATATCATTTTTCGATATATATATGCTTGCAATCATTTATAGTTTTTTTGGTTCATTGTGTCTGCTCGTCTCCACTTCACCTTCGCATCACCAGCTTTTCCAATTCCAAATCTGAAATGAAATCGAACTCAATTGATTGTCGCAATCGGATTCGCTTGCGTATCTGCCATTTGAGAGCTTGAAGAAGCTGCTGGGGAGTGATGGTCGGGTTACATTGATGATCCCTGTGATGCTTCCATTGATGATCTTATTGTGGTTGTTAAGAGAAATGATCTGGTTGCCATCTCTTATTCAGAGAGATAGAGAGAGAGATAGAGAGATAGAGAGAGAGATAGAGAGATAGAGAGAGAGAGTATCTTCAACTTCTTGTTTTGTTTTGTTTCTTCATTCTTTTTTATGCATAGCTTTTATGGCTTTTCTTGTTGAATGTGTTTGGTTTTTTTTACTGTACAGCAGAGCAACATCACAACTCTGAACCGCGCTTGCAATACTTGAAGCTTCTTCAATAAAAATGGTGGTTTTGGTTCATTGTTGCATTCATTCTGTAAAGATTCCCATTTGTATCGCTTGTCTGGTTTTTCTAATAAAAGAGATTGTAGAGAGAGGGGAAGTGTTGTAAAGGAGGAAATTAATTATATATCTAAAGGTAAAATAAGAAAAAAACATGAAACATTTAATTATAAATTAGTTTATGTTCAGTCAACTAACACTCAACTAACAGAAGGGTTAAAATGAAATATAAAAGTGAAGCATAAATGAGGGCAGTATCATTTCAAAAATCTCGAGGAAGGTTCCTGAGGTTTCCCTAAACCTCAGGGGAGGTGAATGTAATTTACCCTTAAGAAATAGATTTTGGTACTTATCCTTCCGCTTTACTTCTAAATATTTATATTAGAGCAATAAAAGGTTTAAAATACAAGAATACACTCAGGACATAAACAAGAGAAATAATCTAAAAAACAACTACTCTAACAATATGAATATAACAGGTTGCACAAGCTACAAATATATATATATGCATATTTTACACCTAGATAAAGTGCTTTGTTAACCTACTGCACATTTGCAATAGGTTAGCAATTATCCAGTTTTTTCAAAATAATTCCCTACGAAGACAGAGAATTGAAAATATACAAGTGTTAAGTGAGAGGTATTATTATACTTGTAGCATCTTTTGGTCTTAATATATAAATAACAAGTGATAAAGAGTAAACCCTAAGACGGGATATTTCTATTCACCGTAACTCTCATTCTCTTCCTTTCTCCTCCTCTTTCTCCAATAATCCTAACATGGTATCGGAGCAAAATTCTAAGTAAGAACAAAATTTCTTAGCAATTGGTTCTTCCACCTCTCTGCTTTTCCTCCTTTTTTCTGATTTCGAAACTGCAAAAAAAAATTATTCTTGGATGATCGACTGGTCCTCCCTATCAGTGTTGCTGATTTTTCCCAAATGTTCTTCAATTTTTTTCATTGTTTTCCCCAAATTTTTCCACTTTCGGCACCATTAAGGTTTGTTCATGCAAATCGCGATTGCGCTGCCTTTTTGCTTCAATTGATGGCATGTTCCTCTTTCATGGGTGCCGACTTGGAGTGTTTGAGGATTGAATCAATCCTATTTGATATTTTGAGTTGATTTCAAGCTCCGTTTGGGTATTCCGTCGAGTTCGACTGGCTTTTGCGGCTATTTTTGTGGCTGTCTTGCCTTCTTTGCTCTATTTTCAGTCGTTTTTAGATCGGTTCTGTAAGAGTTAACCAATATTGGTTGAAGTTCTTGGGTGTTCGATTGAAGTTTCCAGCCGTCTTCGGCCTTTTCTTTGGCTTTGTAGCAATTGGTATGATATTTTGGCTTTTATTGATACTCTAATGCTTTTGGTCTTCTTGTTTGTGGGTTCCCGTCGCCATTTCTGATACAGAAAAGCTTTTTAGTAGTCATAAAGATACTAGATTGACTCGTTTAGGGACTTCTACTGATAGTCCGTCTCTTCAGATTAGCCCTGTGAAGTTAGATGGTAGCAATTATCTTATCTGATCTCATTCCTGCAGTTTAGCCATCGCTGCTTGTGGTGTGTCTTGGTATATCACTGGTGAAACCACACAACCAATGGCCATGGGTCCTTGCACCTGATGGATAGAAGAGAATGCCCTTGTTATATCCTGGTTGTTACACTCTATGCAGTCCTCTATCAGTCGCAGTTTTTTACTTCTAGATACTGCACATAAGATTTGGTCCACTGCCGCCGAAACTTATTCACAGTCTGGCAATGATGCTCAGTTGTATAAGTTGCAGAAGAAACTCCGTGGGTTAGATCAGAATGGCCAATCCTTGGCTCAGAATTACGCAGAGTTGACCAACTTGTGCAATGAGATTGATTATTATCAGGACTTTCTTACTGTTTGTACTACTGATGTTGCTGCTTTTCAAAAGATGGTAGAAAAGGAGCGAGTATATGGCTTCCTTGCCGGTCTCCATGTTGACTATGATTCAATTTGTGTTCAAATTTTGGGTCGCAATTCGTTTTCCACCTTGCGACAAGCATATGCCTATGTCCAACAAGAAAAGAGTCGTCGTCATGCTATGATTCCTATTTCCAGTTAAGAACGCTCTGTGCTCATTATCACATTTATTCCTTGCACAGGCCAGCCTAATCATACCAAATCTGGGGAGAAGAATGACTCCGTAGCCTGAGATCAGTTGCGCTATGAGCATTGTGGTAAGTCTCATCATACCATTGACCATTGTTGGAAGTTACATGATTATCCTATTTCGGGTCGTGGCGGTTGATGTAATAGACCTGTTTGATCCCATGCTCATTTCTCTGAGATCCCTACTAGCACATCCGGTGAGACTGGCTCTCTTTTTTAGGCAAAGTTGACTACTCTCAGGCGCCTAATGACTCGGGTTGATATCTCTCCTTCTACTGCCTCCACTTCCTCCTCTAATTTTGCTCATTCAGGTATATCTCCTCTTGTACTTAGTGCGGTCGCCTCTCCTACTCCTTGGATCATTGATTCAGGTGCCATTGATCATATGACTGAATCTTCTACTTTATTTTCTTCTTACTCCACTTGTTTTGGTAAAGATAAGATTAGAATAGCCGATGGTTCTTTATCTTCTATATCTAGCAATGGTTCTATTCATTGCTCTTCTTTACTTTCTCTATCATATGTTTTTCATGTTCCCAACTTTTTCTACTAACCTTTTATCTGTTAGTCGTCTTACTAGTTCCTTAAACAGTTCTGTAACCTTTTCCCCCACTCATTGTGTATTTCAGGAACTGAAGACGGGGCGAATGATTGGCAATGGTAGTGCACATAGTAGCTTGTACTTACTGGATGTTCCGTCCTCTACTTCCGTTTCACCTTCATCGTCTGACCAGGCTTTTCATGCTAATACCAGAGTTCTTATTCGACAATTAATTCAATGGCATCGCCATTTAGGGCATCCTTCTTTTGGAGTTTTAGATAGACTTTTTCCTTCTTTAGTTAAACATTATTCTAGAAATGATTTTTTATGTGAGACTTGTGAACTTACAAAACATAAAAGTTCTGTTTATCCTTCCGTGAATAAACGTAGTGACTCTCCTTTCACTATTATTTATTCTGATGTATGGAGTCCCTCATCAATTACTTCTATTTCTGCTTATCGGTGGTTTGTTACATTTATTACATGTCATTCACGTGTTACTTGAGTTTATTTGCTTTGAACTAAAAATGAAGCCTTTGCCTATTTTCAAAATTTTCACCGCATGGTATGCAACCAGTTTGATGCCAACATCAAGATTCTCCGAACTGATAATGGAACTGAGTATCTTGATGGTGGTTTTCGTGCTTATCTAGAGGCTCATAGTATTCTTTTCCAGACCAATTGTGTACGTACTCCTGAACAAAATAGAGTTGTTGAACGTAAAAATCGTCGTCTTCTTGAGGTTACCCATTCCCTTCTTATTACTATGCATGTTCCCAAATCCTTCTGGAGTGAGGCAGTACTTATTACGGCTTATCTTATCAATTGTTTGCCCTCTAGTGTTCTTCAATTCAAAACCCCTTTAGAGCTTTTTCCCGAGTCTCCACCTGTCTCCTCCCTTCCACCCCTGATTTTTGGTTGCACCTGCTTTGTTTATGCACTAAAACACCCTGGTGGCAAATTGGACTCTAAAACTCTCAAATGTGTCTTCATTGGCTACTCTACTACCCAAAAAGTTTATAAATGCTATGATCCGGTCACCCGTAAAAGCTTTGTCAGTATGTATGTTACTTTTTGGAAGTTCGAGCCTTTTTTCGCTCTTCTACGGCATCTCTTCGGGGGAAGACATCTAGACTAGAAGAGATATTACCATTGGATATACAAATTCAGGGGCTCAAGGTTTGATTTTTCCGAATCTTACATCGCAAGCTCTTATTCCTGGTGAGAGGGAGACGGAACCCAGTAAGGATGGAACATAGTAAGATATTGGTGGGCGATTAGACCATACTTATGCTCAACGCTCAAAAGATCAAACAGCTCGTATGCCACTATCATCTTGCTAGTTGCTACATCCGTCCTCCAGTTTAGACTCTCCCATTGATTCACCTGGAGCCCTCTGGTAATGAGCCATGTGTTGTTGATCTTGATATTTGTAATTTACCTATCGCCCTTTGAAAAGGCGTTAGAACATGTACTCAATACCCAATTTCTCATTTTGTCTCATGTAACTCTTTATCCGTTCCATATCGTGCTTTTGTCTCTGCTTTGTCCTCTATATCGATTCTGTAGGGTTGAAAAGAAGCCATCGAGGATCCTAAGTAGAAAAAGACTATGGTTAAAGAGATGACAACTTTGAAAAAGAATGGTACTTGGGAGTTAGTCTCCTTCCAAATGAGAAGAAAGCAGTTGGGTGCAAATGAATTGTTACAGTAAAGCACAAGGTAGATGGATCAGTTGAGAGATTTAAAGCAAGGCTAGTTGCTAAGAGCTTTACCCGAACTTATGGTATTGATTATCAAGAAACTTTTGCTCCAATAGCCAAAATGAACTCAATCTGGGTGCTCTTAACCTGTGCCGTTAATATGAGTTGGCCCCTCCAGCAGTTGGATGTGAATAATACATTTCTTCATAAAGATCTAGAAGAAGAGGTATATATAGATGTACCACCGAACTTCTCATCTCGTGAAACTGAAGGATAGGTGTGCAAATTGAAGAAGGCCTTATATGGACTAAAACAGTCCCCTCGAGCCATGGTTTGATCGATTCTTCAAGGCCATGCTAAGGTTTGGGTACCAATAGAGTCATGTAGACCATACTATATTTATCAAGCAAAGTAATGAAAAGATCACTGTTCTTATTGTACATGTTGATGACATAGTCGTATCAGGTAATGATTCTGATGAGGCACCCCGCCTTAAAGAAAACTTAGCAAAAAATTTTGAAATGAAAGACCTAGGAGCACTACGCTATTTTCTTGGCCACCATGGGATCTTCATTTTTCAAATAAAGTATATTCTTGACCTTTTAGAGGAAGCTAGTATGATTGGTTGTCGACCTATAATTCACCTATTGAGGCTAATCATTGTCTCAGTGGTGGTGATGGAGAACATGTCGACAAGGGCCAATTTCAAAGACTTGCGGGAAGGTTAATATACCTATCTCACACCAAACCTGATATTGCATACACTGTGAGGATCATCAATCAGTTCATGCATGATCCTCGTAGTGTACATCTTGATACTGCTTATTGTATTTTGCGATACCATAAGTCTGCTCTTGGCAAAAGGCTCTTATTCTCTTGTCACGGCCATATGACACTAGAATCTTTAACAGATGCAGATTGGGCTGGTTTAGTTGATGGCAGACGCTCTACATCTGGGTATTGCACATTTGTCGGAGACAACCTGGTTACTTGGCAAAGTAAAAAGCAAACCGTAATAGCTCGATCAAGTGAAGAGGCTGAGTATAAGGCTATGGCACATGGCATTTGTGAACTCATCTGGCTCCAAGTACTATTAAAGAATTTGGGGATTGAGTGCGAAAAACCTATGAAGTTGTACTGTGACAACATGCCATTAATATTGCTCATAAACCTGTCCAGTATGATAGAACGAATCATATCAAGATTGATAGACACTTCATCTAGGAAAAATTGTGCGAAGGCTCAATTTGTATGCCCTTTGTGAAATCTGCATATCAGTTAGGAGATATCTTTACTAAATGGTTTAGTAGTAAAATATTTCAGCCCATTGTATACAAGTTGGGCATGAGAAATATCTATGTATCAACTTGAGAGGGCGTGTTAAGTAAGGTATTATTGTACTTCTAGTATCTTTTGGTCTTAATATATAAATAACAAGTGATAAGAGTAAACCCTAAGACGAGATACTTCTATTCACCGTTACTCTCATTCTCTTCCTTTCTCCTCTTCTCTCTCTCTCTCCAATAATCCTAACAATAAGCCATTCTCAATTACAAAGAAAATAAGTAAAAAAGCAAGTAATATACAGAGAATGCAAAAAGAAAAGGCAAAAGGCAAATCTTCGAAGGTTTAACAGGACGAGTTTGTGGGTCTTTGTTGTTGGGTGCCATCGCCATCATCCATGGCATCCTTCACATCTTTTGTCCCTTCTTACACAATATGGATAACTGGAGTTTTGATCATGCATCCAGTTTGAGAACTAATCAAGGTGGTGATGATAGTCGCCAACGAGACAGTGGTAGCGTGCCACATTATATAGCGGGATGGTGCACTCCATGGTTGTCCTGATATGTTGATGGCAATGAAACTGTGATTGTAATGGTGGCTGCCAGATATGAGGTGCAAATTGTGGCTTCCAAACCATAAAAGAAGAGCGGAGAAGCTGGGAGCACTTACATGACAATATTAATCTTAAACGACAATATTACCATTAAACGATGACATTCCTAATCTACTGCAACCATGAACTAGGTTTACAATTCTCTTATACAAATGTGCAAATTTTTTAAAGTTTCTGAAGTTGGTTTTATATCAACTCAGAATTGTTAACAAGGTTATATCCACAAGAAGCCCAAACAAAATATGAGGTAAACAAGGCTGTGTAAATGTTAATACGCAAATTAAACCCAACAATATGAACGCATAAGAGGGAGGGAAGGGGAGACAGAGAGGGTGGGGGAGAAACCTCAAACAACGTTAAATCACTTCCACCAGTTATGTTCCATACAATTCCAGTTGCCCTCTCTATGCCAATATCTAATAATGGTGATTGAATGGCATTTAGTGCAGCATCTCTTGCTCTCGTCTTCCCTACAAAAGAATAAAAACCACATGAAAAAGCACTCATATTATTTCACCAGCATATAAAGGATAAACCAAAACAAAAGTGACATATAGAAAAAGAAAAAATGTATCTAGTTTTTTGAAAGTGTATTTTTCGTTATTTTGGTATTTGTTTGTTAGCTAAAGGGTAGTTTAATAATTAAGACTAACTAGGGTTTTAGGCTTTGTTCTATTTATATTCGGTAATTCATCTGGTTAAGCCTTTTTGTCCAGTAATAATAGATTTCTCGTTCTTCTCGCTCTCTCTCTCTTATGCATCATCTCTTTTGTAAGAGTTTCGTCCATACATAACACATAAGGCTACACTAATCAATACTTCTAAATTTCACATATTTGAAGCCACAAGGGACATCTAATGCCAGAGATTGAAGTAATCGAAAAGACCTTTATTCTCACCCAAGTGGGGTCACAGCTTATGGATCACTTTGGTAATGTAAAAAGCTAGTCCGATTACGTCTATTCCAAAACCTTTTCAGTGGTTATATAGTTGATAACCTTCTCTTTGCTGCCCCAATCAACGCAAATCACTAAATTGTCTCTGGTAGGAATTCATAACATCAAAAGATGAAACCTTACCAAACGATAAGCAACTAAGGTGTTAAAGAATATAACCACTGAAAAACACAATCAAGCATTAATCAAAATGTTTGTAAAGAGGCACAAGATTTTGATGCCTTTTCTTTTGCGACCTTCTGAAGAAGGATCCCAAAACCACCAGTGAAGACTTTCAATGCCAAAAGATCACTTAATCAAAGTAGCTTCTCAAATTTACCAGTTGCAATTCCTATGCCCATTAATGAAGAACCCGCATTTGCCATAATAGCTCGCACATCAGCAAAATCCACGTTCACCAGCCCTGAAATCTGCATTGATGGATATGATCATGAACTGATGAAAAAGAGTAAACCCGTAACGCTGCACATTGCAACAAAAAAAAAAGGAAAAATCTAAGATCTGATGATGAAATCTGATTTTGGCATGCTATAAAGAATTTATGGAACAACTTGTGCGCACACTGGAAGAATAGTCATGCTCATTCAGGTATACACAGCTTGCTCTAGCATTAACATTCAAGGATCAATGTTTTGGGCGGCTCATATCAATATAATGCAGCAACTTTAAATGATGGTTTTCAAAATAAATGATTGCATTTTGGCCCCACAAGGATTGTCTTTGAATTTACTGAAGGCATATAGTTTGGTATAGCCAAGTCCGGGGAGTGCATTGGAATGTGTTACCCCAACCTTCATTAAGCAACTAGAGCACTCCCATTCTTACTACCAAAGAAGTAGGAGGCAATTACCATTATTGTGGCTCACAAGCGGATAAGAAAGTATTAACTATGTCTTCTGCAAGCCAAAGCCTATCTAGACAAATCCCTCGTTCTCTGTACGACACAAAAGCTTAAACAAAAGGATGGAAAAGCTGCATATTTCTCCTGTTTGGTTGAAGAGTTATGCTTTTACTATTAAGGAATTACTATTGAGTATTGAGGGAAGAAGATCTTTTTTGGGAAGAGGGGAGAGGAATCCCTTTCCCTTGCATTGCTTTTATCCCCCTTTGGGAGAAAGGAATATGGTGGGACCTAAGTAAAGCCTCTCCCTTGAACTTCCCTCTTCCTTCGCTACTCGTTCCTAACAAATAATAGAAGGCACATCCATCCCTCCCTATACCTCCCCACCTCCCTCCTCCCTTCTCCTTATTGTTCTGCCCTACCAATACCATTCAGTGAAGATTTATGTATGGCTTCATGAGTTTGAGGTCCCTTTAATTGCATCATCCCAATCAAATTAGCTCAGATAAGAATTGAAACGCTCGTGTCAAGATTTTTTGGGTACTTCATACCATAATTATATCTGAGATACCACGAACACCTTGCCGAAGAATATCATCAGCCAGGTTAAATGCTTCTGTTACTGGGGTAGAGGGGGAAACTGCAGTCAATAACTTGTCATTTGGAATGACAATCAGTGTGTCGACTTTGTCTCTCAAAGCTGCAATTCCTTCTTGGGCTTGAACTGCCCTCCTTCGGCCCTCAAAAGAGAAAGGGGTTGTGACAATACCAACAGTTAAGATACCCATTGACTTTGCAGTTCCTGCAATTATGGGAGCCGCACCAGTTCCAGTTCCTCCACCCATCCCAGCCTGCACATCATAATTTTAAGTTTCTACATAGAGAAACAAAAAAATGTCTATAGAAGCAACAAAAGAATAAGTGATTGGTGTGCAATACTAGATGCATTTTTAGCAAGCAAAATTAGACATTTTAGACTTTTAAGGACGAGATTTTGAGTCTTGCGTGTCTACCATTTGACCACCAAGGTTGACCAACACAGCATTCATTACCCATATGCAAACTAGGGCGGCCCAACCATCGACGAGCCTAATACAAAATCTCATGGAAGGCCTTATTTACATTAAAATATTTACTTAAATAATGCATTAATTTTTACAGAGAAACCATTTCTTCAACTCTTGTAACTGAAATGTTGGGGGTTTAGAGCCATTACCATTTGACTTTCGGTGAAGAAGGGTACCATTTTTTACAAAGCCTTCTCAACATTCATATTCCACAAACAACAATTTCAAGGGAATCAGCACTACACCTACTGGTTCAATCCGTATGGAGAAGAACATTGCAACAAGGTAATTTCAAGAGCAATCTTTACATCCTTTTTGAAAAATTCACTTACCTAAATTAGTAGTTTAGAGAGAGTAAAGAGAGTGATCTAGGCCCTGATTGGTAAACAATGGCTTTTGGATCTTCGGCTGAGAAAGCCAAAAAAAAAAGGAAAGTAGGTTGTTATCTTGTCCAAAAAAGCTAAAAGGTAACTTTTTAACTCTTTATCTGCACATCCCAATACCAATATCAAACAGAAAAATTACTATTCTTACATATTACAAGTCAATTCTAAAACTTATTAATGAAAAGTAATATTGTCATTTTGATAAATAAAATAAAAAAGCTAAAAAGTCAAAAAGTTAAAGTTACCAAATGACCTACCTTGTTAGGTAAAAAGGTTAAGTTATCAAACGACCTACTTGTTTTTCCAAAAAAAAGAACAAAAAAAGTAAAAAAATTAAAAAATAAAAAGCTTTGGGTTACGAATCAAGCCCTTGGCTGAAAAGCTTCACAAGAGAAAATGAGTGGAGAGAGGAAAAAAAAACACAAAGAAAGTAAATGGAGAGTGGAAGAGAGAGAATGAGTGAGGAGGAAAAAGAACAAAAAGCTAAAAAAAAGAACAAAAAGCTAAAATGATGGGTAAGGTGTGGATTTGGCATATGAAGAAAGGATATAGCTAGAATTTATACATGATGAGAATTTTCACAACATTTCATAGGAACCAAAGATGCTGTCTTGCACATGCAGACCTTAACTTTTGACAAAAATTGTTATCTTTCATAAAATTTGCCAATAAAAATTTTTTGGAGCTTGAGCCGTTTTATTGTAATCTGGTGAACTTCAAGCCTTTTGGGTTTGGCCAACCTGTTGTGAATATGAAAAGCAAAATAACCATAGTTCCACAATAATTTGGCGCCTTCTCTGATTCAGTTCTAAAAACTGCCTCGCTTTAAGGTTGAGACGGCTCTGCTGCAAGCATTGTGCTTGAATATGAATGAATCCAAGATCATCCTTAACTATTTTAAGCATAAGAGTATAACACATACCAAAAATGGGTTCTAAACAACCAAATACATGAATTTTTCATTAATCATTATAGACCAAGAGTTAGATTATCCTTGGTAGATAGTCCATACCATGATTGGGGAAGGATCATCCATCATTTACCTTCCTTACCATATTGCAATTGCATCCCATAATAGGAAGTATATTCGAGAATATAATAAACCTCTCCCAAAAAGTTTAAAGTTTGATTTTTAGTACCAAATTTTTCTTCTTTGAATTTCTAGAAATTTTAGTGACTTTACATGCATTGGTAATGATACATCCTTGCAAGGCTTTAAATTTCAATGATATATTGCATTAATATCGCAGTATATCAAAATATAATTGAGAACATTGGGCAGAATTATATTAAGTATTTTCATTATATTAGAATATAACCTATAGTTTATGTTAGAATTGATGTAAAACAAAAAGAGAGAGAGCAAAGAGAGAGAATTATTGTGACGGTAAAATGAGAGAGAACCCAGATAATTAGAGGCTTTGTTTGTTTCGACGGATATAAAGGCCGGATTGGACTATTAGTCCAGAATATGGTATAATACCATGTTTGTGTTGCATAAAAATTCCTTTGGATTACATATCCGACGGGATATGGTATCCCAAAATATGGGATAATTCAGTCAGGCGGGAGTTTGTGGGATTGATAAGCCAGGCATTAGGATAGAATAGAAAATTACTAATATACCCTCATCTATATTCAACCACTGTTCCCTCGCTTGAGCTTCCCTTCTTCTTGAGCCTCCCTTCTTCTGATTTTCAATTTGCAATTGGTGTTCTTCGGTGGGTTTCGGTTAGTTTTGATTTCAATTTGAAATTAGTTTCAATTAGCAATTGGTGTTCTTCGGTCTCAATTTTCAATTGGCAGTATATATATATAAAGAGAGAGAGAGAGAGAAAGAGAGAGAGAGAGAGAGAGAGAGAGAGAGAGATTTGGGATGCTTCAAAGATGGAATTATAGAGAGATTTGGGCTGCTTCAAATCTGAATTTACTGCTTCAAATCTGGAATTACTGCTTCAATTTGCAATTCGTATTCTTCAGTTGGTCTTCTTCACATCTTCAATTTGGTGTTCTTCGGTTGGTGTGCTTTCGCATCTTCAATTTGCAATTTACAATTGACAGTATATATATATATATATATTAGCTTATTTAAAAAATTAAATAACATATTTATTAGTTTTTTTACTACAGGAGTACTTATGAAAATTAACAAATATAATCCTATCTCACATTATCCAATCTCACCTAAAACAAACATGAGTTTGTGTAATTCATTAAACAATCCTCATTAAATCAAACACAAAAAAACTAATCCCACCTCATTCATAATCTCACCTCATTACCAATCCATACACTAAACCCACCTCACTACTGATCCGAGCTAATCCAGTCCACCGAATCAAACGAGCCCAGAGTTTACTCCCTTGCCACTATTATTTATATAATAACACCAAAAGTACAATAATACCCCTAACTTAACACTCCCCCTCAAATTGATGCATAGATATTTCTCATACCCAACTTGCACCCAATGGGGTGAAACATTTTACTACTAAACCCTTTCGTAAAAATATCTGCTAGTTGATCTGCAGACTTTACAAAGGGCATACAAATTGATCCTAGCACAGTTTCTCCTTGATGAAATGTCAATCAATTTCTATATGCTTGGTTTTGTCATGCTATACAGGGTTACGAACAATATTAATGGCAGTCTTGCGGTCATAATACAACTTCATAGGTTTGTCGCATTCAATCCCTAAGTCCTTTAACAGTACTTGAAGCCATAAAAATTTGCAAATGCCATGTGCCATAGCCCTATATTTAGCCCTTGCACTTGATCTAGCCACTACTGTTTGTTTTTTACTTCACCAAGTAACTAAGTTGCCTCCGACAAATGTGCAATACTCCAATGTAGATCGCCTGTCATCAACTGAACCAACCCAATCTGCATCTGTAAAAGCTTCTAATTTCATGTGGCCGTAACGAGAGAACAAGAGCCCTTTTCCAGGAGCAAACTTAAGATATCGTAAAAGACGGTAAGCAGCGCCAAGGTATACACTGCGGGGATCATACATTAACTGACTGATAACCCCTACAGCATATGCAATATCAGGTCTGGTGTGAGATAGATATATTAATCTTCCTACAAACCTCTGAAATTGACCCTTGTTGACAAGTTCCCCATCACCACTACTAAGACGATAATTAGCCTCAATAGATGAATCTGCAGGTCGACAACCCATCATACCAACTTCCTCTAAAAGATCAAGAATATACTTTCTTTGGAAAATGAAGATCCCATAATCTGATCTCGCCACCTCAATTCCAAGAAAATATCGTAGCTCCCCCAGATCTTTCATCTCAAATTCTTTTGCTAGGTTTGCCTTAAGACGGGATGCATCCTTAGTATCATTACCTGTCACAACTGTGTCATCAACATATACAATAAGAATTGTGATCTAACTATTGCATTGCTTAATAAACATAGTATGGTCTGCATGACTCTATCGGTACCCAAACCTTAGCATAGCTTGGAAGAATCAATAAAACCATACTCGAGGGGACTGTTTTAGCCCATATAGGACTTTCTTCAATTTGCACGCTTTCCCTTCTGTTTCAAGAGCTGAGAAACCTGGTGGCATATCCATATATATCTCTTCTTCTAGATCTCCATGGAGAAATGCATTCTTCACATCCAGCTACTGGAGAGGCCACCCTATATTAGCTGTACAGGATAAGAGTACCCGAATTGAATTCATTTTGGCTACTGGAGCAAAAGTCTTTTAGTAGTCAATACCATAAGTTTGGGTAAAACCCTTAGCAACTAGCTTTGCATTGAATCTCTCAACTGATCCATCTACCTTGTGTTTTACTGTAAGAACCCATTTGCACCCAACTGCCTTCTTCTCTTTTGGGAGAGAGACCAACTCCCAAGTTCCACTCTTTTTCAAGGCTGTCATCTCCTCAACCATAGCCTTCTTTCACTTAGGATCTGCAATAGCTTCATTCCAACCCCGTGGAGTCGGTATAGAGGACAAAGACGAGACAAAAGCACGATATGAGGTTGATAAAGAGTCATACGAGACAAAATAAGAAATTGAGTGTTGAGTATATGTCCCAACGCATTTTCAAAGGGCGATAGGTAAGTTACAAGTATCAAGATCAACAACTGATGACTCATTACCAGGTGGATTAGTGGGAGAGTCTGAAATGGAGGATGGAGGTAGCAACTGGCAAGGTGGTAGTGTCACACGAGCCGTCTGATCTTTCGAACGTCGAGAATAAGTATCCAGGTCCGGTCTATCTAATCGTTTATCAACATCTTGCTCTGTTTTATCCTTACCAGACTTTTACGTCTCCCCCTCACTAGGAATAAGAGCTTGTGGGATAAGATTCAGGAAAACCAAACCTTGAGACTGTACCATCTCTTCGAGTCTAGATCGCTCCCCCTGAAGAGATGTCTCAAGAGAGTGGAAAAAAGATTCAAATTCCCAAAAGGTAACATCCATACTGACAAATATTTTACGAGTGGTCAGATGATAGCACTTATAACTTTTTTGGGTAGCAGAGTAGCCAATGAAGACACATTTGATAGCTCTAGAATCCAATTTGCCACCCGCGTGTTTAAGTGCATGAACAAAGCAGGTGCAACCCAAAATCCAAGGTGAACGAAAGAAAACACGTGGAGACCCGGGAAGAAGCTCCAAAAGAGTTTTGAACTGAAAAACACTAAAGGGCAAACGATTGATAAGATAAGCAGCAATAAGAACGACCTCAGTCCATAAAGACTTAAGAACATGCATAGTAATAAGAAGGGAACAGGCAACCTCAACAAGATGAAGATTTTTGCATTCCGCAACTCCATTTTGCTTAGTTGTGCGTACACAGTTTATCTGAAAAAAAATACCATGAGCCTCGAGATTGGGACCAAAACCACCATCAAGATACTCGGTCCCATTATCAGTTCGGAGAATCTTGACGTTAGCATCAAACTAGGGGCAGACCATGCAATAAAGATTTTGAAAATAGAAAAAAAAAAAAAAAAACTTCACTTTTAGTGCGAAATAAATATACCCAAGTAACATGAGAATGACAGTCAATAAAGGTAACAAATGACTAATAACCAGAAATAGAAGTAATAGGTAAGGGACCTTATACATCAAAATGAATAATTGTGAAAGGAGAATCACTACATTTATTGATTGAAGGGTAAACAGACCGCTTATGTTTTGCAAGTTCACAAGCCTCGCTGCACAAAAAATTAATTCTAGAACAATGTTTAACTAAAGATGGAAATAATCTCTCTAAAACTCTAAAAGAATGGTATCCCAAACGGCGATGCCACTAATGTAATTGCAAAAAGATGATTCTAGTATCAGCATGGAGAGCCTAGTCAGACTATGAATAGGGATGGCAATGGGGCGGGGTGGGGATTAGTTCCCCCATCCCCGTCCCCTATTTGATCGGGGCAGGGACGGGAGAAAATATCGAGAAAGTAGCGGAGAACGGTGCGGGTACGGGGATATTTCGGGTATGATTTTTAAAGTTTAAAAGAGTAATATTAATAAAAATTATAAATAATATAATAAATAAAAAATA
>JAOTRH010000022.1:16462522-16476870 GCA_034768845.1 Heliamphora exappendiculata
GGAGAGCAAATACCGTCCCCACCCCGTTTGTTATCGGGAGCGGGAAAAATCCTACAAATCGGGGCGGGAGTGGGGGCGGGGCGGAAAAAATTGTCATCCCTAACTATCAAGGTAAAGGGGAACCAGAAGACAGAACAACCAGTAAGTACGGGCCACCATGTGCACTATCACTGTCAATCATTCTCCCCGTCTCCAGTTCCTAAAAGACACAATGAGTTGGAAAAAATGTTATAGAACAGTTTAGGAAACTCATGAGGCGACTAACAAATAAAAAGTTGGTAGAAAAATTGGGAACATGAAGGACAGATGACAGAGAAAGCAAAGAAGAGCACTAAATAGAACCTTTGCCAGATATAGAAGATAAAGAACCATTAGCTATTCTGACCTTATCTTCACCATAA
Organism: Heliamphora exappendiculata; assembly: GCA_034768845.1. NCBI lineage: Eukaryota > Viridiplantae > Streptophyta > Magnoliopsida > Ericales > Sarraceniaceae > Heliamphora > Heliamphora exappendiculata. The sequence continues at coordinate 16,462,924 of JAOTRH010000022.1, forward strand.
CAAGTGGAGTAAGAGAAAAATAACGTAGAAAAGCCAGTCATATGATCAGTGGACCCGAAGTCAATAATCCACGGAGTAGGAGAGGCGACAACACTAAGTGCAATAGGAGATATATCTGAATGAGCAAAGTCGGAAGAAGAAATGGAGGCTATAGAAGATGAGATTTCAGCCCGGGCCATAAGGCACCTAAGAGTAATCAACTTAGCCTCAGAGAGAGGACACGTCTCACTAAATGTGGTAGCAAGAATCTCATAAAGATGAGCGTGGGAGCGAATAAGGCCACCACGTCCACCTCCACGTCTCAGAGTAGGACGACCATGTAACTTCCAGCAGTAATCAATAGTATAGCGGGATTTACCACAATGCTCACAACGTAGCTGATCTCGGGCTACTGAACCATTCAACTCCCCAAGTTTGATGGGCTGGCTTGGCCGAGTGAGAGACATAACAGTTAACACAGAGCGCTCCTGACTGGGAGGAGGAATCATAGCATGACGGAGACTCTCTTTCTACTAAACATAAGCATATGTTTGTCGTAAGATGGGAAACGAATCACGACCCAAAATCTAGACACGGATCGGATCATAGTCAACATGGAGGTTGGCAAGAAAGTCATACACCAGCTCCTTTTCTACTATCTTCTGAAAAACAGTAGCATTAGTAGTATTAACATCCTGAAAGTCCTGATAATAATCAATCTCACTCCACAAGCTAGTCAACTCAGCGTAATACTGAGTCAAGGACTAGTTTTTCTAAGTTAACCCATAGAGTTTCTTCTTCGACTCGTATAACTGAGCATCATTGCCAGTCTGAGAATAAGTCTGAGCAGCAGCAGACCAAATTTTATATGTAGTATCCAAAAGTAAAAAACTGCGATTAATGGAGGGCTGCATAAAGTGTAATAGCAAGGACATGACAAGAGCATTTCCCTCTATCCATCGAACGCGAGAAGATCCCACAACTGTTGGCTATTTGGTTTCACCGGTAGTATAACTAAATACACCACGAGCAGCGGTGGCTAAACTACAGGCACGAGATCAGATCAAATAATTGCTGCCATCCAATTTAACAGAACTAATCTGAAGAGATGGACTATCAGTAGAAATCCCTGAACGAATCAATCCGATGTCATCATAACTATCAGAAGGCTTTCCTGTATTAGACATGATCACGGGAAACCAAGAACAAGTAGGATGAAATAAACTAAAGCAAAGAACTGTAAATAGATGCAAATCTAAGTAAACCTAAACCACTAGAGTACCACAAATAGCCAAAATATCATACCAAATTGTAGCAAGACCAAAAAAGAACCAAAGAAACGGCTAGAACCCCAAGTAGAGACAGATAGAGCACATAACAGATTTAGCCGCAATGTGTGGTGGTCACAAACATCCAAGGAGCTTCAAACAAGACTAGCCGAGCTTTAACTGAACCCCAAACAAGCAGAAATGTGCTGAAATCAACTCAAAATCAACTCAGAAACCCTAGCCACACCTTGAAAGCAACCCAAAATTGATAATGGGTTCAATTTGAACCTTGTGGAGCTTGTTAAAACCCTAGTTGGCACCTTTGAGGAGAGAAGGACCATCGATCAAAGCCAAAACAGACAAAAAAAGGCGTATTGCGAAGACAACAACATGAAAAAAGGTTGAATCGATCCTTGAAAGACCTTGAATAGCTCTAATCGGCACCCGTGGAGTGAGAAGAAGCTATCGATTAAGGCTGGAAAATCCCGCAATCGCGATTTGGGATGAAACCCTAGGCGGCGACGGCAACAAATCGGAAAAAATCAAAAAAATTACCAAACTTTTGAGGAAAAATCATCGCACTGATATGTAGGATCAGTCGATCATCTCGATCACCTCAGCTTTTTTTTTACAAAACAAATTCAAAAAATAAAAATTAAAAAAACGAAAACAAGGAAGACCAACAAAGAAATACTATATTTTATTTACAAAGGATTATACTTTGATACCATATTAGAATTGATGTAAAACAAAAAGAGAGAAAGCAAAGAGAGAGAGAGAGAGAGTAATTGTGACGGTGAAATGAGAGAACCCAGATAATCAGAGTTTACTCCATTGCCACTGTTATTTATATAATAACACTAAAAGTACAATAATACCTATAACTTAACAATTTAATATTGAGAGAGTAGGGGTAATACAAATTCTTGGTAAAGCCTGTCAGTAACAAAAGGATAACCATACCAAACTAAATCTTTGTCTCAATCAATTGGAGTAGGCTACATGAATCCTTTTACGTTATTCTGCTCTGTTAAGGAGAATATCTTCAGTTAGTTTGAACAAGTTTATATCTTTTCTTAATACGGCATCCCATGTCAATTTAGGTCTATCCCTCCCCCTAGTGTTTCTACTACCCAAGATCTTATCAGTTTTCTTTACTATTGCATCAAATGGTTTACGTTGTATGTGTACAAATTAACTTAATCTATTTTCTTTCAACTTATTCTCAATTGATGCGACCCTTACCATTCTACGAATTTTTTTATTCTTAATTTTAACCTTTCTAGTATTACCGCGCATCCACCTTAATTAAAAAAAATTCACCATTTTTCAAAATACCTCTAATTGTCTCAAGAGAGGCTTCAATTAATCTAATAACCCACACATTGGAAAGATAATTGATTGATAAAACATTCAACCAAGGAGAGGTGGCGGCCATTCTCAAGAACCAAAAAGACTGAGCTGAGGAAACCCTACGAGTCATTGAAAGGATGGTAGGAGGGCCCTTGTTCTATCAATAGAGGGAGCAAAAAAAGGCATTGCTCCCTTTATATATAATATAAATAAATACTAGCAACAAACTCATCAATTATATATATAGAATTGAAAAATGTATACTTTCGTAATATGTATTACTTTTGTGAATCAATGATACAAACTAAAATCTAAAATTTAGAACATTTGGAAAAAATTCAAAACTCAAAATTTAAAAGTAATCATATCTTTGAATAGCATGAAAAAAATAAGATATGTTGGTCAATTATAATATAGAATTAGATATTATATTCTTTTGTAATATATATTATTTTGGTGAATCAATAGCACCACAAAATTTAAAAGTAATAATATACTTGAATATCATGAAACAAATAAGATACATTGATGCTATAATCTTAGTTGTATCTCTTTAGAAAATCTAAAATAAAATTTTAATTTGAAAAAGATTAAATGAAAACTTCAAATGCGATTTTTATTGCAAGTCATACTTCGGGATGAAAATTTATCTCAACCCAGCCCTGACCTCATATGCCACAACTCACTCTGAATCAATTTCACTTGTACTTACTATTTTTTGTCTTTTTATTTCTCATTATTCACTAACTATTATCTCCAATATGCCTTATCATCACATGCTCTCGTTAGCAAATATTGACAACATGTCCCATAACATTATTGGATATCTAATTATATTATTGTCTTTCAGCATTTTATAAATTCTGTCAATTAAATATATAGTAAGATTTCTAAATTCTGTAAATTATTATTTGACGAAGATTAAAAAATTTAAATAGAAGGATGTAAATAAGAAAATTCTTTTTTTATAATTAAGGAATCCTTTTTTGTGTAAATAAGGGATTCTTTCCTTTTATTAAAATTTTAAAATTAATATTTAAATGTATTAGCCAATAGATATTTTAAAATTACTTTTTTAGTTCAAAATTCCAAAAAAATAAATAGAATTTGCATTTTGGAGTTCCCAAAAACTTTGGGACAAAAATTCTCTTTTCGTTAATATATATATTAGCAAAAAGCTCGCGCTATGCATGGTCGAATACAAATTTTAGTAAATGACACTACTAAATTAAAGATTCTCTCTAAAAAACTAAAATAAAAAATTTAATAGTAATGACATCTTTGGAAATTTCACGAAATAAAAGACATGTTAGTGCTACCATCTCACGTGAAAACAATTCAACTAATACATAAAAATGTCATACACTTAAAATAAGGTTTATATAATGTCTTTTTTTAAGTGTTACACGTATTGTCACTTGGATTTTGTCTTTTTTGAATCTTTTCATAATTTAAAACAAAATTGATTTCATGTTCTTAAAATGTAAAAAGAAATTTATAAAAAATTGAAAATAGTTCAATTAATACAAAAAAATATCTTCCACTCAAAATAAGGTTTACGTAATTTCTTTTTATATAATATCTTGCACTCACAAGAAACTAGGAATATTATTATTTTTGTTGTCTTTTTTAATTTAATTTATATTTTTTAACAGAATTTTTTAAAAAATGTTTTCAAATAAAGTTTATATATTGTCTTTTTTTAGAGTTCCAAGTATTCACATGAATTCAAAGTAACTCCTTAATATATCATTTTAATAAAATTAATTTTAAATATTTTTTTAACAAATAAATATGATTTGTGATCAAATTCAAGGAATTAAAAATGATTTATCTAAGCAGAGAGCCTAAGTTTGGTCTATTGAAGATTAAAAGCGCTTAGAATAACAAAAAGGAAGACAAAACATCAAATAACCACATGTTTTTGGAAAGCATGCACGGTTTGGTAAAGTGAATTTAAAACATTAAGAAAATTGACAACAAGCGATGACAAACAATAATAAAATTTAACCCAATTTTTTACAAGTTACAACTCAACTACTAATCAGCAAAAAAATATCAACATGCGACATATGAGATTAAAATAGGTCACTATACAAAAGTCCTAGAACTCAACAAAAAATAATGCAATATCAAAAATTACAAAAACTGTTTTGCATTTTGCCTCTATTCAGATTTTTAATTTTTATTTTTAAAAAGTAAGGTTGGGACTGTGGGAGGGGTCAAAAGCCTCAGGCATGCAGGATGATGGTTTGAGTGGTTGGGGCGGACTTGAGGAAAGAGAAATACAGTTATTCTCTTAGAAATTAGAATCGGAAAGAGAAATACAATATTCTCTTTGAAATTAGAATTGGGGATTTAGCTAATGAAAAACAAAAATAAATACAAAACATGAACCCAAAGCCTGTCACCAACATGAATAGTAAAAAAATAAAAAATACATGTAAGCAATACACTAAATAATGATAGAATTATAAATACATGTGAATATACATTAAAGTAATGAATTACTGAGGTAATGAACACCATAGAAGTTGATAAAAATGAAGAAAAACACCCTTGATCATAAATAAAAAAAGTATTAATAAATGAATATTTTGGCACCCATTGGTAACTAGATTAAAAGCTAGCTTTTTTGTTTTTTTGCATTTTCAACCAAAAAGCTAAATTTGGTCCAAAGTAGGTTATTTGATAAATTAGCTTTTATGTTTGCTTTTTTGAAATTGGTTATTTGGGTAAAAAGTTAGTTTTTTTGCTTTTTGTTTTAAATTGGATAGTCAAACTGGATAATTTTGCTCTTCTATATAGTTGAAAATAACAATTATTTGTAATTGATAATGGTAGTAAATAAGTTATGAATAAGAGATATTATTATATTTTAAAATTAGTGAAAATTAAATAGAATATTTTATAAATTAGTGCTTTGATTTTATTTTTTGGCTTTTTAGCTTTATTGTCTTTTGCCAAACAGGTTATGTTGACTTTTTCGCATTTTTAGTCAAAAAGTCAAAAACCTTAGGTAGCCAAACGGGCCCTTTATAAGCTGAGTAGCATGGATACGGACATACAACAAACACAAATACGGCAAAACGTCAATTTTCAAAAAATACAAGACACGATACATCTAAAACATGTTAGAAATTTACATTTTTAACTATTAATTATATGTTAAATATTAAATAATTTATTCCATGGTAATTGAAATTATATAACATATCACTAATAAAATGAAAAAGTTCTATATTTAATCTTCTAAATGCTTCAAAATATATTTAGTGTGCATAATTTGCATATCAAATAATGAAAAACATTATTACTATGAAAACAATTCAACGCATAGAACGTGTTGGAGAGTTCAAAAATTGTCGTTAAAGTGTTCCTCAAGTGGCGAAAAAATGTATGCCACTATATATTTAAACTTTTTAATTAAGACACGTTTAAAAAACATCAGATATGAGTTTAGGAGTGTCGGAAGAGTATTAGTAATAGCCCCCATTTATTATGACCCAAGTAGACTACTGGCCCAATAACTTGAATAGAACCTAAAAACATGACCCAAAATACTTATGCCGAAGGTTCTAGTAGTAGCCCACAAGTTCCTTTATATACCAAACTTAATTTCTATCTCCCACCGATGTGAGATGAGGTATCACAATATTCCCCACTCAAATACGCAAAACTCATTTTCAAAAAAATAAAATACACAACACTCTTGTTGGTAGCCTAGGTTCTTCTCCTAGCTAGAATGTGGATAGCAGCAACCCATTAACGGACACAGAACAGTCCGTTAGCGTGCACAAGATATACAGCATCGGGGCCTCTACCCATCTTTAGAGCCTCTACTTCTCTATCTATGTCGTCATGAAACCCTTGATAGGACCAATGGTGGCTCTGATACCATTTGTAATGAGTCAAGTAGATTACTAGCTCAATAACCTAAATAAAGAGCTCAACAACGCGGTCTAAAATGCTTAAACTCAAGTTATTATTACTAGCCCACCTGTTATTTTATACACTAGATTTACTTTCTATCTTTTATAAATATAGGATAGAGTGTCACAGTAAAGCAAAGCAATACACGGCCTCTGAAAACGTAAATCAAAGCACATAAGCAATGGGGAAAACATAAAGCAAAGAAATATAAACAAAGTTGCTAACCTTTTTTGAAGAATTTCATGGACAATAAAGACGGCTAGGGTTTTTGTTAGAGTTGAAGTTAAGAAAACAAAGGTAATAGGGCATGATTTAAAGTGGAGGCTATTTAAGTTTTGTAAATAAAATCTTCAATAACGGAAGAAGAAAATTATGGGAATATCAACGTTAATAATAAACTAGCATTGATATATAGTTTTAGGAAATTGGTAGCAAATCCGTGCAAATTGATAGAATCATATTTTTTTGAAAATATTATTTTTAGAAACCTGTGCAAATTGGTACAAAACATGTGTCTTATTTAAGCAATTAGCATTGGATAAAAAATAAATTGGTAGGGAAACATATTTTTGAAATAAACTAGTATTGATATATACCAATATCAAATAGTCACAAAATCTTTAAGTCAAAATATTCTAATCCAAATTTAAGTATAATTATTTTAGACCAATTATAGAATGATAGGCATTATTATCGGAGTAAAAAAAATTAAAATTTAAGAAAATTAGATTGAGAGTTTTAAGCTCAAAGACATATTAGATACGACGAACGACCTATTTGGGGGAGGGGGGGGGGAACAATAGAAAATTTTCAACTAGTAAAATATTCAAAATTTCAAATAATGCTACAATGATCAAGATTTACCTTTCAACTTGTTGTTTAGGTTAACTTGGAAATGGAAATATTTCGAAGATGTTTCAAAAATGCTAAGCGTTCGAGAAGTTTAAGAAATGGACCCAATAATATATATTAAACTATCCAACACCGCATTACATACAACCTCTTCTTGCATGTGGAGATTTAGTGGGGAACAAATGCAGAAAGAGATTTGAAACCAAGACCTTCCAAAAACCAAAGCTTTGATATTATACTTTATATCACCAATTGTTCCAAAAAATTTAACTATTAGGAAAATAAGCCCAACAATCCATATCAAGATATCCAACAAAAAACACAAGGGAAACAAAAATAAAAGCAAAAATTGGAACTGGACGAAGATGTTTGGAAAAAAATAAGCTACATATATGTTTATGGATGCTTTAATAATCTATATAATAAAACAGTTCAGTGTTTCTGAAATGTCTAGAAACTAACTATGTTTTAATGGTTAGAATTTCTTTTTTATAAAATTCTAAGGCTGAGATTTTACTTGCCAAATGAAATTTTCACTCATTTTCACCAGCAAACATTTCTCAAAATACATACCATTACCAAACCCTAAAAACTCTTCCAAAACCCTAAAAACTCTCACATCCCTCTCTCTCCATCGAAGCCTCTCTAAACCCTAAAGACTATAATCTCTGTTACACCACCGCTGCAATGCCGGCACCGCTACAACGCCGCATCCACTGCTACGTTGCCGCCGCTACTGCTGCGCCGCCTCCACTGCTACGTTGCCGCCGCTGCAACGCCATCGCTGCGTTACACCATCGCAACTTCCGACACATCATATCCGCAACTAGGTTAGTTAAGCTCTTTATTTTTTTCATAGATTTCTATAGTTGAGTTCTAAGATTTGGACATATCTATTTTGAGGAAACAAATTCGAGGGGTAACCAAATTTAATCTCGATTTTGTGTGGGTCTTCTTCTTCTTGAGCTTGTGTTTGGCCTAACTTTTTTTATAGGTTTTTTGGCTTTTTGATTTTTTTGCCTTTTTTTAATAAAAAAGTATATGTAAAAAGATGTAAAAAAAAAAACTAATTGATTTTAATAAGAGGCCAAACCAGTGAACTTTTAAGGAAGCTTTTAAGCAAAAAAACTTTTTAAAAAAAAGCTAAGCCAAACATAGGCTGATTTTGGGTTTTCTTTTTTTTTTCCTTTCTTTTAAATTGGTTTATGTATGTGTTTGTATATTCTGTATATTCAAGGATTTCATTTGTATATATCAATACTCAAATGCGAAGGGAGACCGAGGGTGAGCATGTGATGAATATTATGATTTAATCCGTCAAAAATATTTGATTTTTATGAAATAAATAATTAAACTTTAATATATTAATCCGAGTCCAATATTTTATTTTTAACAGGGTTGGTTTTTTAAAGGATTTTTTGTAAGGTGTTTCATGAAATTTGTTTATATATATATATAATTTGACAAAGTAAGTTTTTCAATATTTTGTTGCTCTTAGTAATTATTTTGTTGTTGATTGTTGTTCAGAATTAATTTTGATATCAGATTGTGTTGGAAAGTGCCTTTAGGCACAGGCAATCCGCTAGTTAAATAATAAAACATGACATTTGCACATATCCTAACACAAGGGGGATTAGCTCTTCCCTAGTCTTGAAAGCACTTTATTATAACTACTCACCCAAAACATTAGAAACCATGTGTGGTGTGCCTAACACGGCAAGAGACAAATATCATACTATTGTTGTAATTGACAATTCCACTTAGGTTCTTCCCTTTCAAAATTTTTATCCGTTTTGGTTTTTCTGAAGTTGCCTCAAAACATTGATTCATTTCTGTTCACTACAATTTCAAGAGGGGCAAAACGGGAATTCACCTCTATCATGGCCTTTGTATAGTAAAGCCCAAGGTTTGTAAAATTTCATCGGGGCAAAAATTGGCCCCCCGACCTCCTCCCTTCACCCCTAGAGAAGCAACGAACCAGGGACATGCAAAGGTGCAACACGTGGTACATTCTGAGGGTTATCAAGTTCATAGTACTATTTCTGAATTTAGAGCGGATAAAAGATAGACCAAAAAGAATCATAAAACTGAGCAAACAGCCACATAAACGAACAAACTGACTTGCAGTTATGGATCAAATATAGAGTATAAAATATTCTGAAAAGGATGCCAGCTATGGATACTAGCTATACTGTTGAAAACTTAAAGAACATACCTATTGTACAAATGAGGACCAAAGGTCCATAACATTAATCTGAGTTTTCTTATGCCTTTAGCTACCGGTCTTTTATCACTAATAAATAGTTCTGCTTCATTACTAATGTTTTCGAAAAGGATATCACTTATCAGACAATGAGCAGAACCTCAAACCAGCATATAATGAATGGATGATTTTAAGGTTGGCACATACTTGAATAGACAACAATTATGGGAATAAAAACCAGATTATGCCAGAAAATTACATTGGTACTAGTCTCTGAAACTTACAGTCACGAAGACCATGTCTGCACCAAAAACTGCCTCTTCGATCGACCCTTTGCTTTCCTTTGCAGCATTCATGCCGATATCTGGGTTCCCACCAGCACCAAGTCCTCTGGTAAGCTCTTGACCTATTTGTAACCGGTGCTCAGGAAACACGGGTGACATTCTCATGGCTTGAACATCCGTGTTAACAATCCAAAACTCAACACCCTTCATTGCGCTTTCTATCATGCGATTAACTGCATTCGACCCTCCACCCCCAACACCAATAACTTTGATCTTGGCTTCGTTGTAGTTACTCAAACTCGACAAATCTCTCAAGCTTTCAGTGACACTTTCACCCAGACCATCATTTCTCAGATTGGTCATGGTGTTATTCCCCGCCCCCCTAAGCATTGAAATCTCGGGATGTAGATTCAGAAATGGGTCCTTATGGGAGTTGGTTGAACACTTAAACTGAGGAGAATAAGCAGTATTCTTTTGGCTAGAACCTAAAATCCCATTCTTTTCATCAAACACCTTCAGGGAACCGACTCTTCCAAAGTAGCTTTCCACCAAAACTCTCCCCTCAAGAACAGTTAGAACCCGAGATGGGCTTCTAGTATCAGAAGGTGTAAAATAGGGTAAAAGACTTGTCGCCATTACAGCAAAATCAAAATCTCAGAAATTAAACTAACCCTACAATTTTTTTAAGACAATGAGAACTACAATTGACTACAAGCCAAGTTGCATTGCAATATCTTCATCCCCTACCTGTTAAATCAAAACCAGAGAACCAAAATGTACGGAGAACTGATTGGAATAAACCCATTATGGAGAGCCAGACATGAAACTAATCACAATCAAGTCGCTAAAGAAAAGTAACAAAAATGAAACCAGATTACGACAAAGGATCAGAGTAGTTAGAGAAACACAAGAATTGACAAATGCAGATTGTATGAATTTTTTTTAAAAAAAAAAAATTACCCATCAACTGAAACCCGGCAAGAATTCCAATAACTTTTTCATGGAGGAAAATAAAATCAAGAAAGCAATCTTAACAGTCGGGAAAAGTTAAAGCAAAATCCCAGAAGAATATCAACCCTAAAAAATAACGAAATGCGATGATAAAGAACAAGATAGATAGAAAATGCAATTCGGGTATAAGAGAGAGAAGAGAGACCTATTGAGAGAATCGCAGTGTAGTGGAGAGTAAAGAGAGCAGTGCTGGAAGGATTCTTTATAAGGGGTTAAGCTTCTTTACATTCCCTTTTTTGAACCAGTGGAGCCCACTTATGTTACATTTTAATTATCAAAAAATTGGTTCACTTCGTAGTTTTTAATGCATATATTGTAGGCGTTTGTTCAACCTTGAATTATAGTTTTAATTTGTAGTTCATCCAAAAAATTAATATAATTTAAATAAATGTATTTACTGCGTTTTAGTTGTAATCTTTGTTATAAATTAATAAATATAAATTTTTTAGTTTAAGCTATAAGAATTATAGATAACATAATAAATAAATAATAATAATTGATGAATCAATAGAATTAAAAATATAAAAATAGAGAAGAAAAATTATAGATAAATATAATATTTTAATATTTTAGACTTATTATATTTATAAAATATTTTTTTTTTACATGTATTCATATTTTAAAAATATTTATTTTATGTAATCAGATATGGAATAGAAAAAAATGAGACAGAGAAAGCAAATACCGTCTCGATCCCATTTGTTTTCGAGGACGGAAAAAATCATTAGAAAGTGGAGTAGGGATGTGCAGGGACGATACAAGAAAATTGTCATCCCTACATGCTACCTATTCTATGTAGAATATTTTTAAATTGTAATCTCTATGTGTCTGCATTGTCTTGTTTTGTTGTTTACATTGTTTATCTAGCCATTTCCTATTTATGTGATGGATTTTTTTTAAAAATTAAAATCATTATAGAGTAAATGAAAAATTGATTGAAAAGGGTAATAGAATAATTATCATTATATGGGAATATATATTTTCATATGTATTTATATTTTAAAATTATTTATTTAATATAATTGGAGGCAAAGTAGAGAAAAACGAGACAGGGAAAACAAATACCATCTCTACACCGTTCGTTATCGGGGACATAAAAAATCTATAGAAAGCGAGGCAAGGATGTGCGGAGCGGATGCGGAAGAAATTGCCATCCCTACATGCTACCTATTCTATGCAGAATATTTTTAAATTGTACTCTTTTGTGTCTGTATTGTCTTTATTAGTTGTTTGCATTGTTTATCTAGCCATTTCTTATTCATGTAGGTGATTTTTAGGGAAAATATTAAAGTCATTATAGAGTAAATGAAAAATTAATTGAAAAGGGTAATGAAATAGTTATCATTATAGGAGTGTGTCTTTTTAGTAATAGATATTCGAGATGAATTGATCTATCTTTTTGAAGTGTGTCTTTCAGTGACACTTGTTTAATATGAGCAATTATGTTATTGCCTTTCGTGTTTAATCCGTGACTATATAAAAGTGAGAGAATATAAAATATGGTTTGGTTTGACAAAATCATTGTAACGTCCCAATTTCAAAATAATAAAATCCAAGCAAAATTTTGGAAAAATATCCAAATAAAGGGGACCATTTCTTTTATAAATAACTCTTGAAAACAGTCAATTTATATCCCAAAAGATAGCTCAAAAATCATTTTAAAAAAATTCGTTCTAAAATAATTTTTAATAAAAAGCCACTCAGCGAAGTTCGCTCGAGCGGACTCTTCACCGCTCAAGCGGTGGGACACCTGAGAGTTCACCGCCCAAATAGTGTAAGATTTTCTAAGTGTTGGAAAAATCACCACTTTTTCTCCTCCTTTAAACATGATTTTGAATAGACAAATTCGAGATGTAAAACATACATTTGAGAGTAAAACAACGATTTTTCAGCCCATAAACCCAAAATAAATCTCAATATCAAACTACATCATTAAAAGATTAAAGTTTTCAACCCAACAAACAAACGAAAGTCCTCACATTAGGGGTGTCCAAAAATCCAAAAAAAACTAAAGAATCGGTCCAAACTGGACCAATCCGTGCAGATTGGTTTGATTTTACTCTGAGTTGGTTTGGTTCCGGTTCTAAAAATATGTAAACTGTAGACTACGGATCGGTTCACGAATTTTAGGCCATGGTTTCAGTTCAGAATTGAACCGAACCGAAATATTTATTTCAATATATATATATATATTGAAGTGTGTCTTTCATTTAAATATTATTTACATTTATAACATATAAATTGCCACGTTCACTTCACGTCGTTCAGGTTTCTTTATTTTCTTAAGCTAATAAGTTATTGCTGCTAACCCTAAAAAATCTCATTTGACATTCCACATTCAGTGATTGCCGCGTTCACTTCACGTTCACAATTACGTATGTTGTGATGGAGAATTATAGCCTTTCTGTGCTACTGTTTTGAATTATAAAAAAATATTTTTATTGAGTATTAATGTGATTTTTGCTTAGATTTTAGTACTTATATTGGAGTATTGTATATTAGTGGAACCGTGATTTGGAATCGAAATTGAACCGTCAATAATAGGTTCGGTTTGATTTGGTTCCAGAAATTACACGATTTGGTTTGATTCTAAAATTACTAAAACCGTAAGGATTGATTTGGTTCTTGGTTTCATTCAAAATCGGTTCAAATCGGATCGTGTACACCCCTTACCTCACATGCATACTTAACATGAACATACAATCTTAAGGCCTTACAATACGAATGTTCTAACCTTACAATACGAGTGTTATAACCTAAATTTTAATAATCCAAGTACTCCAAAAGAAAATAAGAATTACATCTTTATAATTTCATTTCTCAAAAATATGCTATCCAAGAATTTGTAATCCTATCGTTACTTAAAAAGGGTCCAGCGATCATCATCTTACTCCAAAACTTTCTTTCCGCTATCACCTGTGTTAGCCCAAGTGCTTCATTAATTAATTTTGATGATTTTAATAATTCATTTCCTATAAATAAATGTTTTTAATTTGGATAATATTTATTATTTCCAAAATGAAAGTGTTAACCCATTTTGAACACTCAAGGTTGACACCATGAA
>JAOTRH010000022.1:16496291-16514482 GCA_034768845.1 Heliamphora exappendiculata
TCATGTACTTTTATTTTATTCAGTGTGGGTAGTGTAGTCTTTACGTTAATAAAGGTTAGTCTATATAAACTCCTCTTAGTTTTGTATTAATTTATGTTTTTCTTTTGTAAATATACATATATTATGGTTGGTTTCTCTCTTAATAGTTTAACATGTTCATTTAGTGTGCAGGAAGTTTTTTTTTTTAGTCGAAAGTGCATGCAATTAATATTTTACGGGATAAGAATAATCACAGAGGAAATTATTTTTCTTTTAGTTACGATTCTATCTCACATCGGTTAAAATAAGGGATTTTTCATGTGTATATAAGTCATTTGGGCACACTTCTCTCTTATAAGTCGGTTTTTAAAGGTGAGTTCTACTAAAGGATTTGTAACATTTGGCATCAGAGTAGCCACAATGTGAAGTCTGGGATTTGATGCAACTTATTTGAGTATGAGATCGAATAGGTTGTTGTTTTGTGGTCAAAGCCACGGAGGAGACAACCTATATGTTGAATTAAAGTAACTCCGTAAGGTGTCGACTACCTATTGGTGAGTAAAGTTTTCAGAAGAGAAAGGGTTACCATTGGGTCAGTTTCGATAAAGTGGGTCGCCGAGAGACCGGCTGCGAAGTGTGGTGGTGTGGTATATTACAATCATGTCCCAAATCTGATATAAATAAGGGACTTTTCATGTGTAAATAAGCTACTTGGATACCCTTCTCTTGTAAGTTGGTTTCATGGGTGAGTTCTACTCAACAGTTTGTAAAGGTTTGGTTATCTTGAAATATAAGGAGGAAAAGAAAATTGGATCAACAAACGGGAGAGATTTCTGCTTTGCTTGCCGTTTCTCTTTCTCTTACTGTTGATTTCCGATAATTTTTGGAAATCTTTAGTTTTGGAGTTTATTTTAGGCATTAGGGAAAATATCATGGGAAACAGTTTTCTTTTCCTTCTTGTTTTCCCAGGCCATTTCCATGCACCAAAGAGAGCTTGAGTGTAGTTGAAAGACTTATCATTCATCTAACTCAAACTATAATTCAGATATCTTAATAGTACTTAGAAACCTTAATAGTACTTTTAGTGAAATAAGCCAAGCTGATTTGGTCATATATTTGATCTGAGTGTTTGGAATGGGTCATGTTTAGTGTCATTGTAGTAGAATTTGGTTTAATTCCGAGTTTGTGGATTCATTTGTTTTAAATGATTGGATAAGGTCTCTCTCTCTCTCTCTCTTTACTCCCTCAGGGCTTGTTTGGTTGAAAGATTATTTTCTTGGGATAATTAGTGTACTCGGATACTTGGGATAACTCTCTCTCTCTCTCTCTCTTAACTCCCTTAGGGCTTGTTTGGTTGAAGGATTATTTTCTTGTGATAACTAGTGTACTTGGATTATTAGTACCAGGAGTATTATGGATTGAATTATTAGTGCTTAGTTTTTTTTTTTTTTGAATATGTACAAAATGGTGTTTGTTTGAGAGTAGGATAACCCATGAATAGTCTATTGTTTGGTTTGACCTTATTTTAGTGGAACTAAATTTAGTAATGTACAAAAATGCCCTTTAAAAATTTAGTACAATTCCTGGCAAAGAAGAAGTTGCAATATTCAACAATAGTTAAACAACTTGCAAATGGTTAAACAACACCTTGGAGGTGGGATGCCTTGTCCTGAATTGGTGGGATTTTGGCAGTTTTGAGGGCTTAGAGTTAGAGGTTTGTTTATCCCCCTCTCAAATTGGCAAAGCAAACATGGGACTATATGGATTTATTCCCATATATTCCAATCCTACCCCCTAATACCTCAAACAAATAGGGCCTAAATCTGTTACTTGCCATGGACTGTATCACACATGTATGAACGTGAAGGAACCAAAACAGTATTCTCGTAGCCAAAATCGAGATAGTCAGGCATCTCAATCCATTACTTGCCATGGACTGTATCACACATGTATGAACATGAAGGAACAAAAACAGTATTCTTGTAGCCAAAATCAAGATAGTCAGGCATCTCAGTACAACACTAGGTTAGTTCAGTTGAATAAGTTGCAACTTGAATGCCCACACACTTGAGACCGTTGATTTAAAATAGATTGCAGGATTAAGTCATGCGAGTTGACGTCTAATTATTCTTTGATGGCAGTTTAAGCATCCGTAAAATCCTTTTTTTTTTTTTTCTGTTAACATGCAAAACCTCTCTGGTTACACCTTTATGAATGTGAACCCTATAAGCAAAAAGAATATTTGGTAGGCTAGTTGAAACTTGAACCAAGGTTTTTTCAAGGCTATCGCCTATACACTGCCGTTTTCCATTATTTTGTGGGCATTTCATCTTTCCTTGCTGTTGACTCTCCCATCTTTCCTTAAGCTTTGCTAACTTCTGTTAAATTTTGTATACAATGAAATTCAAATGAGTATAACCTGCGAGCCATCATCGTCAGTGTCATGCACGTTTGTTATCCTTAATAATGAGAGGCTTCCATCTCATACCTAGCCTTATTAACATTATATGCTTTAACTGTGCCAGATAAGAAACTGGGAGGCATCATATTTATCTGGTGTTTATGGCATCCGACTGGACCACTTGGTGAGTATATGAGTTTGAGTTGTAGAATTGAATTCAGGCAATGAGCTAGTCTTTTGAATTTGGTAATACCAATTTATATGCTTTCATGGTTTGCAGATTGGAAAAATGGTCTCTTATATCTAAAATTGCCTGCTGAATTGCAATTTTATGTATGAAACAGTGCCAAGCAGTGGTCTATCCTGTTTCCTTGACTTCTCTAATGTACGCTGGGTCTTTTGTCCTAAAGTCCATCTCACTGTTGAATTCATGGAAGGAACATTGCAATGTTGGTGAAAGCCATTCATCCAACTGTATAAAGAATGTTTTGCCGATATTCATTGGCAAAATGTTTTCACTTGCTTCCAATGTGTTGGCATGGCGTAATTATTTTGTGGTCAGTATCTTCACCATTTTGTTGCTCCTAATTAATTCACATTTGTGTGTGTGTGTGTGTGTGTGTGTGTGTGTTTTCCTTCTAGTGTAACTTGTGTATCGATGATGGGGAAACTGGGTATCATTTTGTCTGTTTTATGGCTGACAAGTTTTGTATTACTACATTTTATTCTATTCGTTGACCTGGGCCTTTATTCAGTGAAAGCAGAAACTTAGTGTCCCTTCAAATCTGGTTTTATGGTTGTCGACAGAAATGATTTCTGTTTATTGCTTAAAGTTGTTACTACACACAGGATTGTGACTATTATCGATTTATCATCACATCGTAATGAAGAAAATGAACGATTTTTTGGAGTGTGTTTACTTTTCCGCACGAAAATGAACGAAAATGCATAATTTCATCGTGTTGTAAAGTATGTAAAAAAAAGTTTTTATATTTATCAGGCTCATTGCATTAACAGCACTCAAGGTCATCATAGATGATACTTATGCGTTACCATGAAAAGCAACTCTACTTTTTCCTTGATGTGGTCTATAACTCTCCTTTATCCTGAAGTAAAGAGCCTGAAATGTGTTTGAATATTCCAACTGCACGAACTCCTATAAATTTAAGGTATTTTACAACTAAATAGAAACTTTGTATGGATATTGTCACATCTTGGTTTCCTTGTTAATTGTAGCCTTAACGGCAGGGAGTACAATGAGATATACTTTTATTCTTTTAGAGTGCCAACACTATAAAAAATGGAATACCGGGTAATTTGCTGAAGCTCTGATCATTGCAACAATTTTTTCTGAAAGAGTTATTGGGAAACATTATGGGATGTGCATAAGCAATATAGAATTCTGGTTGCCTTTTTCTGTCGGCAGCCCAACCATATCTTATAATTTCCTGATATTTGGATTTTAGATTTGGATCACGCTTGGCACTGCTTGAGTGTACAAGAAATTTCATCTCTATCACATTTGGAAGAATGCTTGTTCTGCATGGATGCGAGATGGACATCATAAAGGTGTAGATCGAATTGATGTGTAACTTCTCATTGGGAAACATTAATAGGTGATGATGCTGTTGGTCGATGGATAATTGCAATGTACACGAAACATGTGGCGTGCCATACGTTGTAAATCTTCAATTATATTGCTTTGTCAATGGCATAAAAGTTATTATACTTCATCCTGCAATTTGCTGCAAAATATGGAAAAATTTGCTACAGGAGAAGGTCTATTGTAGCGCCAGAATAAATAGAACTTCAACGAATGTTCTCTATGCTACAATACAACTATAACAAGAGGTCAAAAAACAAAGTAAAAGAAAATTCAAATGCTGCACACCCATGTGCACACATAAATACACTCTGGTAACCAAACGCACAACATGAAATTAATATGTTGAAATCCTTGTCTAAGCATCAATGTAGAATATGAGTGAGAAATCATGGAATTCACTCTACAAGCCTAAAGTTGATTTTTCTTGAAAATTAGTATGACAATAGGGACAAATAATTTCTGTCTATTTAAATATTAGTAGTGTTGTGATCACCATCATGTATCACCAACTTATACACACGGTACACTAGCACATGCATGCATATGCTATGGAGACATCTTGTACTAGATATGGCCAGAAGTCTTTATTTTGATTAGTTTAAAAGAGTTTGGAGGCACTTGATAGGGAAGTTAGGCATGAACCACAATGATGAGAATGTGTAATGATTAGTATTGACCAAGCATTTGATCCCATTCTTGATGTGTGAGTTAGTACATTCATTCTAAAGTTGATATAAATTAAAATTTTCTCTCTCTCTCTCTCTCTCTCTCTCTTGTACGTGCGTGCTATTTTTTACCTCAATGCATGCATATATCTTTATTTTTCTTCCTTAAACCATCGACAGGGGGTTGGTGGAAAGATGTAAAGATTTGATGCTATGAGTCTGTTGAAAGACGTATATGGATTCTTCTTCTTCTTCTTCTTCTTCTTCTTCTTCTTAACTGAATAAGATTCATCATTCATTACTAAATAATCTCTTGATCAAAACGATACTCTCTTGCTGACTGTAGGCTGGAACTTCAGACATTGTCGCTGATATCGATCATTGATATTGCTTTATCAAACAGGCACCACTTACAGAAGAGCTGGTATTTAGAGCATGCATGATACCATTGCTTCTTTGTGGAGGATTTAATACATACAGTGTCATATTTTTCTGCCCGATTTTCTTCAGCTTGGGTAAGTTAATTAGGTTTGGATTTGAACAGATCCTGGGTATTATCTGCACAGATGATTGAGCTTCATTTATGATTCATGGCATTTTTGTTTACAGAGAAAACTTGCAATGCACTTAATTTTGTATAGAACAGTGGTGGAATTGACAAACAGGTTTAGTTCAACGTATGTTTCACTTTTGACTTGAAATTTCTCCAGATCTTAGGTCCAACTTTTTTTTATATATTTTTTTGTTTTTAGTGAACTTTTTTTCAACGTTAGCTCAAACAAGCATGCTTTTTAGATTTCTCTGGTCACAAGGAACCAAAAAAGTAAAAAAATTGAACAAAAAAATAAAAAGTAAGTCCATAAAAGATGAAAAAGCCCCTAAAAAAAAGCTAGGCTAAATGCCTGCTTATTCTATAATCTAGAACTATGTTCGTCCTACTCATAATAACAGTATACTTTGTGTGTTAATGATGATTATGCAACATATGATAATTCCTTGAATACGATGATAAGTTTTACAAATTTTGAGACAAGTTATTTTTTTTAATCACATTTCTTTTGGAAGAGGGAAGTTATTTTACATGTCATGCCAGTTTTTTTTTTTTCCCTGTATGTCATGTCGGTTATTGATGAATTATGGTACTGACTTTTATTCCTCTAAAAATGAAATAATATTGCTGACGCATTACATATTACACAAAATAAATTTTTTGACATAGTGATGAATTTGGCCTGTATATGATTTAATCCACATTTTATACATGGAAATTATGCCTATATAATATTACATAGTATATCGCAAAGGTTATTCTTTAGCATTAACTATTGAAATATCCTATCATGTGTTGCAAAATATCTGTTTAAGTGTGTCTTTACCTCTAGAGAAATTTTCATGTCATTATCTCTGAAGATATATTCATGTTATTTAGCGTTAAATCCTATATGGATGTGGGAATCGGCAAGGGTAAGTAAGGTATTGTTTTTCTGCACGACCTTGGACAAAGAGAGTACTGAAGTATCAAGAAAGCTAAAAATTTGAACCAAAAAGTTTTACAAATTTCCAAACAAGACGAGAAAGCCCGTAACAAAAAAGCTAGGCATAGTGCCTGCTTAGTCTGTAGTCTAGAACTATGGTTTTCCTACTCATAATAATAGTATACTTTGCCGCAACAATTTTGTGTTTGAATGGTAATTATGCAAAATAAGAGAATTCCGTGAACACATTTATGTGTTTTACAATTTTCGAGACAAGAAAGTCATTATTTTTCTTTTTTTTTTTATGTTATGTCAGTTATTGATGAATTATGGTAAGTATTGACTTTTATTCCTCTAAAAATGACAATATTGCTAACGCATTGCATATTACACAGTAAATTTTTGACATAGGGATGAATTTGTGGCCTGTATATGATTTAATCCATATTTTATTAATGGAAATTATGCATCTATAATATGAGTATTACATGTTGGGTTTTGTGTTTCGAGTTTCTAACATTCTCGTTCGGTAGGAAGTCTGGACAGTGTAGACTGCTGAAAGTAGTGAAAATCAGTCACTAGAAGCTCTGTAGACTGCAGAGAAACTGAGGCTTGTATAAAACCAAACGAGCGGTCTTAGGACAGCTCGAGCGGTATCGCGTTTTATTTGGGCGGCTAGGGTTGCGTCTATTATATGGTTTGACCTAGTTTTGTGTCATATAAATAGGGGGGTTATGTACCAGAAACCCTAAGAGAGTTAGGATACACCAATGAGGCTTAGTTGGAGGCCAAAGAGTGTAGAGAGAAGCTTTGAATGAGGCCTAGTTTTTGTAATTCTTATTTTTCATAGTGGATTATTCTCTCTCTCTCGTGGAGGTAGTCAGTCAGCCGAATCACGTATATTGTTTTGATTCTTTATTTTGCTTTGTGTGGATTGAAACTTACATGGGAATTTGCTGGCCAAACCAGTTCTTATATTTTGGGGATTCAAGTGTGTTTCCAAAGTCCCAACTTTGCATAGTATATAGCAAAGGTTATTCATTAGCATTAATGATTGATATGTGCAATAACCCTTGGTCTTTAAATTATTGAATAATGCAATGAAATGCTTCAAGTGGCACGTAAACCTCTGCAATAACATCCAATAGCTTGTGGATAGAGTGAACATATGCAATAACGTCCAAAAAAATGAAGTTATTATGCTTTTAGCTTGCTCTCTCTCTCTCTCTCTCTCTCTCTTCTATTGAGCATTGAAGTAGTAAGGGAGCTATGCCCGTGTGTCAGTTCGCATTACTAATATTTCTGAATAACATTATCATGCAGGAATTGAAAAAAACAAAATGAAATTTGTAGCCTTGTTTGCTGCGAGCATGTATAACTTTTGGTCTTTAAATTATGACAATGAAATGAAATTGTTAAAATAGCATGTGCTCTACAATAAAATCCCATTGATTGTGTGTAAAGTTTAAACCTATGCAATAACATTCAAAGAATTTGTAAATATTTTGCCCTTCTTTCTCTCTCTCTCTCTCTCTCTCACTTCTAAACTCTTTCTTTCATTTACACACTCTAAATGCCATCATCTAGATTCTATCTCATGACATGGGTAGAGTACTTTTCCTTCCCCTTTGGGATCCACCGTTGTGGAGGTGCACTATAGGGGTAGCCTCTCCTTGCACCCCCCCCCCCCAAAAAAAAAAAAAAACAAAACAACACGACCGGATGAAAGCAACAATTTATCCCAAGTATTTAGCACCCGGAGTTTACCAACTGAGCAAAGCTTGTTGGCAAAATCTGCATATCATTTATAACGAAAGAGAAAACTATTATTGAAATTAATGAAAGTCTTAGCTACTAATGGCAATATACATGATATAAATACATATCAAAATCCTAGAAAAATTTTAATATGCAATGAAGTCTATTACCTTTGGATTATACAAAATAACAAAAATATGAAACACAAAAATACTCACACACCCCTTCAAACTCATGATGCGTGCATAGAGAGCAACGACAGTTTGTCCGGCAAAAACCGTAAGTGAGCAGTAGTGTGAGTCTTAGTGAAAAAATCGGCAAACTGTGAGTAGGAGGAAATGAATGGTAGAGCACTTGTCCCCAACTGAAGATGTTGTCTAATGAAATGAAAATCAATTTCAATATGCTTCCCACGTTCATGAAACACTAAATTGTGGGCGATTTGGATAACACTCTTATTGTCACTATAGAGAGGTAGGATGAGTGAAATAGACTTCTAAATCAGAGAGAAGCCATCGGAGCCAAACGATCCAAACGATCTCAACAGTACCATGTGCCATAACGTGGTATTCAACCTCACCAACAGAGCGAGCAACTGCAAACTATTTCTTTCTCTTCTAGGAAATGAGAGTCACCCAGAAAGATATAGAAACCAGTCATGGAGTAAATGAGGGAGCCACCCAGAAAGATACAGAAACTAGTCATGGACTTACGATCAGACACATCATCAACCCAGTCAGCATTGACATAAGTTTGGAGAGTCAAGGAGGAGGCAGATGACAACAATAAATTCTGAAAGATAGTATGCCGAACATACTGTAGGATATAAAGTATAGCAACCCAATGAGTGGAGCGAGGAATAGAGATAAATTGACTAACACTATGAACAACGTATGCAATATCAAGTTTAGTCCCAGTAAGATAGACCAAAATGCCAATCAACTCACGGTAAACAGAAGGATCCTCAAGGGGACCATCATTAGTAGATAAAAACTTAGCATGTAACTCAATAAAAGTGTCAACAATCTTATTATCAATGAGATCGGCATGTTAAATGACTTCATTAGCATGTTTAATTTGAGATAAAATATTGCCCTTAGGGAAAAAAGCAATCTCAATTCTGAAAAAATATTGAAAATGTCTCAAAATTTTCATTTCAAACTCACGAAATAGATGTTTTTTCACGTCAAAGATAGTGACAGAATTAGAACCAGTGATGATCATATCATCCACATATAATAGCAAAATTACGATTTCAGCAAGTGTGACGAAGAAAGAGCAGAGTCATGAGTTCTAGAATGAAAGCTAATTTGGGTAACAGTAGACTGAAAACACTTATACAAAGCATGGAGAGATTGTTTCAGACAGTAGAGAGCACGACAAAGACGACATACCAAGCTAGGAGGATAAGAGAGACACAAAGAGACCGCATATAAACTTCTTTATTGGTATGATCATTGATAAAGCATTCTTGACATCAAGTTGGAAGAGTGGCTATTGACGAACTGCAACAACATTGATAAGAGCACGGACCGTGGCCAATGTAGTCACAAGTGCAAATGTTTTCTCATAATCAATGCCATACTCTTGATAAAAAGCCTTAGCAACAAGATGTGCCTTGTAACGTTCCAAAGAACCATTAGAGTGAGTTTTGACTTTATACACCCACTTACAACTAATGAGATTTTTACGTGCAGGTAATGGAACAAACTTCCAAGTAGACGTCTTTTGAAAAGCAGCTAATGTTCCAGATATTACATTAAACCCAGTTAGGATCAGTACATGTTTCTTTATAAGACTGAAGCTCAAAATTAGCATGAATAAAAGTGAAAACTCAAAAGGCATGATAAGACGATGAAAAAAAAGTATTAGAAAAATCAAGTCTTACCGGCAGAGTACAAGTACCTAGTTGGTAGAGTTGTTCAGGAGGGCCAGGAGACAAAAGTAGAGGGCCGATGTTCATAGCTGCTGAATAAGTGCGGAGGAGCAGTCTGCCTATGAGAATAAATTAATGGGAAAGAAGAGAGATCAGAGGAATGGGAGATGAGCAGGAGATCAGTGACATCAAAATATGCAATAAGGAATAATTGGGAGTTTGAGCAAACAATTTCTCATAAGGTGAGTTTCCAAAAAGAAGAGTAAGTATACGATTAAGAAGATGCAAAGCTGTGAGAACATCTTCACCCCGAAAAAATAGCTGGAATAGACGAGTAGAGAAGAAGAGAGTGAGCTGCATCAAGAATATGCCGATGTTTTCGCTCAACTTTACCATTTTAGACCAAAGCATCGGAACATAAAGATTGATGAATAGTGCCAAAAGAAGCTAAGAAACTTGTGAATTCTATTAGAAAATACTCTCCACCCAAGTCAGAATGAAGAATCTTTATAGTGGTAAAAACTGAGTTCGGACTATAGAGTGAAAAGTGGAATAAATACAGAAAAAATTAGATTTATGAGATATGAGATACACTTAACAAAAACGACTATAATCATCGATAAAGAAACATAATAAATAGATTCACCATTTGTGGCTATGGGAGAGGGACCCCCACACATTCATGTGGAGAATTGAAAAAGGTGATGTAGAAACAAAAATGCTTTTATTAAAAGGTAAAGTTGACATTTTAGCAAGTTTATAATCATTGCACTAAGAAATGTCATTAAGAGACACTTTACCCAAACTAGCAAACTGAACTAAAATTTTTAAACCTTCACTAGACAAAGAACTTAACCAAGAATGCTAAAGATAAAATGCGGAACAGTTTTAACCTAAAGAAAAAGAAGACATTGCGGCAGAAGAAGGACAACTGGAATGTGCAAGCTCTCCAAAATATATAAACCACCAACTCTACGCTCGGTCCCAATTTACTTCTTAGACGTCTGATCCTGAACAACAGTCAAAAAAAGAGAACAAATTATCAAAACCAGAATCAAAGAGTTGCCTAATAGACAGTAAAATGACAGACAATTGAGGTACATAGAAAACTAATTAGGAATATACAAAAGAGATGATAAAGATGGGACAATAGAGCTAATAAAGACAACAGGTATAGGGGAGCCATTTGCAGTGTAAATAATAACAGGGGAAGAGGGAGAAATACAATGACTAATACTAGATAAATCTAACGTTATCTGATGAGAGGAACTATAATCAAATATTCAACTCAAGGAGGAAATCCATGGAAAATAAGAACTGTGCAAACTTGAGTGAGAAGTAGCTATAAAAGCATGTAATTGAGTCCCGGAGGATGCAAGCATAAGCTAAAACTGATAAAACTGGTCTAACGATTGTGATGGAGGGGAGGTGGCACCATTGGATGCAGGTGCTGCAAGGGTGACAGGAAGGTGATAGGACTGAGTAGATGGTCGTGAATCGTGATGATGAGTGGGAAGAATTGTGGCCCTTTGTGCTAATTTAGGACCTGCATTCTTCCAATAGTCCTTTTGGTGACAGAAACGACACTAATCCATAGCAACTTAGGGTTTGGACTTCCTCGTGACCTGAATAAGATGAGGGGAGAGAGTTGGCAATAGTGGAGATCGAGAAAGGGTAGCACATACGAATGGAGATGAAGTGGAAAACACTGACTGAGAGGGAATACTCATATAAGTAACCTTGAGCTCAGTTTCTTCATCACTAAATTAGTGACTGCACCATCAACAGATGGTAAAGGTGAACGGTGTAGAATAGCTCTACGAAGAGACTCAAACTGATCACGAAGGACCATAAGAAACTGCACTAGCTCATGTGTCTCCCTATAATGCATATAACTATCCAACATCTGCAAATCAGAAGGTCCCATAAGTGCCAACTGGTCCCAATAATTCCTCAATTCATTATTGAACTCTTGGATCGATTTATCTTTATGTTTGGCACTTCAAATAGACATCTCCAATTCATATTGCTTGGCAACATTAGATTCAAGATACATACTTTGTAAATAGTTCCATATCTTCTTCACTGTCATATTTAGAAAAGTTTATATCAATACTCGGCTTCATAGAGTTGTAAAACCAAGTATATGTGCGTTTTTCATATCCCATGTTGCAACAGATTTGCCATAACTTTCAACTTTAGTATCTGTAGATCAAACTGTGGAGTCGGTCACATAGTCCCACCTCCTTTTACTAAGTGTTTTTCTTTAATAACATTAGATCAATAGAAATAATTATTTCCATTTAGACGGATGTTAGTGGTCTGTAATTTCTCTTTACACATGTTGCAAAAGCTTAAAATCGACCACAAAAACCAAGATGATCTCAAGAGGGCTGAACCACCAAAACCAGAAGAGGAGGCTCTGGCGAGGTCACCAGGTCACATGAGGCTCCGGCGTAGGTAGTTGGAGTTTGGTGAAAGGCTGACGTGGTCGTCAGTGCAATTCAAAGGTTCGACGAAGGTCAAAGGTGGAAGAGAAGATTGAGTCGGGTCGTTGTAGATTGGTTCAAAGCTCATATCTAGTTTATGAGGAGATGTGAGAGGTCGGCAAAAGAGGAAGAATAAAACTATTATTGTAATTAATAAAAGGCTTAATCACTAATGACATGATACATGATATAAATAGAGATCAAAACCCTAGAAAACCCTATTAAGAAATAAAGTCTAAAACTACCATTGGACTACATACAAAATAACAAAATATGAAATACATAAAAATACCCTCCTAATCATGAGCAATTTATGAATTAGATTTTAACTCCTCCAGTACAATGAAGATCAATGCAATTGTATGGAACAATGATAGAATTACTGTTAAAAAAAAAAGCTAAGGAGAGGAAAAGGCCTACACTGACATTCGAATGTTGCGGTAAACAGATATATGAAATTGTTACATTTCACCAAATATATAGATTGGCCAAATAGAAAGAAGGAAAAGTATTTGTGCAGTTGACTCCAATTGTGTGGGATACAAAACTTAGTTTGGTTTGGTTAGCTAAAGAGAATTAGAATAATTGGATTTGAATTGCATGGGAACTGTATACTTATTAAAAATGGATTTGGTTATGTTATACTGGTGATGTGGTGGGATTGGTTTACTTTACTCCAAAACTTTATTTGATACGTATAGTCTTTACTTATTTTCTTCGGAATTATTAGTTGACATAAATGTAGTTGAACTTTATGATATAATGATGATTGGTGCTCTTTATATATTTAGCAGTACCCTTCCTTCTTACCACACGCACCACACAATTGTTAATTTTACATGCAATATTTTAACTCGGAATCATGGAGTAGTGTATACATTAACCCTTCCAATAGATTCATTCACGATTCTACAAAGATTATCACAGATTGTCATTCACAATCGTGCACTCCAATAAAAGTTCTTTTTTCTCATAGATTGGCTAGGAAGCATAGATACGGATATGAGATACGAATATGGCGATACGGCAAAATAAAAAAAAGTAGAATACAGGTACGATTAGGATATGTTTGCAAAAAAAATTAATTTTTATAGTTTGTAATATTGTATTTTTTTTTATAAAACTAAACTAAAAATAAGAGTTAATTCATTTTATTCTTATTTTAAAACGTTCAATAACTATCCAAGTCAAGAATAATTAAATAAGTAATAAATAAAAAAAATTCTCATTAAGTATAAAAAATATCTAGATAGTAATATATTCATAATAATAAAACCAAAAGATCAACTAAATAAAAAAATAACTTTTAAAAAATTATAAAAAAATTGAAACGTATCCGAAAAGTATTCCATATGTATCTAAAACATATCCCGTGCGTATCACTCTGTATCTCAGGCGTATCCAAAATGTATCTGAAATTGAAAAAATAAAAAATTACTTTTGGATACTTCTCAGGCATATTTGATACGTATCCCCGCGTATTGGGCGCATAGGTATTCAATGCATATCCGATACTTGTGCGGCACAATTTTTGGAGCATCCGTGCTTCATAGTAGATCGGTGGTTGTTATCTTTTTCAATTTTTTATTTTTTATGTTTGAAAAATTTATGACTACATTTTCATACTAATCATATATAGCTAGGTGTCTGCTCTGTCATATTCTCACCATCCTATGTATACCTTTTGAGATTCCCTATCTCTATATTCTCACCATGGATCTGTTTAGAAAGAGAAGTAAAATTAGCGGTAATTGTGCATTACCCCTCTGTGGTCTGGTCCAAAAACTCACTTCTTTTTAACACCATGCAGTTTGGATTAAAATGCAAAACTGACGGGAACAATTAAAATTAGCTACACGTGGCTTTATTGAAAAAAAATTCTCAGTTTCTCACTTCCATTTTTCTCAACACCCCATCATTTCCTTCATAACCACCACAACCACTATTGTCATAGTGTCACCATCATCACAAGGTGGTGGTGATGGTTTTGTAAGGTGATGGGTGGCAGAGAGTGAAAAATTAGAGAAAATATTAACCCTGCCTGGTTTTACACTTTAATGCAAACCGCAAGTCGGGTTAAATGTATGTTCTTGAAACAATTTGGGGATTAGGTGTTTTTGGCCCAAAACATAGGGGTTGAGTCTAAATAACCCTAATAATTATTGTGCTTCAAGTCCCTCTGTTGCGTGTTCTATATTTATCTTCTCAGTGCAGCAGTTGCACCTGCTTTATAGCCATCTGACATCATTCTAATTGGTAGAAGTGACCGTCAATCTATACTACGTTGTAGTTTTCTTTATTTTCTGAACTTGAGATTATTTACCGTGATGGTGATATAAGCACTAATGTCCTGCAACTTATTTTACTAATTTAACATGAGTAGCATTACATTCCATGAGTCTGCTTCTGTATCTGTATGTTGGATTTACCTATGGTAAATGGAATAAATTATTTCCCCCCTAGAAAATGTATAGTATGATAGTATCCTGAAGTGTCTTTGCAATATAATCTTGTTTCCAAATTTGCTAGAAATTTGAGAACATTTATCATTATTGTTCATTTTCTTCACATTCTAAGATGGTACGCATTATGTTTACTTTGCAGCTCATTTAAATCATTTCTTGGAGATCTATACCCAACAAAACCGTAGCTTGCTCAATGCTTCCATGATTGTAGGTACATGTCCCTTTACTTGACCTTGAGCTTTACATTATTTATCGCATG
The DNA here is from genome assembly GCA_034768845.1 of Heliamphora exappendiculata. Classification (NCBI taxonomy): domain Eukaryota; kingdom Viridiplantae; phylum Streptophyta; class Magnoliopsida; order Ericales; family Sarraceniaceae; genus Heliamphora; species Heliamphora exappendiculata. The sequence goes on from JAOTRH010000022.1 coordinate 16,511,265, forward strand.
GAATTACCAGGTTGTTCATATTTGTTCTTATTATTTCTCTTCTTTAGTGTGATATTTTCTGCACACTTGGTTGGAGAAAAGTTCTGATCTACACTATAATTCTGATTTATGAATTCTTTTTTGATTCTTTACTGCTAAACAAATTATTTTGGTGTTTATCAGGTCTCCAGCTTGGTTATACTGTGATCTTTGGATCGTATGCATCATTTCTTTTCATTCGGACAGGTGGGTAATGCTTTCAATATTTGATATATCAATCATAATCATGAATGGGAAATCTTTGTTCTGTATGTGTTTCTTGTTTTGTCAAGACTTTGTCATACTTGCACTTTTGCTTATTGTAGTTCACTAGTTTGGGGTGGCACTCAGCACTCAGCAGTGCCATTATTCACCTGGAATGGAAATCTCTGTAGAGCTGAGTGAATTTTTTGACTATTTAATGTGTGCTGTCTTTGCTCTGATGATTACGTATTTTCCCCCCCAAGTATTGGAAACTGATCATGTAGTGCTGCACACTAGTGAACAGCCAGCGTCAATCAGTACCTTGATCCCTCACTTTTGAACATGGGCTGTCATCTAACTCTTGATTACCCATCAACAGCCTGTCATTATCAGTCATCATCACCAACCCCATACGTCGACGCTGCTATAACATCATTGTCATAGCAACTTCATTGCTGTGCTGGAATCTTGTTAGTGTTTGTCAACACTGCTGCCTTCATAAGTTCGCTTCATCCATGCTTTTAAGAAGGTGGCGTCTCTCTGTCGGGACACCAAAACTTGTCGGACACATCCCGATTCATGTCGCACACTTGTCCAAATGGGTGACTTACTTTTTCTTTTTTCTTTAATTTTTTGAGAGCGGGACGCATCTTGAACACTTGGGGTCACACGTGGACATCACTTCGATATGTTTGAAACGCATGAAAATTTAAAAAAAAACAAATTCAGACACAATGAATAAGAACAATTCTTGCAAACAAAGGTCAATCAGCCTAAAAACAAATTCGAATCCATTGACCTGGTGGGAATTCCAGATGAGGTTGACAGCCTTGCAAAGAAGGATGCCGCAAGGTGTTTCCACTCTTGCTGATTTTTATCCTTCTTTTCCATTTTTCGAAATATCAACTACCAAAAAAACTGTGATCATATGTGTATATATTCTATATATATTTTCATTGTTGGTCCATTTGAAGTAATATCTACCTGTGACCGATGGAGTAGGAGATAGCAGTTGTGGCTAGTATTTGTCCTCTCTCTCTCTCTCAACAATATCTGCATCCATTCAAGTTTTACCCAAAAATCAGTCATATGATTTGAATGGAAATCATCTTCAAAGTATTTCACTAGAAGGTATCTGACCAAAATTCCGGTCACAAGACAAAGTATCGTTCCTTGATCATAGGGATTTGGATTGTATGTTGTTAGTAGTAACCATTAGAAGTGGTGGTAGATTAAGATGTTTGTAAGGAAAAAAAAACATTTTCCCTTAAAACCTGTTTCTCCTGATGAGTAGGATTGCATAACTTGATAGGAAGACCTTTGACAGTGTCGGTGATGATCGAGAGCTGGTTGACAATGAGGGGTCATGGCATGCACAGGGGCGGCGGTATGCATAGGGTCATGGGGTCAACTGATCCCATCAAATAATTTTTTTTTAAAATTATTATTGTAGTAATTTTAAGTTGGTATATAATTGACCCCAGTTAAAAAATATAGTTGAATCCATATTAATATAAAACACTACAATTATTTTCAACACGTTACACCATATTATTTTTCTTAATATTTTTATTCAGAACATAAATAATACATTCGTAGTTCTTGAAAAGTTATAATACAAAATTTTACAAATTACAAATTTAATTGTATCACTACCGTATTGAACTATACTTCACAATCATAAATATGCAACTTTAAGAACTTAACAACCGTTTTATAGAATTCAATACCAAGTTAGTTCTTTGTGTAGTTTGATTCAATAATTGTGTGGTTGCATATATTGAAAATGATATTTTTGATGCTATTGACAAATAAAATATTATGTACTAATTTTAAAATATAAAATGTTATCGAATACAATTTTAAAAATTCATATATTTATAAATTTTTTGTTAAAACAATAAAAAAATTATATTAAAAGTGCATTTCATTTATTAATTGATACGCGTAATTTAATTTGTAGTATACTGATAATAGATAATTAATTATTAATTAATGTAAAAATTATTATCTTATAGAATAAGTAGAATTTAAATTTTTAAATGACCCCATCAATAAAAGTTTCTGGAGTCGCCACTGGGCATGTAGAGATTCATCGTTCTCTTGTTGTCGGAGGTTCGCCTAATTGGCAATAAAGGTGGAGGAACCTTAAAGATTTGGAGAGGGCTTGGGGAAGTGGGAGGCAGGCTCAAGGACTATGATTTGCAAGAAGAAATCCAACTTTTTGGGTTGTTCTTGAAGGTTTCGGTGGATGATACAAGATGAAGAAGTTGTATATATTCTTGAAGGATTCAATGGAGGATACAAGACGGAGAAGTCTTATCTGCATTTGTGTGTCTAAGTATGGGGATGGGTGGTGTGGCTTTGTTGATGTCCTCCTAGACTTTGACCATGGAGGAAGTTTTGTCTTATCAAAGCTAAATGAATCGTTTGTGAAGTTTGTCAGGCTGCATTGTTGGCCAATAGAGGGGCTGGTGGTGGAAGCAAAGAGGGGACCCGATTTCGATTTTGAAGTGGCAACCAAATCTTCATATGAGGTAGTGAAGTTGCTAGAGTTTGGTCAGTCATTTGGGATGAGGTGTTGCTGATCCTATTTTGATGGCTTCCTCTATGAAGGAATGGGTCAATTGTCATTGGGCGGGCCCATTGGGTGTGGAGGTCCTTAAATGGAGAGGGGATTTTTATAGTTTTATGTTTCCTTTGAAGGAGGCAGCTCACGTGTTGGATGAGGATTGGGTGTTTGGCAACCAACAGCTATTTTTGAATTAGTGGTCGCCATTTGGAGGGTGTTAGGCTGGGGCTCTCTCTTCAGACGATGTCGGTAAGGGTAATATGGTCCAACCAGTTCATTTGTGCGATTCAAAGGTCTTTAAAGTTATCAACAATCTTTGTGGAGGTTTTGTGAAGGTGGACAAAGACAGCTCTAAGAAAGAACTTTTGTTGGGCTCCTATTAAGGATGTTGTGGAAGGAGGAGGGTTCCGATGCTAGTGAGGGT
>JAOTRH010000022.1:16514582-16536882 GCA_034768845.1 Heliamphora exappendiculata
ACTTTTGTCTTTTTAAATTTTTTTTTATATTTTAATTAAAATTCTTTACTTTTTTAGCTCATCTCGATAAAAAAAATCTAAAAATATAATAGTTTAATTAAATGATAAAAAAAATTTATTAAAAATAAAAATAAATAATATTAAATAAACAAATAAGCAATTATCTTATATAGGGCCAAAGTTTGGTTGGATAAATTATTAAATATCTTAATCTTCAAAAGGGATGTATTGGGTGACGCGTACTATTTTTTATAAATAAAAATATTTAATACATATAAAATTAATTATTTTTATATCCTACTTATTAAATAAATAAAAATAGGCCCATATTATTTTATCTAAAATATTTTTCATTAGGTGGAGCACCGCGTTGGTAACGCGGATTACTGAATAATTACTCGTTTGGTTGTTTTGAAAAATTATAATTTTTTGTATTTTTTTTTTGTTCTTTTGAATTTTGTTTTATATTTTAGTAAATAATAATAATTTTTTGATTGCGCATAGGAATCTAGAAAGAAAAATTTTATCATTAAAGACAAAAATGTATTTGGTTTTTCCTAGAAACTTAGTTTTATGTCTTCATCAAAAAAAAATTTAAATTCATATTCTGTTTGAGGTTTTTTAGCTTTCGAATTACGCGTAAATAGAGAAATTTAAAAATTAACAAAAAAGTTGAATTTGAAAAGAGTGAAAAAGATTCCAAACAAGTTAGATTTTCTTGACATCCCAACTAGTTTAGGTAATATTTCAGGGTGTGACAAATTCTGAGATTTTTTTTCCCACTTTTGAATGTGACGAAGGCACATTTTAAGAAAAATTATGTAAAAATTTACATAATTCGATTCATATCGATATTTTTTTTTCTTTTTCTACATCTATATTCACTTTTCACATAGCTGTAAAATTTATAAAATCCTAATTAACTTTTAAGCAAATCTTAAAAATTAGACCACTAGTGCATTCATAATTCAACTCCAATTTAAATATACATAATTAAAAATAAAATTATACAAATCTTATATACACGGTCAGCTCTGAGTTTTAGGGGACCTAAAATAAACTTTTAAAATAGAATCTCTTAGAAATTTGAGACTGAATTAGTTTGTATATTTTTTATTTCTTTTTTCTTTTTTTGGACCTAAATGTATAGCTTCTACTACGAGTCATGATTTTGATAAATAATTTGCAATTTAAAAAATATTAAAATCTTAATATCTGCTGTTCAAAAATTAAATTTGTGAAAAATTTAAACAATAGTTACTCAAAAATTTTGATAATTTGCTATTCAAAAAATTATCACTAACATAAACTCAATCAATTTGTGAAATATTACAATTATCAATTAAAAAATATTAATGTATTCAACATATTTTATAAAATACAAATATAGATATCAAGATATAAATTTAGACTTTAGTATTCAGCACACACAAAAATTAAATGAGATTTCAGCCAAAGGTAAAAAAAAATTGTTTTAACGCGCAAAGTTTATCAACAAAAATTTTAACTCGCAAGATCTAACTGCGTGATTTTTTTCGAAAATATCCTGCAAACAGATAAATTTATCTATTTGCATTATCGGTGTTGATATATAAACAGATAAAAGGTATAACTATGCAAATAAATAAATTTATCTATTTTGTATAACAAACATATAAATTTATCTGTTTGATATTCACCTGTTTAATATGCAAACATATAAATTTATTTGTTTGCATAGTTATGCATTTTATCTGTTTGTATATCAACACAGATAATGCAAATAGATAAATTTATCTATTTTCATAGTTATACTTTTTATCTGTTTGTATGTCAACACAGATAATCAAAACAGATAATTTATTTGTTTGCATAGTTATGCATTTTATCTGTTTATATATCAACACTGAAAATGCAAACAAATAAATTTATCTGTTTGCATAGTTGTGTTTTTTATCTATTTGTATATCAACACAGATAATCAAAACAAATAAATTTATTTGTATTTTTTAAATATATTATAAAAATGCATAGGCAAATTACTTGTATTATTTTATACATGATTCCAATAAGACAGATAAATTTATCTGTATTCTTTACACGTGCTTTTAATAAAAAATAAATAAATTTATCTGTACTTTTTATACATATTTTGAAAAGATACAAATAAATTTATATGTTTTAAAGTATTTTTGTCCTAAAAGGATCTTACGCGTTAAAATTTTTATGAGGATGATTCTTACTCATTAAAAAATCTTATGCTAGATAAAACATAGTAAATATTATATAAATTAGACTGTTCACCAATTTTTTTAAAATTAATTATTAAAATTTTCACACACAAAAATTATCATTAACACATAAAGAACTCAGATTCTCATAAAATTATTTTTTTTAAAAAGCTTACTCATAAGAACTCATCGCTAAAAAGCTTTTTATTTGTTAATTTATATACATATATATATATATATATATAAATGCTTAAAAATTTTGAGACTCATAAATTTTTGTTTAAAATTTAAGGGCTTAAACTCAAAATTTTAATGACCTTAGACTAAGACTGAACCTACTTGCAGAATACAAGACACACTCCAACAATAAATAACTCTAAACAACCATTCTATATACATTGAGAGTAATACATTAAAATTAGGATAAATTACACTGACCTCATATGAGGTTTACGAAAATATCAACCAACTACCTTGTAGTTTCTGAAATGTTTCTAATCTCCCTTATAATTTAGTTTTTGCATCAAATTAGTCAACTGTCAAATTTTTGTTACTATTTAACGAAAAAAAAAATTTCAATGTATATTTTTTTATTAGAAAATAATATATTATTTTTTATTTGATTATAAAAATAGTTTTTAATGAAAAACAGTTTTAATATATTATTTTTTAATAAAAAAATTATACATTGAAAATTAATTTTTTCGTTAAATAGTAATAGAAATTTGATGCAAAAATTAAATCAGGTGAGAAGTTAGTGGCATTTTAGGAATCACAAAAGAAGTGGTTGATGTTTTCGTAAACTTCATGAAAGGTAAGTGTAATTTACCCCTAAAATTAATACGAAAATGGTGGATAAGTATAAATGTGCTTAACAAATCTAGAACAAATATTTATCTGGGTTAACTAACTTTGAGTATTAATGTTATAGGCCTTAATTGGCAACTTGGTTTTTTTGATTTTTTTTGACCAAAAACGTAAAAAAGTTAATTTTACCCGTTTAGTGAAAAAGTCAAAAAGTCAAATCAAAACATAAACTCTCAGAATGTTCAAATCAAACTTTCATAACTTTTTAAAATACAGTAATACTCTTTATTCATAACTTATTTACTACTACTACCAACTACATATAATTATTAATATTAACTGTATAAAATGATAAAAATATCAACTTTGAAAAAAAAGTAAAAAAGCTACATTTTTAACCAAACAATCAACTTTAAAAAAGCTAACTTGAAAACTAAGTTACCAAACAATCTATTTTGAACTTAGTTTACCTTTTAGGCTAAAAACGCAAAAAATAAAAAAAAATAGCTTTTAAGCTAGTTACCAATCGGGCCTATAGTCATTATACTTTGTTATCGTATTTGAGTACTATATAATATGATATTTTATGTGTGGCATTTCTCTCATTTCGTGAATTAATCATTTTTTTTTAGTACTACATATGAAATATCACATTATACAATATTCAAATATAATCACTAAAGCATAATCATCGTAATATTAATCTAGGGTCCCATTTTGGATCCTTATTTGGAGATAAATTTCATTAAGTTTCATTATCATACTGTGTACTAGAAATGTCCCTCAAAATGTTATTTTAAAAATTAAATACATTTATAATTGGTGCACACTTAAGGATACGTTTTGATTTTTTTATAATGATTTAGATATGGATACTTTTATATTCAATTACAATTTATATAGTAGGATATTTTATGCATAGTCATGAATTTGTTTGCATTTTCAATTTATGGTAATTATATTCCTAAATAAATAATTTAATATTGTGAACCAGACTCAATCAAAACCAAATGCCTTACACAAAAAGGCATATTAGCATATTCTTATATTCTCATATTAGCATTACACAAATGCATTACACAAACTATTTATTTAGAAATATGATTACCATAAATTAGAAATGTAAACAGATTAATGACTGTGTATAAGATATCCTACTATATGAATTGTAATATAATATAAAAGTATCCATATCTAAATTATTATAAGAAAATAATATATCCTTAAATTTGCTTCAATTATAAATATATTCAATTTTCATAATAATATTTTGAGAGTATAAATGTTCAAAAAAGTAGTAAATATTTAAAATATGATCTCATGGAATAACAGTTTACTACATAAAATATATCTTTAAAAAAGTCTGTCACCAAAATAGAAGCCTAAGAATAATTAATCCAAATCTTTAGCCTTTACTATGTGAACTGTGGAAGTATGGGAAGAGGATACAAAAGCATGTAAGTTTCTTATATCTGTCACTTTTTCAAGCCTGTAAGGCAGGTTTTCCTCCTTCTCTTTTTCCTCCTTTTTCATGTGAGTGAGTTTGTTAAGCTAAGAACATTGAAAGGAAAAGGCTTTAAGCATAAGCAAAAAAAAGAGCAAGCCAAATGTTCAAGACCTCATGCATATTTGTTAGTTTGTTAGTTAGTTTGTTAGTTTGTTCATGAGACTGAGCTGGCTGGCTGGCTCAATGAGCATGGCTAGATGAAGCACAATTGATTGGATTGAGAGAATGAGCTGGGAGGATTAGGGTGAGTTCAGGGCCATCTTATATGGGCCTGTTAGCCCAAGCCCAAGCCCAATTTATTTTGAGAGTATAAATGTTGATTTTTTAGTCTAAATTCCAATCAAATAATCCTACTATAACTTATTTAGAATTGAAAAATAACTATAAAATTTTATATTGAGTTTATTTTTTTTTTATGGTAGCTTAAAAGTTTTTTTTTAAAGTAAATAAATTTTTTAATTTAAAGTGGTTTAAAGTGAAAGTTTTCGAATGAATGAAGGCTAAATTGTAACTTTTTTGTGACTAGAAAATTGGTTAAAAACAAAAAAATACCAACATCCATACTATACTATGATTCCAGAAAAGTTTTTCAAAATTGTCTCAAATTTTAAAAGTAAAGAAATCAAATTCACCGCCGTGTGTATAGAACCGTTTCATTAATTCAATTCAAAATTCAAAGCCTTATTATTATTTTTTTAATGAATAGTTGCTTTTTTAAATACGAAAAAAAAAATACTCACACACAGATAAATGATTATCGATCAATACAGAATTGAAAAAAAAAAAATTAAAAGTGTGAATCCGAAAACGACTTTTTGTTGAGACAGGGGACCTAGGTCAGACCGAATGGACAGCATCAACCCTAGCGCACGTTAACGCAAGCGACCACGACCTACTTCTCATTCCCGGCGATCTATCCTACGCCGACACCCAACAACCCCTCTGGGACTCCTTCGGCCGCTTAGTCGAGCCGTACGCGAGCCGCCGCCCCTGGATGGTGACCGAGGGCAACCACGAAATCGAGATCTTCCCCATCATCTACCCCCACGGCTTCAAAGCCTTCAATTCCCGGTGGCTCATGCCCTACCAGGAGAGCGGCTCCGAATCCAACCTCTACTACTCGTTCGCCGTCGCCGGGACCCACGTCGTGATGCTCGGATCCTACACGGAGTTCGATTCCGGGTCGGATCAGTACAAGTGGCTGGTTGCTGACTTGGCGATAGTTGATAGGGCGGCGACGCCGTGGCTGGTGGTGGTGTTGCACGCGCCGTGGTATAATAGTAATTCTGCCCATAAAGGGGAGGGGGAGGCGATGAGGAAAGCCATGGAGGAGGTGCTGTATAAGGCGCGGGTGGACGTGGTTTTCGCTGGCCATGTTCATGCGTACGAGCGATTTGTAAGTCATTCGTTTCCTTCTTTCAAACTATTTTTTTAATTAACAAAAAATTAAAACTATTTTTTATTTAACAATAGTTTAGGCTCCTATAATTTATATTTAAATTTAATATTAATATATTTAAGTTTGTTTTATGTTGATGATTTTAAATGGGTCACAAATTATGTAGTTTTTATTTTCCAAAGATGTAGTTTTTGTTTTTTCAATAAAGAAAAAAAGTTGAAATGTTTAAAATAATCCTCATATTGGGTTCATAAAAAATCAGAATATAAACATTATTACAAAACATGTAAAAATCTCATGTTCTCTAGTTCAATCTAGCTTAATTTTTTTTATATATTAATGTTTTATTTTCTTTGTTTGGTTTCATTTATCATATTTATATTCGTTACCCGTTACAGACTAGGGTTTATGACAAGAAGGCAGACCCATGTGGTCCAGTATATGTGACCATTGGTGATGGAGGGAATAGAGAAGGGCTTGCTTTAAAGTAAGTACTTCCAAACTTTTGAGTTTTTCTCCTTTTTTTTTTTTTCTTTTTTTTAATAATGCAAGAATTCTAATTTATACGAAGCATGAATTAATCGAGGTACATATAAACATAGATTAATTGAGTTTTACTACTTTTTAATTATTATAACAATCGATCATTGTTCTAATTATTTAGTTCATTATCATTTTTAATTATGTGGTATCAACTATTTGATTCTTTTAAAAAGTAGTAAAACTACCCTGTTTTAGCGATTTGGAATTAAAGATTTTGCGATATAAAATAATGTATGTTTATTAGGTCCTAGAATTTTCAATTAGGTAGTGTTATTTGATATGCTATTTTTTATAAAAAATAATGTGTCAATTTTACAATTAATAAGATGAAGATTTTCATAAATATAATGTAATGAAAAATCTCACGGCTTGAATTGCTCCGACTTTAAGCAAATCTAAGAATGCATCGGTTCTGAAATTTTTAGAACTGACATTGGGCCATTATAGTTATGGAACTGAATCAGATCAAATTCATACAAACGATCTTGTTCTCCGATTCTCCATTCCTAGCTGAAGTTCAAAATAATCAATTTTATTAAATACATAATCTAAACGAACTTAACCTAAATTGTTACTCAAAAATTTAAAATTGTAAACTAAATATAAGAGACATGGCCTTGTCTATAATCATAGTTTTATTTCAATTTTTTATCATAAACTATTTTTATTTGCTTTAATATATTTATTTAGACTTAAATTATAAAAGTAGCTTTAAAAAAAGAATAAGGAATATAAAATTACAAAATATATATACTTCTAGAAAAACAGATTGTTTCGGTTATAAACGGTTTTTTTAAAATAAAAATCAAGAATCGAACTGTATTCAACGGTTTTTAAAAATTAAGAATCAAAACCAAACTATTTTAATATAGGACCGAACCGGATCAAACCCTGCATGATACCAGTTCTTTCAAATTTTTTGTATACCCCTTGCCATCTTATGTGAAAGAGATGTGTTCGATCATGTTTTTTCGCATCTGAACACGCAGCATTTCTCTCTGATCTTTGGTGACTGTGGCTAATATACGTTAAAATTTCCATGGTTTCACTGGTTTTGAGGGTTTCTTTTTTGAAGGTTTGAGAAGCCCAGTCCGCCAATATCATTATACAGAGAGGCAAGCTTTGGGCATGGGCGGTTGAGGATTCTGAACCACACTCACGCCCACTGGTCATGGCAGCGCAACAACGACTCCGACTCCGTCTTGGCCGACGAGGAGTGGTTAGAAAGCTTGAGCGCCTCCAAATCATGCAAGCTCCAACTTAATAAAGCGCCAACGTCTTTTCAGGATGAACTTTAATTAAGTTCGAATGCGTTCACAGATACAAAACATTTAAGATCGACTTAATGATTAGAATACGCTCTGCACAATAATAATAATAATAATAATAATAATAATAATAAAGTTTACACGTTCTTAATTATTGCCGATAAGATTTGGATAATCTGTTGATTCTACCTCTATTTGAATATGTAGATGTAAGTGTACACATTGTTTAGATTTTATTAATTCTAGAATAAAGTATGATGATGGCATGTACTGTATTGTATATAATATGCAAAGATAAATGACATTTGTCTAGATGTTTATTTTACTCACTCTTTCTCTCTCTCTCTCTTTTTTTTATTTCTTGTCATCTTTAGTTGTTAGAAAATTTATTTACGATAAAAGTTAAGTAAACAAAAATAGAAGAAAAATAATTTCGGTTACTTGTTTAATTTGTAAGAATATTTACAAAAGAATTAGTTTTCTAAGGGGGTGTCTGGCAAAAATTTTAACTATTATTTTTAATTTTTTATTATTAATTTTAGTTATAAATTACAATTTATTTCAAATAATTATAATTTTTATTATAAATTATAATTATTATTTTTATTTTAGTTACTAATTATAATATTTATTAAATATTTATAATTTTTACTATAAATTATAATTTATAAACTATTAATTTAAGTAATGTCAAACGCTACCTATCTAGCTTTTGGAAATAATATTGGAGTCTGGCAGCCCATGAAGCAAACATTTCGGAGGATTTAGAGTTCATAACATCCATGAAATTGTTTAGGGAGAAAGAGAGAGCAATGTAAAATCAATAAGAAGTGAAAAAGTATATGTATGAGTCCTATGTTTTTTTAAATAATGATAATTTGTTATACATGATTCTCAAAATAAAAGTAAACCAAAATTGCTTATGCAAATCAAAAAATTGGGTCTTCTAGAGATTAGTTAAAGTCCGCGTAAACTAATCTGAATACAATTAGATATTTAAAAAAAAAAAGTCAAGATTCTTAGTGCACTTGATTTTTATTTATACTAAACTTGCCCCTTCAATTAAGGGGGCTGAATTGAACTAATACAAATTTTAAACCAACAGCACTTCATTGAGTTGGAAAAAAAGTTCTAATAATTTCATTTACTATAAATAAAGTAATATTAAATTCAACACAATAAAAATAATATAAAGAAGTAAAAATATAACCTATGAAATCGAGAAATGTGTAGTTACTGGTTTAAAGATAACATTTAAACGAAGTGTATTGACTTCAAAATACAACCTAATTATTAAGTGCTCACAACTCTTTTTTATTTAGTGTTCATATTCATTACGACGATATGAACAAGTTATAAATTTTTTATCCATGAAAATAATTTAAAAATATACAAAAGAATAGTAAAAAATTTCTCATTAAAAATACTATATGTCTATTTTTTTTCTCTCTCAACGTACACATCTCTAAGGTTTTATCCTCCTAAGACAAAAGACGAAAATGGTTAGTAAGCTTTTATATAAAGTCTTAGAAAATCACCATTAAATTTTTCATCATTGTACATATTTAGTTCGTAACAAAAAAATAATAATAATAATAATAATAATAAATATAATTTATTTACATAACCATTATGGTATTAAATAGGTTATTCAATAATATAATTATTTTGTAACAGCTAATATGACCATGAATATGCTACTAATAACTCAAAAAACAAATAGTAATATAAATAATATTTTAGTTTTTGTAAGAACTCCTAAACACTTGGGCGGTACTACATATGCTTTACTACTTTTAACATAGTACAACAAATATATATTGTATTAATCATTTTATTGTAAAAATTATAAATTGATAATTTTTTTTTAAAGTCTAACGTGTTTTTAATAAATCATCGCCTATTCTATTTCTATGTTCCTAAAAATATTTAACTAATTGATATGTGGTGTGAGAATAAACAAAAATGAGAAGGAAAGTTTATTTAGAGGTATATTGTAACCACTCACTTTTTACTGTTAGTAATATTCGAAAGTAAGCATATTAATTTGCCCTAAATGATTAATATATTTCGGGTATAATGGTGTTTGGTATTACTGAAACTAGTAACTTATAGATTATAATTTGTGGTAGAAATTATGAGTGCTTGATAAATATTGTAACTTATAGTTGAAATAGAAAAAAATTTAATTATAATTAGTAATAAAAATTGTAAGTGTTTGGAATAGATTGTAATTTATAGCTAAAATAAGTAGTAAGAAATTTTGCCAAACACCCCCCTAAATATTAAGTTAGTAATTCATTACATATATTAATTAACTATTTCAAAATGAAAAATGATAACTACTATATATATATATATAGGCCGATAAATAATAAGTAAATAATATATAGATATTTGTGTAAAATATGTAAAAGTAGTCAACTGCACCTCTAAAAATATATTAATATTATAAATATTTTTCACATCAAGTCATTAGCCTTGGCCTAATAGATTATGATTAGCAGGATTGTTTTTAAATATCTTTAAATTAAACTTAGTAATAACTTGTTTTAATTAATTTTCTAGTGGGTAATTACCTTCTAAGAACAATACCATGTGCACTAAAACTTACACTGGCTAAAACATTACACTCGTTGCTCAATTTCAGAGCTGACATATAACCTAATATCTCTCCTTCTCCTCTTTGCCTAAAAACTAGGGTTTTTATTCTTAAAGAAGGGAGACAATGGTGTTAACTCTCTTCTAATCTTCTTTTTTCCATAACTCCTCGCTCTTCACTTTGATCTCCCATTTTTCTATCATGATCTTCCCTCCTATTCATTATTTTTCTCTCTTTATGCATGGTTTGTATTTTATTTTTTAAAATATTTTTTATTCTTTTATAATTTATTCTTCACCATTTTTTATAGTTCTTTTAAATTTAAATATCTATTAAATCCACACAAGTAAATCGACGTTAATAATACCAAAATTGAGGTCAAGCGACCATTCTCAAGCTTTAATAAGTTTTTTTTTGTAAGAGTTGAATAGAAATTACGATATTATTCTAACAACTTGTGTAGAATATAGGCGGTTGATTAGATTTTTTTTTTTTGTAAAAATTTTTCTCTCTTCATTTAAAGAGATATTTTATTGCATTTGGTGTAACTTTTGTATCGATATAATTTTAAATTTGTATTGCATCTAAAATTTTTAACCTTTTTTTTAATAAAAAACACTAAATAATCACAAGTTTTGGTAGAACCCATGTCTAGCAATATTACCTCCCACGAACACGTACGAGTATTTAAGTGCAATTGTTAATATAATTTTAGTGCACATAGCATTGTTACATTTAGAAATTTGTTTCAAGGGGAATTGTTAAGAATATGCTACTACTAGGAGATTAATTTATTAAATGATATCACACAAGAACAAGTATTAATACAATAAATTTCACTAATCTCAACTTATACCAAATATTTGTGATTGTAACAATGCATTAAACTAATAAATTAATTTAGTTTCTCTAACATGAGTAATTAGTCAATACTCTCGGAATACCAAATGGCATGCTTATGTGGTGTTTTTATTCAATCATGTAATGATTTTTTTTTGTATGTAATAATGTTGGCTCACTTTGTTGTGTAATGGCCCGATTGATAACTAGTTTAAAAGTTAATTTTTGTTTTTGTTTTTGTGTGTATTTTTAGTCAAAAAGTTAAATTGAATTCAAAGTAGATTGTTTGGTAAATTAGTTTTTAAGCATTTTTTTAAGTAAGTTATTTAGTAAAAAGTTAACTTTTTTACTTTTTGTTCAAAGTGGATAATTTTATTCTTATATATATTTAATGTTATGGTAAATTATACTAACCTCCTATGAGATTTACCAAAATATCAATTACCTCTCATGTGGTTTTTGAAATGTCACTAACCTCCCATCTAGTTTAGTTTTTGCATCAAATTAGGTCAACCGTCATTATTTTCGTTAAAAGTTAACGAAAACACTATTTAAAAATAAAAAATAAAAAATAAATTATTTTCTAGTTATTTTTTGTGTTTGAGAAATTTTATTATTATTATAATTAGAAAATATTTTTTTATAATTATAATAATAAAAAATAAAAATAAAATAACAAATATTTTTTAAATTATAATAATAAAATGTTTCAAACACAAAAAATAATTAGAAAATAAATTTTTTTTTATTTTTTTATTTTTAAACAATGTTTTCGTTAACTTTTAACGAACATATTGATAGTTGGACTAATTTGATGCAAAAATTAAATCAGATGGGACGTTAATGACATTTTAAAAACTACATGGGAGGTGGTTGATATTTGGTAAATCTCAAGGGAGGTCAGTGTAATTTACCCTTAATATTAATAATTATATGTAGTTAGTAATAATGTTAAATAAGTTATAAATAAATGTTATTATTTTATTTTAAAAGTGTGAGAATTTTGATAAAATATTTTAAGAGTTTGTGTTTTGATTTAACTTTTTAATTTTTTTATCTTTTTGCCAAACGAACAACCTAAGTTTTTTAGCATTTTTAACCAAAAAATCAAGATTGCCAATCAAGAACTAAGTAACACATTTTCATTTGTTGAAAGTACCTTGTAAACAATCTCACATAGTAATCCGGAGTATAATCTAAATATTTCTCCTCCAACATTACTCAATTGTTAGTGTTTGGAAATGATACGACTAGTAACTTATAAATTATAATTCGTAGTAGAAATTTTAAATGCTTGGTAAAAATTATAACTTATAATTAAAATAGAATAAAAAATTATTAAAAATTATAACAAAAATTGTAAATATTTAAAAAAAATTATACCTTATAGTTAAAATTAATAATAAAAAATTAAAAATTAATAATAAAAACTTGGCCAAACAACAATGATATGCAAAACTACCCAAAAATAATTAATACTCACTTAAATTGTATTTCACATTCTGTTAGATATAAATTTACATCTTACAAATTAGTTTCTAACATAAAATTCTTAAATATAAATTTACATCCTATAAATTTGTTTCAACATAAAATTCTTAGTATTTTTTTCGGGTACATATATACTTTTTCATCTCCGAAAAGGGTCAACCGGTTAAGCCCTGTTTGCCAACCGCCAAGCCAACTTTGACCGTCGGGTGATCTGGTGACGCACCCTCTTCTAGTCTTCTTCACTCACCAACACCAACCCAAGAAGTGGTTCTCCCGCCATTTCTTTCACTCTTTATTATTATTATTATTATTATTTCCCCACTATAATATAACTATCTATTTCAAGAATCCCAGAAGTAAGAACGGTAGCTGCAGATCTCTGACAACGACCCCCAAACAAAATAGATATGCATCTGCGGTTATAGAATCATAATTTCAAAACCTCCATAGCCATTTCGTCTGATTATATAAGCTCTCAACGGATTGTATGTTTTAATTCTTGAAGACAAAAAAAAAAAAAAAGAAGCTTAGTCCCGTTTGGGTTTCTTTACTTTTCTTATTATAATTTTGGGTTTCGCTCGCCATGAACATCATCAGCTGGTGGAGAAACAACGAAGCCCTGCTGCGGGTCTTGTACGCTCTGTTTCTGGGTCAGGTCGTTTCGTTTCTATTGTCACTCATCAGCTTCACTTCTTCTCTAGTTTCCAGTCTAGGTACTCTTCTTTTGCCTTTCCCTTCTGATTTCATTAACGATAATACTACTTGCAGACAAATAAAGTCAAGCTTTTTTAGGATGTTTTTGGCTTAAAAAATCTTCAAAAAAAAGGATTATTTGTTTGGTTGCTTTTTCTATATTATCTAATTTTTTAAAAAATCAAAAAACTTATAAAAAAAAATTAGACCAAACGTAACTAAGTGAGTTTGTGGTTTGATATAGTTTTAAAAAGATTGGCTAGTAAGACATTTAGTTTTTTTTATAAAAAAGAGGAATAAAAAAAATTAAATTGTTTTGGATAATTTTTTATAGTAGTTTTTTATTTTTTATGTTTTTTATTGAAATATTTAAAATATTTTTACTTTTAGTTTTTAAATTATAGTGTTTAGAATATTAACACAGTTTTTTTATTTTTGTGAACAGAGTTAATTTTTTAAAGTAAATGTATTATAATAAATTTTTTTGAAAAAAAATTAAGTATTTAGAATATGTATTGATTTTTTTCTTTTATTTTAAAAAATAAAAAAAATAGTTAGCTTTGTTTTAAAACTAAATAGAACAACTTAAAAACAGATTTTTTTTTGAAAAATAGTTAACTTAAAAATTATTCCAAACAAGTCCAAAATGCTTCTTGACTTAATTACATTTCGTTTCTTCTTAATGGCTCCTTTTTTTAATATAAATTATGCTACAAGTTTATAAGTTAAATTTATTTACAATTCAAAATGAATGGTCTAATTTCATTTGGGATATACACTTGCATCACAGGTAGTTTAATCCGAATCATTTATCTCAAATTATAAGTAAATTTATGAGGAAGTTTGCTGGGTTTGTAGTTTTTCAATTTTTATAGTTTCTGAATCTTTATGTTGATTAGTCTACTGGGTTCACTTTAGTCATTCTTTTTCATCATTTTTCCTCTCTTTTTTTTTTTTCCCATTATGGGTTCTTGATTTATTTTGCGTTCATGGACTGTCTTAGGGTTTTTTATTGCTGGGCTTTTTTCAACCCTTCATTTAAAAAAAGAAATTGCATAAATGTTGTGAACTGCATCCTGTTTTGGTTTTTTCAATTTATTTTTTATGGTATGTGTAGGTGTAGATGCGCCACTTACTCTATCCTTCTTCTGTTACTTGGCTTTGGCTTTGGTTTATGGAAGCATCATGCTGTACAGGCGTCAGAAACTACTGGTAAAATCATCTTGCTGGTCAGCCATTAGCTTCACAAAATCTAGCAGGATATAATTGCTTCATAAATATTTCTTGGGTTTGGATTGAAATATACGTTTATATTGATATATGTATATCAGGTATATTACATTTTCTGAAATTATATCTCTGTGTGATATAATTTGGGATAACTTACTGGTGTTCGACTTATTTTTGTCTTCTTTGAACTTTTCTAATTTGGTCAAGATTTTCAAAAAATTGGAAGGAAAAAAAGCCTTCAGTTAAAGACGAAACAAACAATATAAAATAAGCAAATAAGCCAGTTTTCCAAACTACTGAAACTAAGGGTAAATTTAGTGGAGTGCTAACTTTACTGGGTCTGAGTTAAAAAATGAAGATCAAAGTGTAACTTGCTTTGGGTGTTAGATAGATGAGCAATTTGATTGGTGGATTTTGCAGGTACCTTGGTATTGGTATGTACTCTTAGGCTTTGTGGATGTTCAAGGCAATTATCTTGGTAAGGAACCTGACCATTACGGAACAGCCACATATACCCGATTTAGCCTTAAGCATGTAGGATAAGAAAGAAACTTGATAATTATGGTTATTATCTTGTTTCGGCAATGTTTTGCTCATCGTAGAGAACAACTGTTTCTGCGTGATGAAAATGTGGGAGTTGCCACTGGTTTGATGCTTGCAACAAATAAGAATTTTTAATTTTAGAATGTGTTCTTTAGTGTTATCAAAAGGGGGAAAAACAAAGTCAGAAACCTTGGGAAATTTTAAAATATGTGACATTGTTTGTGAAAACTCGCCAATCATGTTCAATTCAAAGAGATATTAGGACCAAAAAAGGGAAAGAAAAGGTTAATATTCTTAAGGCCTTGGGAAATTTTGACACCTTCACGACAATGCAGATATTGAGTGTGGAATATGTTTCATCAATCCATCCCCTTTAACTTGGATTACATAATCAATCAAATGAGAAACAAATTAATCATCTTATTTTGTTGTATTGAAACTGTTCTTGATGGTTCTGCAGTTAATAAAGCATACCAGTACTCATCAATTACTAGTGTGACATTATTGGATTGTTGGACGGTACCGTGGGTCATTATCCTTACTTGGTTCTGCCTCGGCACGCGATATTCCCTGTGGCAGTTCTTTGGTGCAGCACTCTGTGTGGTAGGCCTTGGTTTAGTGCTTATCTCTGATGCTGGGGTGGGTGGAGGAGGTGACATTTTCTGTTCCACCTAAATCTGGCCTGTCTGATTTTCTGGGCATGGTTATTGAAGTATAATAATCCAGCTTTCTTTCATTTTTTTTGGCTCTTCAGTTAGTAGAAAAGTTGCAGGATCTCATCCATAATTTTCCCAGCAGGATTAGCTAGTCCTAAAAGGTCATCCTGCAAAAAACACAATATTTTAACTTTCCTACAATTTCTTTTTCTGTCAAATGAACACAAATTGGAAATTATATTTCCTTTTCCTTTACTTTTGCTTCATTTCACTTTTCTTGCAATAACTTTCTGACTTTAAATTCTTGACAACTAAAAGAGCCCAAGAGAAACACTAGAAAAGTAGTACCTTTTCCCTTGAAGTATTACTAATTTTCTTGCCAATATTAGTTCATTTTTTTCATTAAACCATTGGAACCGTGTTTCAGGTGGTTCAAATCCTCTTTTGGGAGATATACTTGTCATTGCAGGGACAGTTTTCTATGCAATGAGCAATGTTGGTGAGGTTGGTGAATGTGTTAAGTTCAACTGTACTCTATCTCTTTCTGTCTCTCTTTCTCTCAATATCTGTGCATCTAGTTCTCTCTGTTCTGGTGAAGAATTACTTTCTGGTCTTGCTTTACCGGCCTAGAAATGGAATATTTGTATCCCAAGATGTTCATTTATTTTGGCTATAATGCAGGAGTTTTGCGTCAAGAAGAAAAATCGCGTCGAAGTAGTTACAATGCTTGGTCTTTTTGGAACGCTAGTGAGTGTGTGCGAGATGTATCCTTTTCATTACACACTAAGATTAGAGACATGGAATTGCACTTGCTTTTGGAAAACGTTTGCTCTCATGTTTATCTAGTCTAATTGGGAGCTTAGGCAGATACTTAAAAATGGGGCCTATAAATCTTTATATTCACAAATTTTAAGAAAAAATTATTACAAAACTTTAAAATTATACAAATTGTCTTATTGCTTCGCATTTCATCATTATCCAATTACAATCAAAATAACATCAAATAAAATCAAAAGCTACCATATCAAAATAAACTAAAATAAAATAGTTGAACCACTAGTAGCAAATAGTCATTTAGATACTACTATTATGGCATTTTTTGTCGCAAAATTACTTATTAAAGTTGCATAGTCGAACTTGTCTACTATTTCTTTTTCAATGGATAACATTATTTATCTATTCAATCTTTTTTGTGACATAGTTAACCGCAGATAAAATTTTATTAATTTTAACTTTGAAAAGCTCATTTTTCCTATGGCAACTATAACAAGTATAGTTAATAACATTCTATACACAATTCATGTATTTAGAAATCAACCATCAATTGGGTTTGGGTTTCAATTTATTTAAGTTGCGCTTTCTAATTATAATACACTATTTAATTAATAATTTAATACAAAATTAAATAAGAGATTAATAATTGAGGACACTATTTTTTTATTAAAAAAAATAGGGAGCCCAAGGCGACCGCCTCATCGCCTACACAATAGGGCCGGCTCCGGAAGGCAGAGCCGGCCCTGATCTTTGCTGCAAAGACATTATTTTTAGAATATAGTTTAAGCTGCTTTTCGGTGACTCGAAGAATAATGTTGCTTCCATTCCATAACTTTCTCTTAGCGCTATAATTGAGAGGGAGAGCCTGGAATCAGTGACGTGGTCTGCGGACATTGTAAGTAATGGATTGTTTTAAATAGTTTGATTCAGTGCATTACCATCTGAAGCTTTTGACTCAATTGAACAATCATATTTTCCATTACTCTGTGGACTGGTAAGATTTTTATCTAATAATTGGATTTCTTTCTTTCTTTCATATATTTTTTTTTTTTTAGAAAAACAAAGTTTCTATTGAGGTTAGACATCTTAAATTGTAAAAGAGAACTTTGTTTATCCCGGTTCAAACCTCATAGTTAACCTAGCTTTACATGGATATGTATACATTGTAGATTTTTCGTCCCTGTTTGGCTTCTTTGAAATGCCTTTTTTCTTTTTAGAATCCTTTTTGTCATTTTTGAGTTGTTTTTCCTTCATATTTATTCTTAACTAATAATAGTGAGAACCAAAAAGTTAAAAAGTTTTGACCAAAATTGGGAAAAAATAACTAAAGACTAAAATAAGTCACACTTATGCTAAAAACTTGACTTTTTTCGTCATTTCTGAATGTTTTTCATATTTTGATTTTTTTTTCTTTTCTAGGTCTTATAGTTAAGAGGACTCTATAAGTAAAGGAAAGGATCAATTATTATTTTTTTTTAAAATCAGGAAATGGGATTAGATTCTAGAAAAAGTTGACTTTTTAGACATCCAAAGCATCATGTAATGGTTGCTCTGTCTCAATAGAATAAAAGTTGCTGCATTTTTTTTAAAAAAAATTACTTATGGGTACAGTGGAACAAGTGCCTGGTTACGAACCCCACAATTAGAGCTATTAACTCTCTTATAGTCTTAACTTTACCCCTCCTAGGGAACTTGTGAGGGTTTGGAATAGAAAATAATATTAAAGCATTGGCCTGCAAATATATATCTGCAATTTATTTCAAGTATAATAGTCCTTCTGGTTAAAAGGGAGTGCATTAGGCACGCAATGTACACACCTGGGTATTCTAGACTATATTATTTCAAATTTGTTCACTCATAGGATATTTGATCTATATTATTTTTATAACTTTATCTCTATTTTGTCTTCAGATATTAAGCTTTGCTGGCTATGCACTGTCGAGCTTTTTGTTCTATACTCTTGTTCCTTTTGTTCTAAAGGTCAGTTGCTCTCTCAATCGACAGTTGATCATTATATTACTCGTAGTGGAGCTGTTTTCTTTTCTTTCTTTTTTTCCTTTTTTGAAGTGCCTAATTTCTCTATTTGAATTCGAAATTTTAATTTGAGAACAGATGAGTGGAGCCACAATGTTCAACCTCTCTATTCTCACGTCTGACATGTGGGCTGTTATCATTCGCATCTTTTTCTATCGCCAGAAGGTTCTCTTCTACTATTGGCTAGAACTTGATCTCCCTAATTCACTCTATATAGTCGTATAATAGTTATAAGCTGACGTGTTCCGTTCCTTTAGAATCGGTACCTCCATAACAAAGCTGCTCTGATACTATCTCCATTTGCAGGTTGACTGGTTGTACTATCTTTCATTTGCAATTGTTGCCGTCGGACTCGTTATATATACAAGAACGTATGTCCTACCCTTGTCTTGCAAAGTAGATGCAGCATATGTAAATCCCATGTTCTTAAACAGGTCATAAAAGACAGCTAGAGAAACTAAACCAACTACTTTCTGAATTTTGATAGAAATCTAGTCATGTTTGCTTGAAAAACTAATATTGATTAGGTTGTTGTGGGCTGCCACCCACCCAATATTGGGTACCATCAATCTGGATGCTGGATGCAAACTGATGAAAGATTATTTTAAAAATGATGTCAGGATACAAACTGATGAAGGGCAGACTGGGTACAAACTGATCTCAGGATTTATTCATGAGCAGAAAAAATAAAAGTAAATATAAATAAAAAGGATGAAAGATCTATGGATTTAAACATGTAGTACTTGCCCTTGAGACTCAAAACACCTATTCCCATCCTTTGCCATTCTGACCATTTACCCAAGGATGGCAATTTCTCCTACTCTGCCCCTGCATGTTCCTGTCCCGTTATATAGATATTTCTTTATCTCCGATAACAAATGGGGTGGGTTGGTATATACTTCACCCGCCTTACTCCCAGTTACGTTAAATAAATATTTTTATTTTTATGAATACATATGCAAAGGAAAGCGAGACCTTGCCTCTTTTTCTAGGCCTTTGTCATGTTATCTACAAATCTGATTAGTATTATCTCTTAAAAGTTTATGAACTACCCCCAATATATCCACACCCGCTCTGCCCCTCCGCTGCCATCTTCCCATTTTTTTCCCTTTTCGTCCCCACCCTATCAAATAGGAGATGGGGATGGAACACCACATCCCTGCCCCTTCCCGACCCCATTACCCTTGCACCAAACAATGGTCCCTTGTATAATGTATACTGCAGATTTTATTGCACTTGTTCTATTCTTCTACTCTTTTGTTTTTCTATTCCAATAGTGATTTGGTTCCCTGTACTCATGATTTCCCAAACTCAATGGAGGCAGGTTTGATCCCTGGTTTATGTTATGATTATCAAGTAACTTTGCCAATTAAGGTAATAAGCTTCATTTTCGTCTTTTACTTACTGAAGCGGAGAAAGTTTGTGCCGGGGTTGGGTAGGTGAACGGACTAAGGTCGGTCATAGTTCAAAGGAGTCATATATTAAATGTAGGCAGCTAACCATTCCATCCCCTAGGCTTGTCAAGCCCATTTTAAGATGAAGGATGGGCTGTGTCCTAATATCTGTATTTTGGTTTTTATTCATCAGTGAGAAGGATCCTGTTCCTGTTCCAGCTCTCGAGAATGGAAATCTTAATTCACAGTACCAAGTGCTCGGTGAGGAAAGTGCAGAATTGAGAAACGAGACCATAGCTTCGTGAAATGCAATAAAACTCATCTTAGCGCGCGATCTCTTTAGCTTCGCATGCCAAGACTACTACTACAGAGGTAAAATTTAGGCCTAGACGTTATTACCGAATTTCTAGATTTTCTTTAACGTGATTATTCTAAAAAGGGTGGATCTTGTGTCCGGTTTGTCCTCGGTATGCTTCATGATCACCTGTACTTAATTGTCAAACAGACGGTTATGAGGGCTGCTTCCAAGTGCCTTCCAGGATGGCGAAACAGTGGAATACTTTGGCAATAAGAGCTGTCTAAATCTAATTGGCTATTAAATCCCATATTGTGAATGTTCTCTCATTGTTTCTTGTCCAGTTTTGTGTTTTTAAGTATGTTACTGCACTCAGATTACAACTAAGAATCCTCTGCATTTCTAATGCTATGCAATACTGCAATTCAGGATGTTTGTTTAGAACTGTGTGTGTGTGTGTGTGTGTGTGTGTGAACCAGCTAGTGGGCTGTCATGGAGTTAATTTTTTGTTTGGATAATTCGGGTGTCTCCCATTCAGCCTAGGCCAATTGGGCCCTAGTCACTTTGCATTTGAACAACTGACAATTAATCTCGGGGATTCTGTAGTATTGGGATTTAAACGCAAACATAAGTACATTTATACACATGCCAAAGAAAAAATTACACAAAGATTTACGTGATTCGTCACAACTAGCCTACGCTCACGAACAAGAGAAAATCTACTATAATCGTAGAATGTACAATTATGAAATCAAAAACACTCTGAAATTTTATATCCATAACTTGAACTTTGAAACAAATCTTGTTTTTTCGTTCAAGAATTACTCCAGCGCTCCCGGTATTGTTTCATCTCTTTTTACATCTTTACTAATTTGATTTAACCCCCCACACAAATATTAGGAAATTATAAAGTTCATATTTATAGATAAATTTTAAAACTTTAACTTACATAAAATTATAAAACACTATGCATATTAGATTTTTATGAATTCAGGATTCTAGTTCAATTTAAATATATGTAAATAAAATTTTAATCATATAAGTTTATAGAATACAAGATAGACAGTCATCATAAAACACAAAGGCAGGCTTACCAATCGAGCTACAATTCGGAATTAGTTAAATTCTGCTTTGAATCAATGCAGTCAATGGGGTCTGCGAGTAAATATGGGCTTGGTTTTGCACCATGGTGAGTAAATTTTGGAGCCGGGGAGGGTGCTGTACGGGGTGCGAGCTGCGCGTCAAAATGGCGCCGTTTTGCGCAGTAAATGGGTTCCTTAATTCCCATCCAAAACGACGTCATTTGGAAGAAATAAAAACTATTGCTTGTTGTGCCTCGTTTTGGAAGAAATAAAAGTGCTGCGCCCCGAGCCTAGGGGTGTAATTTGGACCCGGCCGTGGACCGGGCGGGTCAAACCCGGCTTGGGACCGGTAGGCTCCTGTCGAATTTTCGAGCTGGGTTTTTTGGCCAGAGGGTTAACCCAGGTCCTAGGTGCCACGGGCTCGGGCTTGGGCTACGGGATCGGGCCTCGGGTCAGGTCTTGGGTCCGGGCTTTTGGACGGGCCTAACTGGCCCGGCCCATTTTTTGATTTTTTTTCAAAATTATTATATTATATAAGTTTATTATATTATAAAAATAAGTTTATTATTATAAGTCTATATAAGTTTATATAAAAATAAGTTTATTATTATATAAGTTTATAATTAGTTTTTATAAGTTTATAAAAATAAGTTTATTATAAGTTTATATAAAAATAAGTTTATAAATTTATTATTACATGTTTATATAAAAATAAGTTTATTATTATATAAGTTTATTATAAGTTTATATAAGTTTATAAAATAAATTTTTAAAAATAAGTTTATTATAAGTTTATATAAAAATAAGTTTATAAGTTTATTATTATAAGTTTATATAAAAATAAGCCTATTATTATATAAGTTTATTAAAAATTTATATAATATACTTATTTTTTTTGTATTCAAGTTTATTATATTATATAAGTTTATAAT
>JAOTRH010000022.1:16536982-16547918 GCA_034768845.1 Heliamphora exappendiculata
AGAGAGAAAGACAGACGGAGTACGTTCGTAGCCGATCCTTGGTGGTGTTCCAACGATCGTGGAGCCATTTTATCCTGAGAGAGTG
The DNA here is from genome assembly GCA_034768845.1 of Heliamphora exappendiculata. Taxonomy (NCBI): domain Eukaryota; kingdom Viridiplantae; phylum Streptophyta; class Magnoliopsida; order Ericales; family Sarraceniaceae; genus Heliamphora; species Heliamphora exappendiculata. The sequence continues at coordinate 16,537,068 of JAOTRH010000022.1, forward strand.
ATGCCGGTGGAATACCTACAACACCCTCGGAGTGAATGGATTGGATAATTAAGCTTAGATATGAGTTGCTACTCGGTGAAAGATAAAAAACTTGTGCAATGTAAGGTAGGCCCTTTTTTCGGATTAATTCCCATAAAAGTGTGCTCTTGGATGGCCACCTATCGATATTTTTTAGAGAAACTGAAAATGTGCGCTCTTCGTGTCGGGCTATAAATTGGATATTTATTCATTGGGCCTCGCGTGGCTTGGTGGTGATAAATACGCCTAGTTCTATAGAAGCCGTTCGGACTTGGTACTTAATTAAATTAATGAATAAACATGGATTTGTAAAATCATATGATGAGATGTAAACTGGAAATTTTGGGTTGTTGAGTTAGAAGGATGAAATTGATAATGTGAATGGATAATGAAAAAAAGAGAAAAGACTAAATAATGGCTTGGTGAGGATATTGGGTTTGTCTTGCATAAAGAAAACCGGCTATGTGAAATGATTTTTTTTTAATGAAAAACGAAGTTACTTTTTTATAAAAATAATATGTTGCATTTCGCATAATCATTATCGAATATTATGCCTATGTTCATTGTTAGCCATTTTTCTATGAGTCTCGGCTCATGTTGTTTTACAACATTTTAAGTGATGGCGGAAGAAAACTATGGATTGAGAAATACAGTTTTGGGGACCCTTTTTGTTTCGATTGGTAGAATTACATATATGTTCCTTGTAAATATAATTCTTTTATCGAATGCTTGGATAAATGTATTTGTAGATTGGAGTAACCCGTGTTGTAAGGCCCTATGACCGTGAATTTATATTTTGTATGCGTGTGAGGACGTAGGTTTGTATTTTTGTTTGAGGTCATCGATTCGGATGTAATATTAAGACATTAAAACGTTGGTTTTTCAAGTATTTGAGTTGAAATGGGTTATTTCCCATTCAAATGTATATTTTTTTCCATTTTTTTGCTTATTCAAAATTTTGGGTTTGTTTTAAAAATGGGATTTGTAGACTTTTCACTTGGGCATCCTTAAGTAAAAAGTGGCACGTTTTCTAGATTTATTTTCCAAATAAAATATTGTTTTTTATTATTATTTATCTTCCACATGGGTTATTGTTTTGAAAATTGGGGCGTTACAAATTGGTATTAAAGCTATAAGTTTGAATACTTAGAAACCGTTGGAGTGGTTGATCTATTACGTGAGAGTTTTTGCATAGATGTGCAACATTCATGTATTGGTGTATTATCATAAAATATCATAGATATACTTGACATTTGCATGCTATGTGATACTTGGGTATGGAGGTTGGATCTTTGGGATGATGTATCTTGCCCTTGGGCATCCGGTCCACTAGTTCGGAATTCGAGTTAGAAATTTATGCAATCCTACCACACAAATAATTGCTATTTAACGATTATATATGTCAACGACACTCTAAATTCAAAGGGAGAAATTTATTATTATAGTAATATTAATTTTAAATATTTTAAATTTATATGAATTTATTCTTCTTAAATACTTTTCAAATTTTAACAACCATCTTCCTAATGGTTTTTTTAAACAAAATTCAAAGTTTAGGTGCTGTTTGAGATCATTTAAACAATGTTTTTTTTTATTTTAAAAAAATCAACTTTTAAGTCATACCGTTTGATTTTACAAAAAGGCCCAACTTTTTATCACTTTTTTTCAAGAAAAAAAGTTTATACACATACCAAATGTCTTAACTTTTTTTGAAATAAAAGTAGTACAATATCCTCAATTAAAAAAGTTAATCCTTCTCATAAAAAAAGCCATGCTAATATACTAAATACTGTAATTTAAAAACAAAAACTAAGAGTATATTTGACATTTTAATAAAAAAAATAAGAGTATATTAGATATTTTAATAAAAAATAAAAAAAACTACTATAATAAAATTATTCCAAATAATCTAATTTTTTATTTCTCTTTTAAAAAAAAACAATTATACCTCTAAAAATTTGAACATCCCAAAAACGAATTTATAATTTTGTGTAATGTACTAATTAAAAAAATTATTATGAAATATTTATAAAAAGACAAATAGACAACTCACTAGCCATATTATGCCTAGCAGCAGAGCAAAGGACAAGCATTAAGCCTTTTGAAAAGGCAACATTATTTAATGCCCTTTGTTTGAACCCTTGAGTAATTACTCGATGTGTCTAAAGTATTATTTGGTAAGTTCATGTGATATTTTTATTTAATATAGTGATAATAATTTTACAATAAGAACATAATAACTAATTTTTGTTGAGTAATTAGGAGACAAGAAATGACCCATATTATCTAAGTTGTGATAATTTATTTGTCAAAAGTACAATGTGGCATCGCCTACGCGATAATCCAAGAGTATTTAATAATTTTCCTGAACACTCACACGCTTCTCATCTTTCACATGAATTGAGTTTTTCAAGGTGCGTAACTAGAATCTTCATTATTGCAAGCTTGTAAATGTGGTGTTTGACTAAGTTTTTGGGTCAGTTTTTATTTTTTATTATTAATTTTAGTAATAATTTATAATTTTTTTCAATGCCAACAACTTCTATTACAAATTATTATTAAATAACTAGTTTTAATTAGAAGCTATCCCATTTACTAAACACTCGTAGTTTATGTAAAAATCAGATTTAATAATCTTATTTTGGTAGATTTTTGGCAAAAATAAATGTAGAACTCATCCGTCTTTTGAGTTGAGTCTGGGGTGCTACGCGTTCTCTTCTACGAGAAGATGAACGATGTATATTTATTTGCTCATATTGATAAAAGGTGAATGAAAAATCAATGTTCAAAGCGTCGCTTGAATATGGGTTTTGTTGGATTTAATGAAAGTGTGTAACTTTAATCCCGCATTAGAAGTTCTTGACGAACTTAGTGGGTATATAAAAGTTAGAGTTGGACTAAGGGGAAGATCCTTGGGGGTACCTAGTTTTGTGGACGGGAGAGGACCTACCTAACAGTGGGTTCGATCCATTTCACATGCGCGCGCGCGCCGCCGCTGTTCGACTGGTCGGGTCGTCGGTCTATCCAATCCGAGTAACTTATATATTTTTAGAAAAAATTTATTTGAATTTTTATTTAAATAAAATTTTTAAAATTCGAATTTAAAATTCGGTTATCATTAACTCAACGGGTAAAAAATTCAACGGTCAATTTTCAGAATGGAGCTCTCACGAGGCACTCGCAGAGCGCTCAAGCGCTCCTCATTCCAGTGTTAAGTGCTCACAAGGCGCTCGCTTGAGCACCAGAGGCCCCCTTTAACTCCAGTATAGGGCACTCGCAGAGCACTTGAGTGCCGACAACAAAAAGTTGAACCAGTTCTAAACAAATGCAATGATTGTTTCGAACAATGATTTTTATGGCTATATAAACACTTCATTCTACACGAATTTGGCATTATATACTCATTCCTACATTGCAATAAAAGTGTGTACAAGTTCTAGAGTCCGAGAGTACAAAACACTTAACGGTTCGTTATACTCGAAAATTGGAGTGCTTCTTCTCCGTGTTTTAATCGTTGTATCTTTGGAGATTGATGTCCGTGAAGCCCATTAGCACCACTGTGGGAGACGAATCTATCTTAAGGAAATAGCGCCCAATGCTAGTCTTGATCAACTATTTTATTTTGGTTTTTGCGATTGTTTGTAAGAATTTATTTTTAGTTTTTTGTTTTCAATTTCTGTATTTTTTGTTTGTTATATAGTACAGTATTGGCATTTTATTTTGGTTGTTCAATCCGTTTTGCCCAACAATCTTAAGAAAGATTTGAATTTCCTAGAAAAACCTTTACCGTACTGTTGCTTTACAGTTTTATTTCCGGTTCATCTATATTATGTTTCGTTTCTAGTTTTTAAAACTATGTTTTTTATAGTTTTGATTTTTTATTCTATTTTGTTTCTGGTTATCTATATACTTGTTTTAAATTTGCAAGTATTAGATTTTGTATTGATCTTTTGTTTATACATAAATGGCCACTGAAAATGTCAGTATTAGAACTACAATCACGACCATTGCTCATGCGAGTACACCGGTTGTACCCATGGTTGTTCATACTGTATCCTAAATCACAGGAAAAAGTCAGAAAAGTTTGGCGGTTCTGATTTCAAAAGATGGAAACAAAAGATGTTGCTTTATCTCACGACTCTGAATTTGACAAAAAAATTTCATAAAGATTTGCCTACTTTGAAGAAGGACGAGACAGATAGGAAAGTCATTGCCGTTGTGAAGCATGGAAACGTGCTGATTTTTTATGTTGAAACTACATCTTCAACGAGTTGGACAACACATTGTATAATGTGTATAGTTCAATCCATACAGCAAAAATGCTATGGGAATTCCAAGACAAGAAGTATAAAATAAAAGATGTCGGAATGAAAAAGTTCATTGTCGACAAATTCCTAGACTTCAAAATGGTGAATTCCAAGACAGTTATCAGTCAAGTTCAAGATCTCCAGTTGATCCTGAATGAAACTCATACAGAAGGAATGACAATAAGTGAATCATTCCAAGTGGCTGCAATTATTGAAAAACTGCCTCCATCTTGGAAAGAATTCAAAAATTATCTTAAGCACAAACGAAAAGAGATGCGGCTTAAGGACTTAATTGTGAGACTGAGGATTGAGGAAGACAATAGAGTCTCCGACAAAAGAACTGAAAATTCCTCTATAGAGTCCAAAGCCAATGTGATGGAACATGGGCAGAAACTCAATAAGAAAAATAAATTCTCTACACAAGGTTCCAATGGCGGTTACACAAAGAAGTTCAAGGGCAAATGCTAGGTGTATGACAAGCCAGGACATTTTGCTAAGGACTGCTGCAAGCGAAAGTATCAGGGGAACCCTGGCAAGAAACAGAAAACTGCCCAAGCCAATATGACAGAATTAGAGAATCTGTCATGTGACGTGTCAGAAATCAGTCTTTCTGTTGTAGTGTTTGAAGTGAACTAGGTTTGCAATCTAAGAGAGTGGTGGGTAGACATTGGGGCTACTCGTCACGTATGTTCAGATAAGAGAATGCTCACAACCTATTAGCCGGGGGAGAATGGAGAATAACTCTTTATGGAAAATTCTTCGACTTCTAAGGTTGAAGGCCTAGGAAAGGTGATTAAAAAGATGACGTATGGCAAGGAACTGACACTCAACGATGCACTGCATGTCTCGGATATCTGGAAGAACTTAGTGTCGGGGTTATTCTTGAGTAAGAGGGGTTTCGGGCTAGTCATTGAGTCAGACAAAGTTATCCTCACCAAAAGTGAGATGTTTGTAGGAAATGAGTATGTGAATGCTGGGTCTTTTAAGTTCAATGTAATGACTGTATTTCCTACAAGTAATAAGATAACTTTTAATTTTGCCTATATGGTTGAGTTATCTAATGTGTGGCATGGTATGTTAGGTTATGTTAACTATGATACTTTATGTAGGTTGGTTAACAATGACTATTTACCTAAATTTTCCACCAATCCAAATCATAAATGTAAAATTTGTGTAGAAGCAAAACTTACTAAATTACCTTTTCATTCAATTGAAAGGAGTACCAAACCTCTAGAATTAATTCACAGTGATACTTGTGACTTAAAATTTGTGCAAACTAGAGGTGATAAAAAGTATTTTATTACTTTTATGGATGACTGCATAAGATATTGTTATCTTTTTTTATTAAGAAGTAAAGATGAGACATTGTTCATATTTATACAGTATAAGAATGAAGTTGAGAATCAACTTGACAAGAAAATAAAAAATTTTCGAAGTGATAAATGTGGTAAATATGAATCACCTTTTGGTGAGTTCTGTTCAAAACATGGTATTATACACAAAACTAAGGCACTTTATTCACTTCAGCAAAATGGTGTTGTTGAACGAAAAAATCGAACCTTAAAGAAAATGTTGAATGCTATATTGATAAGTTCTGATTTACTTTAGAACTTGTGGGGGGAAGCTTTGCTTTCCGAAAGTTATATTCACAACAAGTTATCCCACAAATAAATAAATAAAACGCCATATGAATTGTAAAAAGGTCGTAAACCTTCTTATAAATACTTAAAAGTGTGGGAGTGTTTAACTAAGGTGGCGGTCCCTGTTCAAAAAGAACAAAAATAGGACAAAAAATCGTTGACTGTAAATTTATTGGATATGCGAATAATAGTAGTGCATATCGATTTTCGATACATGAGTCAGAAATTAAGGATATGCATGTGAATATTATTATTAAATCAAGAAACGCGTGATTTTTTGAAGATATTTTTTCGTGTAATTCTGCATGAGAATCAAGTCTTCTTGAAAGAACTTATGACACTATAACAGGCAGTAGTTAAGACCAAGAATGAAATGAAAATGAATCCAGACGTAGTAAAAGAGTCAGAATTTTAAAATCCTTTGGTCTGGATTATCTAACTTATTTGTTAGCAAATGAGCCTTAAAACTTTCAGGAAGTTATGTCCACATCTGAAGCACCTTATTGAAAGGAAGCTATCAATAGTGAAATTGAATCCATCATACAAAATCATACTTGGGAGCTGGTGGAGCTTCCACCAAATAATAAACTTCTGGAATGTAAATGGATATTCAAGAGGAAAATAAAAGCAGATGGTTCAATACATAGATACAATGCATGACTTGTTATCAAAGGATATAAGCAAAAGGAATGGATGAACTATTTTGATACATATTCTCCAATTACAAGGATAATATCAATAAGGATGTTAATTGGTATAACGGCCTGTATAATCTTGAGATACATAAAATAGATGTTAAAACTGCCTTTTTAAATGGAGAATTGAATGAGAAAATTCTTGAAAAATTTTCTTAATCTCATTATATTGAGAAAATTCTTCAAAAATTCAAAAAATATGATAATCATCTAGCGAGAGCACTTATAGACTTAAATCTCCACCTATCAAAGAGTACTGGAAATGACATGTCTCAAGTAGAGTATTCCCGAATTATTGGTTACTTAATATATGTGACTTATTGTACTTATTCGAACATTGCGTGTGCTGCCAAAAAATTGAGCAGATACACGAGTAACTCAGGGATAGATCACTGAACGGTAATAGTTAGGGTACTAAAATATTTGAGATACAACCTTAACTATGGATTGCACTGTACGAGATATCCAAGCGTAGTAGAAGGGTTCTGCGACGCAAATTGGATATCTGATACCAAAGACTCAAAATTCACGAGTAGATATGTCTTACTTTGGTTGGTCCAACGGTGTCTTGAAAATCTTCCGAGCAAACGTGTATCACCAGGTTCACAATGGAAGATGAGTTTATTACTCTAGATAAAGCAGAGAAAGAAGTAGAATGGCTTCGACAATTCCTAATGTGGACAAAACTTGTGCCTGCAATTTGTATTTATTGCAACAGCCAATCGGCAATTGGAACAGCACTGAATAATATGTATAATGGTAAGTATCAATATATTCGTTAAAGATACAATACCATCAAACAACTTCTCTCTAATGGAGTTATCAAAATAGACTATATAAAGTCAAAGGACAACATCGCGGATCCGCTAACTAAAGGTTTAGCTAGAGAGCAAGTTAGTCGATCATCGAGGGAAATGGGTTTAAAGCCTATAACTTAAAGAGTCATCATAACGGACACCCAACCTAGCTGACTAGAGATCTTAAGATCTAGGTTCAAAGGTATAACTAAGTTGTGAATGAATCAGGAGGATCACAACAGAGGAAATCCCTTATACCCATTTCTATGATGACACTGTGATGCCTGCAGCGAGTTTAGGATAAGCTAAGCTTTTAATGATTCTTATATCTTAAAAATTTAAGTGGAGTATTGCATGATACTCTTAATAAAAAATCATCTATGTGAGTGTAAACTGGGCCTGTTCTATGAGAATGATAAGACTAAATTTCTTTAGAGCACTCATGAAAACCAAGATGTTTAGAGCCAAAATGAGCACAATCATGAGAACCAAACGGTGTCAGAAAATATCCTGTGTGATTTTCTATTATCTTGGTTTACACAAATAGCTGAACAGTTCAAGACATCATGTTTATTGATTAGCCAATAAATTCGATAAACTTTCACAAGGGAAGATTTAAAGCCATAAGCTATTTATCTCTACACAGGAGATTTTTGCTTGTACTCTCTTTTGTGTGTTTGCATTGCGTATGCATTGGTTTTTTACCCATTTCTCATTCATGTGGGGATTGTTAAAATCGGATTTAATAAACTTATTTTTGGCAAATTTTGGGCTAAAATGTATGTGGAACCTATCCATCTTTTGAGTTGGGTCGAGGTGCTACGCGTTCTCTTCCGCGAAGAGATGAACGACGTATATTTATTTGCTCAAATCCGATAAAAGGTGAATGATAAATCGATATTCAAAGTCGTCGCTTGAACATGGGTTTTGTTAGGTATAATGGAAGTGCATAACTTCAATCCCACATTGAAAGTTCTTGAGGAACTTAGTGGGCTTATATAAGCTAGGGTTGGACTAAGGAGAGGGTCCCATGGGGGTACTAAATTTTGTGGATGGGAGAGGACCTACCTAATAGTGGGTACGACCAATTTTACACACGCGTGTGCGCGCCCCGCCGCTGCCATCCATACAACCGATCGGCCGGTTGAGCCGAGCTGAGCTAGGCTCGGGCCTGGATCGTAGGTTAACCCAATTTGAGTAGCTTATATATTTTTAGAAAAAATTAATTTAAATTTTTATTTAATAAAATTTTTAAAATTCGAATTTAAAATTCAATTACCGTTAGCCCAACGGGTTAAAAACCCAACAGTCAATTTCTAGAATGGAGCACTCGAGCTCGCCCCTCATTCAAGTATAGGGTGCTCATAAAGCGCTTGAGGGCCGATAAGGAAAAGTTGCACCATTTCTGAGCTAATGCAGTGACCGTTACGAACAGTTACTTCTATGGAAATATAAACACTTCATTCTGCACGAATTTGGCATCATATACTCCTTCCTACATTACATTAAAAGTGTGTACAAGTTCTAGAGTCCGAGAGTACAAAACACTTAACGGTTCGCCGTACACGAAGATTGGAGTGTACTTGTTCTTTAGGTTTTGATCGATGGATCCTTAGAGATTGACGTCCATGAAGCCCATTAGCACCACAGTGGGGGACGAATCTATCTTAAAAAAATAGCATCCAACACTAGCGTAAATCATTTGTTTTATTTTGGTTTTCGCGACTGTTTGTAAGACTTTATTTTCAGTTCTTTATTTTCGATTTCTGTATTTTCTGTTTGTTATACATTACAGTATTGGCATTTTATTTTGGTTGTTCAATCCGTTTTGTCCAACATTTTCTGTTACAAGTTATAATCTATAAGTTATTAGTTTTAGAAATGCTAAACACCAACATGTTGTTTATTCTAGTTAGAATTATGAATTTATAAATTGTAGTTTAAAATATATAATTATAATTTTAAACAAAAGTTATAAATATTTGTAAAAGTTGTAAACTTTATGACTTAAAATTTGTGGTTATTAATTTTGAATAAAAAAGCTATATGAAAAAAGTATAAAGAATCTCTCATCCGAATTCAGTGTTATTTGAATCATGCAAACACACTTGTTTGGATTTTTTTAACGATTTGTTGAGCTACAATTTAAAACTATAATTAAAGCAATAACAAACATCACTACCATTCTAACGATTTTTCATAGCAAGAACAATTTTATTTGAAATTTTAGGTGCAAAATTAAAATTTTTGTTTGGTTGTGCCAACTATTGCTGTAAATAAGAGAGCCCGTTCATTTATCCATTTATTAATAGATCTATTCGTCTTATTTTACTGTAACACTTTTTACGATAACAACAGAAGGTGCATTTTTATTCGCAAAAAATGTGATGATTATATCGTGAGAATAAAACTTATGAAAGATTCTACTTTTTAGAAATAAAATAATATTAAATTCAAGAAAATAAAAATAATAGTGTATGGTGGTGTTTTTGTCTTGATCGTCCTTGAGCATCCCTTCTTCTACCCGTCACGATGCTCCTTCGATGGTCAAGCCAGTTTCTCACTGTGGAGTGAGTTCCAAGTTAAGATAGAGAGAAATTGAATAATTGAAATAAAAACTTAACTGCTTTACTCACCTCCTTCCTTTTTTATCTAATTTTCCTTTCACGTGGCAAATATGCAATGTACAAATTGTTATGTATGTACTACTCAAATTGCCTTGAGAGTCTACTTGCACGTGCTAAACATGCACCCATGGAGTGCGTTATGTTAACCAATACCTGATCGTCGCTTAGGTTGATCAGGGATTACATGTCGCCCCTTTCAAAGTTTCTGAAGCATGTTAACCATTCAAGATTCGTCCTAGTCAGTGGACCGGTCTACCTGGCTAGCTAGTTTGGCTGACCAGATGGGCATAACCATCCCTTATAGAATGGGAGATCAAACTCTTCCTAGTCATCCTTATGTCCTAGTAGGGTTAGCAGGGTTTTAATTACCTCGCGCACTGAGGATCGATTTTCAAATTAGCTTTTGTTATCTTCTAGTACCCATTAGTGGTCCCATACCCATTAGTGGATCTCGAAATACATTAGTCTTCCCAAAGTTGTAAAATTATGAATGATTATGCTTTGGAAGTGACTATTGACGTTTTCTAGGAGACGGCACATGTATGTTGTTTAAGGGATGGCTGGCATTAGCCTTTAACACTTCCCTTATGTGCCTTGACATGTGGCGATCATCGGGAGGTTGGTCTCCACTACCTTGGCACACTTCGTGAAAAAATGAGAGCTATCAATGATGTTGTACGCATGGTGATCTCAATAGTTGATTAGAGGGCACTTATATTGGAATTCAAACAGCTTGAGAATATCACTTGCTGCATTGCATTAACCCT